>CM064531.1:16913840-17167245 GCA_032716605.1 Paralithodes platypus
CCCACGCGTCCTACTGCGTGTCGTCGTACAAGGCGACTAATAGGAGGAATGGGGGTAGATTGTAGGCACCAATCGAACAGGGCTATACCCAGGAGAGGCTGTGGGCATTTGATAAGGAATCGCTGGAACTCCTTTTTCATTTGCTTGGTCTCTCTTACTGATTCCCTTTGTCCCTCACTTACACTGAGAGTAGTCCAGCATGCTCTCACAAACCCCTCCTCCTCCTATCTACTTCACTACACTTAACATGCACACCACACTTTCTCCTTCATAATTATTAAAACAAACAAAATTATAAACAAAGGCCCAGCCTCGGAGTCCCCAGGGGGGGTGGGGGGAACATAAATACCCCCTCACATACCCGACCTTCCCCTGACGACCCCTCTAAATACTCTGGACCACGGCCTGTCACTCTTACTATCAACTTTGCAATATTCGCGCCCTTTCCTCTAATTTTCACTATATCGAACACCATCTCTCCTCCTCCAAACCTGATCTTCTTTTTCTCACCGAAACTCAGGTGTCTGAAGCAACTGCCAGCAGCCCCTTCTCTGTATCCTCCTACTTTCTCTATCCTAGTTTCAAAGCCAGAGGCGGATGTTGTGCATACGTGCACAACAAACTCACTTGCTCTCGTGTTCCCGATTTCGACTTCTCTGAATTCTCAACTTTATGGCTCAAACTATCCTGTCATTCTCATAATAAATATTTCTGTGCTGTCTATCTTTCCCCTAGCTCTACCGACTTTCCCCAATTCTTCGACTATCTAAACTCTAAAGTGGAACACATTCTTTCTATCTCTCCCTTCTCTGAAATCTCCATCTTAGGAGATTTCAACGTTCACCAACGCCAATGGCTCTCCTCTCACTCTACTGACAAACCTGGTGAGCAAGCCTATGTCTTTTCTATCATAAATGACCTAGAGCAGCTGGTCCAGCAACCCACCCGTATCCCGGATCGCTTCGGAGATCGGCCCAACATTCTTGACTTATTTCTGACGTCTAACCCTTCTTCTTATACTGTCAATCTTTTATCTCCTTTGGGCTCCTCCGACCATAAACTTTCTCCGTCACCTGTCCTATCTCTTCAGTACGGCCATCCGATCCTCCCAACCGGCGGCGCTTGTGGCACTTTGGCACTGCCGACTGGGAGGTTCTCCGGCAGTACTTCTTTGATTTCCCATGGAATGACTTCTGCCTCCGTGGCCGAGGACCCTCGGAGAGTGCTGAACGCATTACCGAGGTAATCCTCTCGGGCATGGAAGCATACATTCCATTTTCTTTCTCTCAGTCTAATGCAAAAAAATATTGGTTTACTCACGCTTGTTCTACTGCTGTCCACAACAAGGAGGAAGCATTCAAACGGTACCGACGCCTTAAAACTCAAGAATCTCATTCTTCTTATGTTTCTGCCCGGAATCAAGCCAAATCTGTTCTTCGACTTGCCAAACACTCTTTCATCAATAATAAATGCACTGAACTATCCAACTCTAGCTCTTCCCAAGCTTTCTGGCATCTAGCCAAAATCCTCTCCAACAACTTTTCTTCCTCGTCTTTCCCTCCCCTTTACCACTCTGATGGCACAACCATCACTTCTTCCTCTGACAAAGCTGAATTCTTTGCTTAAACTTTTGCCAGAAACTCTACCTTGTATGATTCCGATGCTATTCCTTCCTCTCCACCCCCCTCTCTCCTACTTATGCCTAATATCCTAATCTCTTCAAGATGTACTTTCTACCCTTTCTGGGCTTAATAATAAGAAGGCGTACGGGCCGGATGGTGTTCCTCCTGTTGTACTTAAAATCTGTGCTTCCGTGCTGACCCCCTGCCTAGGCAAACCCTTTTGTCTCTGTCTCTCCTCTAACGTCTTTCCTTCTTGCTGGAAGTTTGCTCTCATTCAACCTGTCCCAAAGAAGGGTGACCGCTCTCAACCCTCCAACTATCGTCCAATTGCTCTCATCTCTTGTATCTCTAAAGTTTTTGAAACTATTCTTGCTTCCAAATTTCTTAAGCATTTCTCTTCTCATAATCTGCTCTCAGATCGCCAGTATGGCTTCCTTAAGGGTCGCTCCACTGGTGATCTTCTTTCATATCTTACTAACTCTTGGTCATCCAACTTTCGGGACTTCGGTGAGACTTTTTCTGTTGCACTAGACATATCGAAGGCCTTCGATAGGGTCTGGCACAAATCTTTAATATCCAAACTGCCCTCCTTCGGTTTCTGTCCCTCCATCTGTGCCTTTGTCTCTAATTTCCTTTCCGGCCGTTCCATAGCTGCGGTTGTGGATGACCATCGCTCAATTCCTCATCCTATCAACTCTGATGTTCCTCCGAGTTCTGTCCTATCTCCTATTCTCTTTCTAATTTTCATAAATGATCTTCTCAACTGTACATCTAGTCCCATCCATTCATATGCAGACGAAGACGACTCTGCTTTACACTACTCAATTAGTTATCCAGAACGCCCCAGCCAGCAGTCCCTCAAAAGTAAACGTAATGAAGCCATAAAATGCTTATCTTCTGATCTAGCTACTATTTCCAATTGGGGTAGAGAAAACCTTGTTACATTTAATGCTTCCAAAACTTAATTTATCCATCTTACTACCCATCAGGAACATCCAGAGGACTATCCCTTATTCTTCAACAATACAAAAATCAACCCTTCATCTTCCCTCAATGTTCTCGGTGTCTCTTTTTCTTCTGCTCTCACTTGGAAAGACCATATTACCAGTCTCGCTAAGGCAGCCTCCCAGAAGATGGGTGTGCTCCACCGCCTCAAGTTTTTTTTTACCCCTGCACAACTACTTGCTCTGTACAGGGGCACAGTGTGTCCTTGTATTGAGTATTGTTCACATGTGTGGGGAGGATCCTCTCATACCGCACTCCTAGATAAAGTAGAAAGGAAAGCCTTTCGTATCATTGACTCCCGTCCACTCACCAATTCTCTGCAATCTCTCTCTCTCTTCGCCGCAATGTTGCATCTCTCTCACTATTCTATCGCTACTACAATAATCAGTGTTCCTCGGAGCTTTCTCAGTGTATACCACCTCCTCTACGTAGGGTACGTAGTACCCGCCTTGCAACACAATCCCACCCCTACTCTGTGCAACTGTCCAACCCAAGAGTGAAATGCTATTCTCAGACTTTCTTCTATTCAACTGCTGAGCTCTGGAACTCTCTCCCAGAATAGTCTTTCCCTCTTCCTTTGACTTAAATAGCTTCAAACTCTGTGTGTCCAGGCATTTTAGCTCGAACGTCCCTTGATTTCGGCCCGGTCACTATTTGAAATCTGGGGGAGGCACTCGCTGCAGGCAGTTATGCCTTTTGTCTCCCTCAGTCACATAGAAGTAGGAGAGAGGGGGATGGAGAGGGAGGAATAGCACCAGAATCATCCAAGGTGAAGTTTCTAGCAAAAGTTTAAGCAAAGAGTTCAGTTTTGTCAGAGGAAGAAGTTATGGTTGTGCCATCAGAATTGAAAAGGGGAGGGAAAGACTAGGAAGAAAAATTGTTGGAGAGGTTTTTGGCCAGATGCCAGAAAGGTTGGAAAGAGCTAGAGTTGGAAAGTCAGTGCATTTATTATTGATGAGAGAGTGTTGGCAAGTCGAAGAACAGATTTGGCTTGATTCCGGGCAGAAACATAGACGATTATATATAGCTTAGGAAGTATATATGGTAGCTATAGGGTTTAATGGAGATAGTCTGTAGACTTTGATTTGGTAGACGTCCTTCCTAGGCTGAATGAACTCGATCAATGCTTGCCAGGATGTATTGAGAAGGATGTCACGGTACTGAATGGGTTAATTAATTTAGATTTGACAGCCATTCAAGTCGAAAATAATTTAACCCCTTCAGTATTATGATGCCTATTTAATATGGTTATTATTAGACGTCAGATGAGGAAGGGTATATAAAAGTCAGAGGGTTAGCTAAGATGGGATTTTCCCTTTGGATGCCCACAGATCCTTCGTAAGTTGTATAAAATAATGTAATTATAGCCAGAGTAAACTGTCAAACTATCATTATACGATATATGCAGTTTAGGAATGACCTCTACGAATCTAAAGGTAAAAATCAATTCAATTATGACTCCCACAGATCCTTCCTAAGCTGAATATAATCATTCAATGATAGCCAAAATATATTGCTATACTGTATAGCGTCACAATACTCAATGGGTTTTTAATGTCTCCACCCTTGACATTGTCCAAGACATGCCATTTGACACCGGACTTTTAATAAAGCCTAGACAACAGATTCATATGTTGCAGAGACGTAGTTTCAATGGAAAGTCATAGCAAAATATATATATATATATATATATTTATATATATATATATATATATATATATATATAAATATATATATATATATATATATATATATATATATAAATATATATATATATATAATATATATATATATTTATTATATACTTTCTTTTCTTTCTCTTTTTTTTTTTTTTTTTCTATCGAAGTCAGCCCCTCACCCCCTGTTCCCATTCATTTACACTATTGCTGGTAGGGGCACGACTGTGGTATATGGTTGTATTGTATGGATTTAATAATGTAAAAGGTCAGCGTTCCCCCCAACATAACATAGTGCCACATAAACTGCACCAACTGCGCATGCACTTTATAAATGAAATATAATCATGAAAGTGGAGTGCTCTACATATGACTTAGGGGGAGTTTTTTTTTTTTTTTTTTTCTGGAGCCCCTTCTCCTTCATGCTTAACTTTATTAGTTATGAGATTTTAAGACGCTCGCTCCATTCCTTATCATTTACGTGTCGACATTTTCGTGGCGAGCGACGGCAAACCTGTAAGGAACCGGCCTTTGGCCAGGACATTTTTCTAACGAAAAATTGTACACATATATCTCGATAGCGGGGCCTTGGGAGGGGGAAGCTAAAGCAAATATTGAACAAATAATTAAATGAATAAATATATACATACCGGTATGTTCCCCAGTGAAAATATAATTTTTCTGGTCAAAATCGCGAATATAGATGAACCAGCCCATTCATGAATTTTGGAGAAAATTGAGGCAACCCCTCCCTCCACGAGGCCTCAAGCCACACTGAGCCTACTCATACACACATTCGCTTGTGTAACACACCTACTAGGCACGTAAGCACATCCCCCACACAGTTTGCTAATGTTAGCACAAAAATATACCAACAAATTAGGGGATAACAGGGAAAATAGGTGATAATTGAAGGGGGAGGGGAAAGGGAGGAAGGAGGCGATGTGGAGGAGTGATATGAGGTATAGGAAAAAAAAAAAAAAAAAAAAAATGTTTAGTGCTGTTTAACCCTTGTCTAGCGGGGGGGGTTTTGGGCTTATTTGGGCATATTCAGGCCCTCCTGCATGTTAAATCAAGTATCTGCATGACATTTTTTATATTTAGCAAAAAACTAAGCACTAAAAGCTTCAAAATGAGACCAGAACGAGCTACGTAGCACTCGTGGTTCTCATACAGTGATACCAGTAACATGGGAGTTTAGCATATAGCGGCATATTTTTCCCAGCTATGCTCACTACTTACTACACTGCCGGCCTCTCGAGAACACAGGGAACATGAGTTAATGGGCGGCGGTAAGCCCTGGGAATCGGCTGTCTGGCCCGCTGCGCTCCCGGCCATTTGCACTCGATTTTATCTCTTTAAAAGCCTTAATAATGCTCCTAACTTGCTGCAAATTGGAACCGGACTTAAGTCCGACCCCGATCTTTAAGGGTTAAATGGTATTTTTAGGCCTCCCTCTTAAGAGCTTTGCCGCCGTCGCCCAGTAAAACCTCTTAAGAGCTTTGCCGCCGTTTACGGGTTAAAGAAAATTTGACAAAGACAAATTTATATCCCTAAAACATTTTGTAACATAAATACAGTCAACCTATTTTTCCTCCTACACCCTGGACAAGTAATCAGCCAACACATTCAATTTACCTTTAATATTAATTATTTTCAAATTGTATTCTTGTAGGAATAAACTCCATCTAGTCAATCTTTCATTATGATTATTAAATTTATTGAGATATTTTAAGGAATGATGATCAGTGTAGATAGAATAATTTTGAGGTGAAATTTGTCCCTCGATCAGATTGAATTTGTTTAGGAAGGCCAAACTTAGAGAAGAAGTTTAATAGTTCTTTTACTACGTTAGATGCACTAATTTTCCTAAGAGGGATAGCTTCGGGATAACGTGTGGTCATGTCCATAAGAGTGAGGATGTAAATGTGGCCTGAAGTGGTCTTTGGCAGAGGGCCCACAATATCGATCAATACACGGGTGAAGGGTTCTTCAAAATGGGGTATGGGAATTAGTGGTGCCACGGGTATGGGTTGGTTGGGCTTACCAAAACGTTGGCAGGTATCACAGGTCCTGCAAAACTCACTCACATCTTTCTTGATATTTGGCCAGTAGAAGCAGGTCAGGATCCTAGCCAGTGTCTTCCTCACGCCCATATGTCCAGCCGTTCCACCGTCATGTGCCAGGGACAGAATCTCCTTCCTATGAGATGAGGGCAGTACGATCTGCTCCACAGACCTCCACATAATATCACCCACCTCACAATCGATGGGAATAAATCGGCGCATCAAGACATCATTGTACATGAAGAATTCTGCATCAGGTTGCTCTCCTACGTTCTGCATTAGTTTCCGCAATCCAGGATCTACTTTTTGGGACTGAGATAATTTTAGTTGGGGCAAAACATTGGGGTTAATGTCACCAGCATCCGGGGGCTCCTCACCCTCCTCTGCAGATATGTCAGTGAATAAGTTCTCCAAAGCATATTGACTAGGCTCCTCAAATGAGTCAACTTCCCCTTCATCATTATTATCCCCATTATCCTCATTGTTATCCCAATTGTAGTCATGATCAGCTTGAGAATGCGCCATGGCCCTGGTCACTGCACAGGCAGGAAATAAATCTGGTTCGACCGTCACTAGCCTCTCAATACCCTTACATTGCGTGGGCCTAACCACGACAATGGGAGAAGTCTTGACCTTGCCCCCAGCCAAATCATTTTCAAGGAGCATGTCCACCCCTGGCACAGGTAACTCCTCCACGAGTCTCACAGTGACACTGCCATTTACTAATTCACTTTGTAGCTCCACCTGCACAAGTGGAACAGAAAGACTACCACCAATGCCCTGTAGCAGGATGTATTTCCCCTCATCTGCTACTTCGTTTAGTGCAGACTTCTTCAGGAGTGTTTGTGCAGTACCAGTATATCTCAAGATCCTAATAGGCTGTGAGTTGCTGTCCTTCCCAACTTTGCCCAGGGAAACAAAATCAGCAAAAGGCTCTTCCTCCTCTCTCTCTCTCTCTCTTGCTACATGCCCCTTAGTAGAAACAAATGCCACTGGTTTAAAACTGTTCATGTATCTACCCTGACTATTTGCCATGTCTCTCTTTTTATCATAACAGTCATAAGCTAGGTGTCCTATCTTCCCACAGTAGTGACATTTCCTAGTCTCTTTCTCTTTTGTGTTATTCATCTTGATATAGTCAATTTTGTTGCGTGTCCAGGAAGGAGTCTTAGTCTGGGGTGTAATTTTTTGAGTAGGTGTAACACTATTGTGGGGAGACTTTATTGTTTCAGTTTGTGTTGCCTTTTTGTCTGTTGTGATTGGGGTTAATTCCTACTTTTCGGATTAGCATGTACTCATCTGCAAGGGTGGCTGCCCTCTTAACATCAGTGATACCTTTCTCTGCAAGATATGCAGCTACATCCTTACTAATGGTGCGATTGAACTCTTCTGACAGCATTAATTCATACAGCTGATCATAATTTCCCTGAATTTCCCTAGAATGCAGCCACCTATCTAGTGCTTTTGTTTTCTCATACAGGAATTCAACATTAGTGTTGGAATTGCTTTTCCAATGATTTCTAAATTTAATTCTGTAAGCCTCAGGTACTTGTTCATAGGATTTTAGGATTATCTCTTTCACAAAGTTGTAATCCTTACTCTCATCAACAGAGAGTGTAGTGTAGGCTGTCAGATCTTTTCCCTTAAGTACACTTTTTAAGAGTATTACCCACTTCTCCCTTGGCCATTCTGAGTTTATTGCAATTTTTCCAAAGGTCTGGAAATACCCAGTTACATCATTCTCCTCAAAAATGGGTACCATGCGAATGTATTTAGTAACATCAAAAGCTCTTACACCACCCTGCTCTCTCTGTGAATGGGAAGACTAATTTCTTCATCTCCAAATCTATTTTAGCTTTCTCTAGTTCTGTTTTAGACTGTTCAAGTTGTATTCTGGCAAGCTCTAATTGAAAGTGCATGGTAGAGCTATCAAGATCAGGAGTAACAGATGTCCCTTGTAGGAGTCTGTAATTAGATTCATCAAGACTATGTCCCTCCACCTGTTCGGTCATACTACTGCCCATGGCCCTACGGTCCATGTCACCGTCTACATTCACTACTTCTCTTTCCCTGTCAAGTCTATCGTGTAGCGCTTCCATTACACGGTCTTTTAATTCAGACTTATTGAGCTTGGCAGAATGTTGAATTCCCAAATGACTAGCAACTAATCTGAGCTCATATTTAGAAAGTGAGATGATAGAAACTCGAGTCATATTACCACTAAGGAACTCTTCTATATCATTATCATTCACTAGAGGCATGATTAATGTCAAGAAAATAAAAGTTAAGCCTGTACGAGAATCTGAAATTTTTCACAGCAAGTGCAGACAAGATTTAACATATATATAAATTATAACATCAGTCAGGATTACTCCACATTCATGTGCTCAATAATTAATCCAGGTTTACTATCCTGGGCAAGGTCGCCAACAAATCTCACGTCGGGGCCGACTCCCAACCTCTTGTCACGGCCAAGTAGGTATCGTTAACCCAAGAGAATACCAATTAACCTACCTGCAACTACCTATCTGCTGTAGAGTGGTAAAAGCACAGGTGTCGGACGCTAAAACCCTCATAAAGAATGTTATTACTTAAATATTTGCTACAGACTATATACTACTGGGACTATATACTACTGGGACTATATACTACTGGGACTATATACTACTGGGACTATATACTACTGGGACTATATACTACTGGGACTATATACTACTGGGACTATATACTACTGGGACTATATACTACTGGGACTATACTATATACTACTGGGACTATATACTACTGGGACTATATACTACTGGGACTATATACTACTGGGACTATATACTACTGGGACTATATACTACTGGGACTATATACTACTGGGACTATATACTACTGGGACTATATACTACTGGGACTATATACTACTGGGACTATATACTACTGGGACTATATACTACTGGGACTATATACTACTGGGACTATATACTACTGGGACTATATACTACTGGGACTATATACTACTGGGACTATATACTACTGGGACTATATACTACTGGGACTATATACTACTGGGACTATATACTACTGGGACTATATACTACTGGGACTATATACTACTGGGACTATATACTACTGGGACTATATACTACTGGGACTATATACTACTGGGACTATATACTACTGGGACTATATACTACTGGGACTATATACTACTGGGACTATATACTACTGGGACTATATACTACTGGGACTATATACTACTGGGACTATATACTACTGGGACTATATACTACTGGGACTATATACTACTGGGACTATATCAAACACAAGTTCAAAGTTATAGAATAAATCTTATTAATTTAGGATTCTTACAGGACGCAGATTATTATGTCTAAATACATTAATCTCTGAAGGAGTTATAAATTAAAATTAGTGATTTATAGTACTGCAATATTTTAAGTGTTTCAAAAGCAACATGAATTTAATGGAGTATTCCTTTTAAATAATAAATGTCACACATAATATTAAAATGTTTGTAGGACACAATCAACACTTATGGGCAATGTAGCCTACTATCACACCATAGGGATTCCTTTCCTCTATGTTACCAAAGTATTAATGTTGTGCCCACAAGTCCTCAGTAAATGTCATGTGTACCATGCTAAATATATATAAACTTAACACATCACACAATCATAACACTATCAATAATAATAATAATATTTGTCCACACTTGCTTAATGAACATAACATACAAAAGTCATATGAAACAATGAGTATACATGCCATGAAACATATGATATATCTCTTATCAACATAATAAAACTCAAGGCTGATTGAATGACATAGCAGAAACTAAAGAAATCATATATCATATATTTCCATACTGACGCCTCAATTATATACCTGTCTTATCTCTGTGTATCCATTCCGACATGCAGAATTAAAAATATATCACAACACTAAGGTAAAACAATCAGTTGAGGTGTCACAACATCTTAGTATGTAAAACCAGGGCAGAGAGAGGGAGACCAACATCCTCTCCGTATGAAGACCCGACAGGTACTGCCTGAAATTTCCCGTAAACTGGCTTATATACACCCAAGCAGTGTCTGGCATCTCAGGCAACCAGAATCTTAACATACATTATTTACCCAACTTAGAAATGATCTCGTATAAAAAGCCACTCAGGATTAACACTATGGTAACCTATTTCATCTATATAAATGGTCATAAGTTAAGTACCAAATCCCATAAATTCATGCAAAGCAAAAAATTACATTCAAATTTGAATCTTGCCAGATGAAATTCAGGTGACAAACTGGCAACCCTACACTCAGCTGGAGGCATTCCTTAGTAAGACACACAACATATAATCTACAATAACTTAATCATATGGTCAATGTATACATAAGCTATCTCTAGACACGATAATGAATCATTCTTAGCACATACTAATATACATCAGAACTCAATATAAGATCAACTTAAATATATACAGTATGACTAAGGAATACACGTCAGATTTGAAGTTTAACATCTACATAATATCAGCGCAATATAATAAGTTATTAGCTTTAATAACAATACTATGATAATAGTCCAGTGGTTCTGACAATATATATATATACTGTATATATATATATATTTCTAATCTCTCAGTGGGGTTCGAACCGCCGACCGTCAGGACGATAGCCGACGCTTTAATCAACTACACCACGGCAGTCTAAAAGACACTCAACCCTCTATCCTATTTATGTTAAGGAGAAGGGAAACCGACTAGGCGAATATATTTCAATTCATACCAAGTCGTAGGATCCATATTCCAGAATACCATACAAGGATTTCTGAGTGTCCCGACGCAACTCGGGCCGAAATTGATTTAATTTAATTCTAACCCACCAAGCATGAGAGTTACAAATATTGAGTATATATCACAAATACACATGAGCCACTAAATATTTCTAATCTCTCAGTGGGGTTCGAACCGCTGACCGTCAGGGTGATAGCCGACGCTTTAATCAACTACACCACGGCAGTCTAAAAGACACTCAACTCTCTATCCTATTTACGTGTATTTGTGATATATACTCAATATTTGTAACTCTCATGCTTGGTGGGTTAGAATTAAATTAAATCAATTTCGGCCCGAGTTGCGTCGGGACACTCAGAAATCCTTGTATGGTATTCTGGAATATGGATCCTACGACTTGGTATGAATTGAAATATATTCAACTAGTGGGTTTCCCTTCTCCTTAACCTCTCGGCTGCGCATGGGGGGTATGAGACACCACACTCCTGTGCTGACGTATTTGAGCTGTTCCCATCACTAACATCGTTATTTTACTATAAATAGCATTAATACTTAACTATATGCGCCTATTATAGGTTGATTATAAAGGTATTAACCTGTTACAACAATAAAACAAGTGGAAACAGTGTTTGGATGGTCAAAATCGGCGATACAGGCCGGGAGTTACATAATGTACGGCTGAGGCAACCTCCCTGCCCTCCACCCCTCCCCTTGTCTGGAGAGACACTATTCTGCAATAGTCTCTCTCTCCCTCTTTCCCACGCTTGGTAACAGTGATGACAACGCCCTGCTACCAACTCGCTAATGTTAGCACGATAATATACCACAGAATAAGGGAATAACAGGGAAAATAGGTGATAACTGAAGGAGGGGAGGAAAGTGGGGAAGGAGGGAGGTGGAGGAGTGATATTTGGCATGGCCCAGGGGCAATACAAAAAAAAAAAAATTTCTTGGGGTGTTTTAAATGGATTTTTTAATAGCCTTACTCTTAAGAGTCTTCCCGCAGTCCACCGGGGGAAATCTTAAGAGTCTTCCTGCAGTTCCGGGGTTAACATAAATAGGATAGAGGGTTGAGTGTCTTTTAGACTGCCGTGGTGTAGTTGATTAAAGCGTCGGCTATCGTCCTGACGGTCGGTGGTTAGAACCCCACTGAGGGATTAGAAACATTTAGTGGCTCACATGTATTTGTGATATATACTCAATATTTGTAACTCTCATGCTTGGTGGGTTAAAATTAAATTAAATCAATTTCGGCCCGAGTTGCGTCGGGACACTCAGAAATCCTTGTATGGTATTCTGGAATATGGATCCTAAGACTTGGTATGAATTGAAATATATTCGCCTAGTGAGTTTCCCTTCTCCTTAACATAAATAGGATAGAGGGTTGAGTGTCTTTTAGACTGCCGTGGTGTAGTTGATTAAAGCGTCGGCAGTTCGAACCCCACTGAGAGATTAGAAACATTTAGTGGCTCACGTGTATTTGTGATATATACTCAATATTTGTAACTCTCATGTTTGGTGGGTTAGAATTAAATTAAATCAATTTCGGCCCGAGTTGCGTCGGGACACTCAGAAATCCTTGTATGGTATTCTGGAATATGGATCCTACGACTTGGTATGAATTGAAATATATTCGCCTAGTGAGTTTCCCTTCTCCTTAACATAAATAGGATAGAGGGTTGAGTGTCTTTTAGACTGCCGTGGTGTAGTTGATTAAAGCGTCGGCTATCGTCCTGACGGTCGGCGGTTCGAACCCCACTGAGAGATTAGAAACATTTAGTGGCTCACATGTATTTGTGATATATACTCAATATATATTCATATATATATTGTCACTTCCAACTGAGCTAGCTGCTTCAGTTGTAAGTGTGTTGTGTGATTTAGCATGTAGCCTAGTTTGGGAGGCCTGCCTTCTGTTCTTGCTTTCTTTCTTCGTTCCCACGTTAGAGCTGTGGCCGTCTTTAGTGGCGCCATACTGTCCTGGGCAACGCATTGTCTTTGTTGCCACGAGTGTAATTACCTCTTTCGTTTAACCCTTGTGGGATTATGTTAGTTTATCTTAAGTTTGCACAATGATGTCTTATATTTATTTGATTGCTTTTGTGTTGTTAATGAGAGCCCAGGTGCCTAATATAATTATGTAATCTGGCAATGTCTGGAGCTCTCCTTTCCCCTCCCGACCCTTTCTGGGAGTCTTGCCTTCACTCAAGTCCCAGACCCTGTACTTAAACATGCACTGCCCGTGTTGTTAGGCTTGCTTTCTTTTGTTTCCCTTTAATACCGCATATACTGTATATATATTTTGTTCCGTATTGAGAAATAGCAGGGAAAGGCTGGAGTCATCTTGAGCATTAAAGTTTTGTCTTACTATTATTTGTTAGCATTTAAGAGTTTTTTTCATTTGTCTTAGATAGAAATACTGCATCTTTTTCTCTGGCATTCTTGGATAGAAGCTTCACACCATGTTTCTTCCATTTCTTTTTCTTTATTCTACTGCATTGTTATTTCTTATTGTATGTGTATCTCATGTATTATTGAGGTTGGCATATACAGTGGTTTGTTCGGTGGCTCTTAGAAGCCAGCCACAACCTACTGAGATGCCAACCCTTGTGTATTGTTGGGCTGCTGCATGAGACTCTTTCCATGGTCAATTCCTGAGCGATGGGCATGATATGGTTGGTTCTGGGAGTCTAGCAGCATTTCAGTTTACCATTTTTGTGCAGTTTTGAATAACCTGAGAAGTACTCTAAGATACTAATAGCACTATCACCACGAGTCTGACAGGCCCCGACTCAGAGACAGTAGATATTTGTGTTTCTCCATGTATTACTGCTTTAATAGAGCAAAGAAAAAGATAACCCCTTTTCCTAGAGAACCTGCGTGTCTTGGTGTTTGAGTCAGATATTAGGAGCGTGTCTGTTGCAGGGTTAGTGCAGTACAGTGAGCATTGTTGGGTGCAGGACTACAGCATTGTCGTCTATTTGCTACGGCGTTTCTCTTTGGACAGTGCTGTGGGCTAGGCTATTGGAGCATCTGCATTTCCCGAACCTCCCCTCGTAACAATATAATTATATATATACCGTATATATATCGTGAATCCCTAAATTACCGGTAAGACATACAGTAGTTACACTATAATATTGATTTTATTCCTATGGATATTATAAGCTAAATTTCAAATATTTTCATTAAGAAGATTAGCTGGTAGAAGTCAAGTAATATTAAAATATTTACTCATCTTCTAACATTATCAAACTGGGCATGATTATTCGAGCAATTCATGTAATTTCGTGTTATATAATTATATACCCCATGATTAAAACAAAACATTTACATTTGTTAACAGTTAACAAATATTTTGATGTCAATAAAGGTCATCCAAAAAATATAAATACTCAAATACAATAATAACACGTGACTGATTTTTGTTAAAATAATTCCCACTACTGATGTATTGACCCAATGTGTCCATGATATATACCGTGTGTGTGTGTGTTACTCAGTTACTTGTTCGTCAAGGGGAATCCACGCAATGCGAGCTAAGCTCATTATTATCGCGCCTCCTTAACTGGGAATGTATTGCGTGAAATGCATGTTAAGTGTTTTATGTACTGTTGGAATGGCTGTGGATGTGTGTGTAGTCTGTATTTAGCCAATTGGCGACATCGGAAACGAAGGCTTAGGGTGGATCTGTATGGTACCATTCTCACTATAGACGGTACCGTCTCGCCCGAAGGCTTAGGTAGCCATCAGCTTAGGTGAACCATATGATACCCATCTCGCCTTGTACCATTTTTGCCAACCCCAGATGGGACGTCACAACGTCGTCCACTTATTCCAGGTACCTATTTACAGCTAGGTGAACTGAGGCTAACACATGAAAGGAGACAAGCCCAATTTGTCTCCGCCCGGCCGGGAATTGAACCCCCGACCCCTCGTGTGTGAGACGAGAGCTCTACCTACTAGGCTACGGGCTGTGTGTGTGTGTGTGTGTGTGTGTGTGTGTGTGTGTCACTTGCTTGTTCGTCAAGGGGAATCCACGCAATGCGAGCTAAGCTCATTATTATCGCGCCTCCTTAACTGGGAATGTATTGCGTGAAATGCATGTTAAGTGTTTATGTATCGTTGGAATGGCTGTGGATGTGTGTGTAGTCTGTATTTTAGCCAATTGGCGACATCCGGAAACGAAGGCTTAGGTTTTTTAATCTGTACGGTACCATTCTCACTACGGTACCAGTCTCACCCGAAGGCTTAGGTTGACCAGTAGCTTAGGTTGACCAGTACGATACCCATTTCACCTTGTAACCGATCACCCACCTCAGATGGGACGTCACAACTTCGTCCACTTATTCCAGGTTCCTATTTATACTGCTAGGTGAACAGTGGCTACACCGTTAGGAGATCTGCCCAAATGTCTCTTCCCCGCCCGGGTCTCGAACTCGGGACCTTCTGGTTGTGAGCCAGACGCGCTATCTGTTACGCCACGGGGAGGTGTGTGTGTGTGTGTGTGTGTGTGTGTGGACATGCTGGTGAAATATGTTTTAATATGCCAAAGCAATAAACTGCAAGGGAGAGATATACTCTTGTTACAATGTCTATATTTGTCTATATTTAAGAAAAACAAGGAAAATTATTCGTTTTTGCGAGGGATGATTAACAACGTTCGACGGAGGCCTTTCGTGCTTTTCAACGTATATTAATTAGATATCAACAGACATTACCTATACTCGTATTTGTTTTTCTCCTTTTCTTTTTTTAAGCTGTCAAAAAGTGTAATCCCCTAGCAGTTGATTACTCTATATTTAACCCTTTCAATACCGATGGTGTACTTTCCATTATATTCTGGCAACTACTAAACTATTATATTAAGTTTAGGAAGGTCCTCTAGCAATTGAATGACCTCCAACTCTTTCTTTTCTCCATTTTAGCTCCCACAGCCGCATAAAATCGTCTACATATAGTTATAATAAAACAAACCAGACGTCACCAGTACTGGAAGGGTTAATGGAACAATATGGAACTGTTATGTCTCCGCATCATATTATAGACAGGTTTTATCAATGTAAAACATATATGGCAACAAAAACTTAATTATAGCTGAGTAATTAAGACGGGAATAAGTCAGTTTTTTGCCAGTATAAAAAAAAAAAAAAAAAAAACATACTAAGGTATGATCGTAAATATTAAGGGGAGGTATATGTCGTTTTTTTGGGATCCCCTTCCTCATATAAATCCCCATTAGTTTTGAGATTTTAGGACGTTCACGTCATTAGTTTATCGGTGTTATGATCTTTCATTCCATTTATAATTCAATAAGAGACCTTTCGTGCCATTTAGGTATCGATTATTTCCTGACAAGAGCTAGCGAGCCTGTAATTTACCAGGTCGTTAAGGGGAGGTATTTGTTTTTTCTGGACCCCATTTTCCTTCATATTTAGCTCCATTTGTTATGAGATTTTAAGAAATTTACCCCATTAGTTGGGAGATTTTAAGGCCTTTTGCCATATCATTGTTAATTTTAAGACCGTTCATGTAATTAAGCGTCTATTTTTTCCTGGCGAGCGATACAGAACCAGCAAGTTAGGTGGAACCAGCCTTCAGCCAGAGCATTTTGTGATGCAAAATAGATTTACCAGGACATGGTAAGTTAAGGATTAAGAGTTAATATAAATGAGACCAAGGGTTTACATTGTAGATTAGGGCTAGGAAAGGTGGAAAAAAGTGGTGTATACCCATGCGCAGTATGCAGAAAAAGGGTGGGCATAAACTGAATACAGTGTAGTGTCTGTTATTGCTGTGTATACCAAGGGAAGAAGCACTACACTAGAATAAAGGGACCTTTACCGAGGAAGAAGTCAGAAGATGAGAAATTTGTATGCATAGTATGCAAAGGCGAGCTTGTGTTCAATGACCGGCTTGAGAGTGTTAACTTTGGCAATGAGGCACTGGAGATCATGAGATGGTGGACAAGTTTTGCTACTTGGGAGATACCATCTCTGTCGGTGGTGGTGGTGCTAAAGCCACCACTATCGGAAGAATAAGATGCGTCTGGGAAAAGTTCAGAGAAATGTTGCTACTACTTACCATTAGAAGACTCCCTCTCCCATTGAAGGGAAAGGTATACGCTTCAGCTTCATGCGTTAGAAGCGCAATGACATGCTTCAGAAACGTGGCCTGTCAAAGCGGAAAATATCAACAGAATGGAATGCAAAAAGATTGGAATAATGAGACGAATGTATGGTGCCAAACTGCAAGATAGGATATATAGTGAAAAGTTGAGAAGGTTATGTATCAAGAGTATCAGTAATGAGATACGTACTAGCGGGCTTGGATGGTTTGGACATGTGAAGAGGATGGACGAACTAAGTTGGGTGAAAAGTTGCAAGTCCATTAACGTGGAGGGAGCTGCACTAAGAAGACGTGGAAGCAGACTTTATGGTCTGATCTTCAATTGTCAAATCTGCCAAATGAGGCAGCCCAACAGGGCTGTCTGGAACGCCACCATTAGAACATGAGAACGGAACCACACTTTGTGTTAAGCACTCGACATTAAAAAATGTATATATGTATGTATGTATGTATGTATGTATGTACAGACACAAACTCTCACACACACACACACACACACACACACACAGAAACATACAATAAACCGAGAACGACACCCAAATCCCGTGCCTTGAGTCATTAGGGAGTTATGTGGGGTTGTTGATCATTGTAACGAGAGAGCTGACTCAGCCCTGGGGAGTGGTAGTAAGATCACAGTAATGTGTTGTTGATCCCAGCCGGGTACAGCCACAATGGAGACAAAATAGTAATATATATATATATATATATATATATATATATATATATATATATATATATATATATATATATAAAGTATATCCATGCAC
The DNA here is from genome assembly GCA_032716605.1 of Paralithodes platypus. Classification (NCBI taxonomy): domain Eukaryota; kingdom Metazoa; phylum Arthropoda; class Malacostraca; order Decapoda; family Lithodidae; genus Paralithodes; species Paralithodes platypus. Next base: position 16,931,907 of record CM064531.1, read on the forward strand.
ATATTATACATGCATGTATGTATGAATATTGCACATTCAGCAATACTGGTACAGGAATAATAACAGGCTACACATAGATATTTTTGTCTATTTATATATGATGAAACACAGAATATCAGCCCGTTCGTTGATAATGATGGCACCAACATAACGTCCCAAGAGAGAGATGACCTCTCTCACTCTCTCTCTTACCACATCGTTGTTGTTGTTGTTCAGTACATTCGGTTATTGTACACAACTCACGTACGACCAGCCGTACCCGAAATGCTTAAAGTTTGTAGATTATCTCTACACAGGACGACGTGGGATTATTGTGTTATTTTGTAAATTTATTTACTTACATATTTTATGAAACAAAACAATGATGAAGAAAAAAAAAAAAAAAAAAAAAAAAAAAAATCCATGTGCCTAAGGACATCCTCCATTCATACAGTGTTTGTTACAAATGGATGAAAACTGTTGTAGATTGTAAATTTGTGGAAAGCAAATCCAAGGAATTGAATTCCAGAAAGTAGTAGTTCTGGGGATAAATAAGTTTTGATGAACAGAGCTCTACATTGTGGTGGAGAGCGTATGGTGAATGTATTGGTATTTCCAGCTGCCCTAGTATTGCGAGAAAAGATGTGGAAAGGTGACATTATTGAAGCAAGTTCCTCAGAACATTTCCTGTACACATATTTGTAGGATAATGCAAGGGTTGCAACATCTGTTTGTATGATAATTAATGGATGAAGATCCTGCCTGATTGCAGGGTTATTGATTAATATAATTGCTGTATTTTGAATGTTATCAAACTGCCTCAATGCAACCACTCCACATCCAATCCGCAAGAGTGAACAGTATTCCATCTGAGAACGCATATCACTTTTTTTACTTATATAATGACCAACTGCTCGTCAGTGAAGAATTCACCAATTCTGTACAGTTAAGGTGGTATTTCTGACTAATCCTTTCGCCTGCTTACAACTAGTCTACCACAGGAGATTGTCTCATAAGCAGCCACATCATTGTTAAGGATTAATAATGAGGGGAAATTCGTTCATGTGATATCGGCTTAACTCTCCCAACATATCGGCTTAACTCTCCCAACATTTACTATAGTCTGTTTATATCCAGCTGACGATACATTGCCACATTGTCATCTTGATAACAAGGCTCTTACAAGATATTGAAACTAAATATATTCTAAATTCGGAAAATTTGGCATTATTATGATGCAGAAACAGACATTATTAAATAGCGCCATTGTACTGTACTGTACCTGCCAGCCGACAAGGGTGCCATCAGGGGTCAGGTATTGATTCAACAGTGAACTTCTCTCAGTATAAACACTGCAATTTCTCTGAACCAGGACCTTTCTAGAATTAATGGATGGGGACAAAAGAATCTAGTTTCCTTTAATGCACAGAAAACCAAGTACCTTCAATTTTCTAACCGACAGAATCTCACTGACTCCCATATATTTTTTAATGATGTAAATATTCCCACTTCCCCTAGTATTGACATTCTTGGTGTAACATTAACTACTAACTTGAGCTGGACACATTATGTTAGAGGCATTGCTAAGAATGCCTCTAAAAAACTGGGACTCCTGTACAGAGTTCGAGAATTCTTCACTGACGAGCAGTTGGCCGTGATATATAAAAGTCATGTGCGTTCTCAGATGGATTACTGTTCACCTCTGTGGGGTGGAAGTGGAGTGGTTGCATTGAGGCAGTTGGAAAAAATTCAAAATAAAGCTATTAGATTAATCAATAACCCTGCAATCACACAGGACCTTCCTACATTATCCATACGAAGAAACGTTGCATCCCTTGCATTATTCTACAGATATTTTCACAGCAATTGTTCCGAGGAACTTGCTTCAATTGTGCCGCCTCTCCACATCTTTCCCCGTAGAACTAGGGCAGCTGAGAGCGCCCATGAATTTACACTTTCTCCTCCACAATGCAGAACTTCTGCTTATCAGAATTCATTTATCCCCAGAGCTACTACTCTTTGGAATTCACTTCCCTCGAATTGCTTTCCACAAACTTACAATCTACAAATGTTTAAATCCAGTTGTTACAAACATTTTATGAATGGAGGATGCCTTTAGGCACATGGACCTTTTTGTTTTGTCTGTGTTTTTCCTTCCTCCGTTCATTGTCTCTTAAAAAAAAAAAAAAAAAAAAAAAATGTACCGAAGAAGGCAGAAATAAGCTTCAATTGGGCTATAAATGAAATAGCAGAGTGGTCGGGAAAATGGTAGATGCCATGCAATGTTATAAAATGTAGAGCCCTAAAAATATATATTAAAACAATATATATATGAATACAAAATTAATTGGCAACGGGAAATAACTACTTCATTAGTTGAAGCTCTGTGGGTTTTAAGACATTTTACCTATACAGATCAGAACATTATAATACCGTTATGCTCCATCTTGAGTATGACTTGATAATTTGGTCTCCTTATCTTAACAAGAACAATGACAAGGACAACTTGTTTTCAGTTACCGTAGGAAATGAAGATTGAGAGGTCAGTTAATTGCGTTTTTCAATATACTAAAGGGCGTTGACAAAATGTGTGCGTAAATATTGTTCACAAACAATCCTAGCTCTTTCTGAATCCCCGTACAGTTACTGACAAATGTTCCTGAGCTCTTGCTATTTGCTTTATGCAAATATACCCATTTAGATTGATGATTATATTTAATCTGCTATACATTAATACATGATTATGTGTTTATTAACCCCTTCAGCACGATGACCCCTGTCTACCTTGAATTTTGGCTACTGTTAGACGATGCTATGACGTTTGTAAAGGACCTGTGTTACTCAGAGGATCGTATTTACCCCTCTTGAGTCCTAGAGGTAAAATATAAAATAAATATAATCGTTTAATGGTAACCAGAATAGGATCAAGATTTCGCCATCGTGCTGAAGGGGTTATTATATATAGCTGATTTGAATTGATAATCAATCTAAATGGATATTTTTTGTATAAATAATTTCCCAAGAGTTCACGAACATTTGTCAGTAGCTATACAGTACATTTGTAAGTAGCTATACAGTACATTTGTCAGTAGCTATACAGTACATTTGTCAGTAGCTATACAGTACATTTGTCAGTAGCTATACAGTACATTTGTCAGTAGCTATACAGTACATTTGTCAGTAGCTATACAGTACATTTGTCAGTAGCTATACAGTACATTTATCAGTAGCTATACAGTACATTTGTCAGTAGCTATACAGTACATTTGTCAGTAGTTATACAGTACATTTATCAGTAGCTATACAGTACATTTATCAGTAGCTATACAGTACATTTGTCAGTAGCTATACAGTACATTTGTCAGTAGTTATACAGTACATTTATCAGTAGCTATACAGTACATTTGTCAGTAGCTATACAGTACATTTGTCAGTAGCTATACAGTACATTTATCAGCATAATTAACGTTACACCGAATAGAATCTTTGAACCTTTAAAGCGAAGTTGTGAATCATCTTGGCTACAATGAAGCTTTGTATTTCATCGTTTGTGTTCCATAATAGTACAAAGGAAATCAAGCAACAACAGGTCTAGTGACCCTTCTAGGCTGCTTGTCCTCCAAAACACTGAGGATCAAGTGTCCAAACAGTGGTTTAGAGTGGGTAAGGGAACATTGGAAAGGGAACTAATGCCCTGGAACTAATGTCCGTGGCAGGACTAGGAAGTTAGTAGGGGACATATGGGTTAGTAACTGAGGGGAGGATAAAATAAAGTTATTCATTTACAAACGCAGTCAGTCGCGGGTTTGATGCGAGATATTTGTCTAGGCGAAGTTTAAATGAATCAACGGTGCTACAGTCTATAACGTCTCGGGGAAGCCCATTCCACAAGTTGACAACTCGATTGAAGAAGAAATTCTTAGATTCGTGTGAGTTAAAAGATTTACCAATAATTTTGCAACCGTTTCCCCGCGTGTAATTAGATTGGTCGATAGTGAAGTACTTACTACAGTTCATATTGTCGATGCCTTTGATGATTTTGAACACTTGAATTAAGTCACCTCTTAATCTGCGCTGGGTTAAAGGAAATAGATTTAATTCTCTAAGACGCTCTTCGTATGGTTTGTTCTTTAGGCTAGGTATAATTTTGGAAACTCTACGTTGAACTCGTTCTAGCTTGTTTATGTCTTTTTGGTAATGAGGGCACCAGCATTGAACGCAGTATTCCAGAAGAGGGCGGACTAAGGAATTGTAAAAGGTTAGGATAACGTCTTTGGATTTATGCTCAAATGACCTGCCTATAAAGCCAATTATTTTGTTTGCCTTCTTAACAACTTCTGAACATTGTTGACTCGGTTTTAGGTTACTCGATATTGTTACTCCCAGATCGGTTTCTCTGTTTACATTCTTAAGCTGAGTGCCATTCATCGAATAGTTTGCTTTCTCATTTAGGTATCCGATATGTAGTACTTTACATTTATCCTCATTGAAACTCATTTGCCAAATTTGGGCCCAATGTGACAATTTATCTAGATTGTGTTGCATATCGTCAACTTGTTCTTTTGAGAGTACGCTATTTGCAATTTTTGTATCGTCAGCAAATTTTGAGATTGTACAGGTGAGACCCTCATCTATGTCGTTGATGTAAATTAGAAAGATAATTGGTCCTAGTACCGATCCCTGGGGTACCCCGCTACTTACTTTGGTCCATTTAGATGCCTTACCGTTTATGACTACTCTTTGCTTTCTGTCGCTGAGCCAATTTTCCATCCATTTCAACACACCGTCTTGTATTCCATGCGCTTTTAGTTTTAGCAGTAAACGTTTGTGGGGAACTTTGTCAAAGGCCTTTTGAAAATCAAGGTATATAATATCTACAGCTTTACTCTCATCGTAGAGGTTGAGGATATCGTGGAAGAAGTCTAAGAGGTTTGTTAAACAGGAACGTTTTTTACGAAAGCCGTGTTGAGTATCTTTAAGTATGTTATTTTCCTCTAAGTGATTTACGAGTCTGTCTCTTATGACCGTTTCTAGCATTTTACATACAACTGAGGTTAAGCTAGTTGGACGATAGTTACTGGGTAGGGATTTGCTGCTTTTTTTTAATATCGGTGTTACGTTGGCTATCTTCCACTGATCAGGCATAGTTCCAGACTGCAAGGATTTATTGAATAGTAATGTCAGTGGTTTGGAGAGCTCATCCTTAGCTTCCTTTAGAACTCTAGGCGAGATTGTATCAGGTCCAGGCGTTTTATTTACCTTGAGTTTATCTAAACAATTCAATACTTCTCTCTCTGTAACGGTGATATTGCTTAGAACATCTGAATTATCAATCTGAATCGGCGATGGTGTAGGGATATCACTGCGGTCTTCTGTTGTAAAAATTGATGCAAAGAAGGTATTGAGGGCATTACTCATTTGTACTTCGTCTTTGGTGTATTCTCCATTTTCATCGACTAACGGTCCAACAGTTGAAGTAACTACTTTTTTCTTTCTGATATAACTATAAAATTCTTTCGGGTTTGTTTTACTTTGATTCTCAATATGTAACTTTAAGGTCTTTTTACTTTGCTTAATTAACTTTTTGGCTTTGCGTCGTAGCTCTACAAATTTCACCCGTTCTTCGTCATTTTGTGAGGATTTTAATCTCTCATTAGCAAATTTTTAGCAAGCAGGCAGTTTGAAATATCTTTATTCCACCATTTGGGCTTATTATTATGGCCTGGACGCCGTATTTTCGATGGTATGCAGTCTTGCACTGCTTTTAGGTAAGTGGTTTCGAATAACTTCCAAGATGTATTTATGTCGTTATTGTTAATTAAATAGCTCCAGCCAGTTTCTTTAAACATAGCTCTAAGTTTGTGGAAGTTTGCTTTCTTGAAATTAGGGACTTTTTCGATGCTACTATTTGGTTCGTTACTAGTAAACTTTAAAGTGAAAGTTATCGTACGATGGTCGCTGTTACTGAATTCATCACCAACATTCAAATTCTCTATTAATTCTTCTTTTGTTGCAAATACAATGTCAAGAACGTTATTACCACGGGTCGGTGTTCGAACAAATTGATAAAGCGAACTCTCTTGCAAGTTCGTATACAAGTCATGTCCGGAGTGTGAAGTAAGAGTATCGCCCCACTTGGTCACAGGTAAATTAAAGTCGCCAAAAATTACGGTATCTTGTGAGTTACTTACATCTGCAATTTGTTCGTAAATTTCTCGGTCAGTTTGCACTGATTGAGCTGGAGGTCTGTATATTAACGCAAGTATTATTTTTGTACCTTTATTATTCTTTATTAGCACAAAAGATGTGTCGACGTTCACAATTTGAGGTTTTGACAAGAGGGTAGGGTTAAGACTTTCTTTGATATAAAGTAAAACGCCACCTCCATTTCGATTTATTCATCTTTTCTCAAACATTACATAACCGGGAAGTGAATACTCTGCTAAAAAGTCTCTATCTTCTGTATTGAGCCAAGATTCTGTTATGCCAATCACATCATAATTTTCTGTAAACACTAGCTCCTCTAAATCTGAAAATTTATTGCGTATGCTACGAGCGTTTGCATAGAAAACCTTTAAATTTGTTATTTTAGAACTCACGGGAACGGTCTTTAATAGTATTGTTGGTTCTAGTCGGATCTACATTTATGTTCATGGCTGTCCTCGGTCCTCGCTGTCTTCGGTCCTTATCGCTGGTGGTCCTCGGTTGCCTCTGTTTTTTGCTTGGCGTTGGATGATTTATGTCACTGCTGCTAATGATTCAAATGAGTGCGTTGTATTTTTGCTCTGGACTCTACAGGCAAAATAGCGTCTGCCCATCATCGAGTCCTCTTATAATCTGTTTCTTGATAACTATTAAATAATGAACTCGTTTTCCACCCTTTTAAGCTTTCCTTAAGCCATGGAAGAAACTTTGAATTTTATTTTAAGAAGAGTAGTACTATACACTCCATGAATTTTGGGCAACATGTTTAGTCCCATTAGCTTTGATATTTTAAGACGTTCTTTCCATTAGTTTGGCGATTTTAAGACCTTTCACCCCATTTCTTTGTCAATATTAAGACCTTTCGTGCCATTTAGGTGTCGATTCCATCCTGGCGAGCGAAAGCGAACCTGTAATTCTAGGAGGAACCGGCCTTTGGCCGGGACCTTTTTCTACCGAAAAATGTACAAATATATCTTGAAGGAGGATCTTGGGAGTGTATTTTTAAGCTTAATGGAGGACTAGCGAGGAAACTAAATAATAATTAAATAGATAAGGAAATAGACCAAAATAAATAGACCCTACCACCTTAATGATCCAATGAAATGCTAATACAGGTGAAGAATTAACAGGAAGGTTTGTTCAACCCATTCAGTACCAGGGACGTCTTTTTCATCATATATTGGCAACTATTAGACAATTTTATTGAGCTTAGGAAAGACCCATGTCAATAATATGACTTCAAACTATCTCAACCAACCCTTTTAACTACCACAGATCCTTCCCAAGCTACATAATATCGTTTAAATATAGTTAGAATAAAATATAACACACGTCGCTGGTATTCAAAGGGTTACAACCGGTTCAGAAAACCAGCCCATCTCCCCATAAATAATCCAATGAAATGCTAATAGGTGCAGAATTAACAGACGATTGTATTAAGTCCGGTTAGTTTGTACAACCTACGGTGACAGTTGTTTTCCTGGAGTGTACAGTACAGTTCTCAGCATAGTATATAAAGTTACACCTGTGAGAATTCAAGAGAAAACAAAGTGAAATTTACCTATAATCTCACAAGAATTAACTTACTTTTATTGGTTGATAGCTCAATGATAGTGGTAGGAATAGATAGAATGTATAGTGGCCACTAAGAGATAAGAATTAGGATGACTTAGCAGGAAACAGGTGGTTGTATCGCAGCGGCTAGGAGATGTTCTCGAGATCGTAGCTAAAGCGATTCTGAGGTTTATGGCGATGAACCCACCAGTCCCGAGAATGACGCATGCGCAGTTATAATCCACCAATGCGTCATTTAACTAACTAAAAGATATACCGGATTGATTATAATGATAACCCGATATATTTATGGATAATAAACCCATATAAACTTAATACGAAATAGTATATATCTTTTATATAGATATGTAACGTAGCCTAATACTGGCGCCTAATTTGAACTTCTAGTATGTTTACTTAACCTAAACTGTAGAGTTACTTACGAGTCTCGACACATTCCCACCACCAATATATACATTATCTACATTAATCCCGCAGCGATGTTAGATCTCCAAAGCTGTGAAGAACTAACATCGGCTCGGCGAAGAGGTAATCTTCCAACAGGATCGTTAAGCAGGCGTCACACCATGCCGATTTGAGCCACGACTGACCACGACCTTGAGTCGTGGTCAGGAGTGCCGACCTTCGGCGGAGAGCTTAAGGATATGGGGGGGTGAGTTTTGGACGGGACGCAGTATGGATGGCCACGCCGCCTGACGGCGACCTGACGGGGTAGACCGGCGCCCATGCCGGACTGAATGTGAGTTTTAGGTCGCCGCTGGAGTGCCGATCTGCGGCGTAGTGCGTCGACAACGACCCGACGAACGGCGACAGGTTAGGAGTTAGGGCGGCGTCAATATTCATTACTGTGCCGATGAGCGGCGACCCCTTCAGTATGGACGTTGACCCCGGCCCGCATGACCCCGAACGACGGCGACCGAACTCAAGGTGTGGTATAAAAGGTACACCAAAGGGTGGGCCTCATCAGTATACCTTCAGCCACCGTAACGGTTGCATGCAGCCATGTTCACCACAGTCCCCAGGAACCCGATACGACATCTACGCTTACTCCAGGTTCAGTTAAATCTGGAAAATGACTACCTACTGACAAATATAGCCATCTGCAAGCTGCTGTTGAGGAAAAGAAGGAGGGAGAATAGAACCCCTTGCATGTGGGTCCGGAACTGGCTTCTCCGTAGGAAAACCTTTGGTATTTATGAGCAGCTACTGAAGGAACTCGCCCAGGAGGATGGGCCAGCCTACAGAAACTACCTGCGGATGGATGTTGCAGTCTTCCGGGAGGTACTAGGACGTGTGGCGCACCGCATTGAAAAGAACGATACTTTTTACCGGAAGGCACTCGACCCTGGCCTACGACTAGCCATAACACTGCGGTTCCTGGCAACCGGTGACAGCTATATGAGCCTCATGTACAGCTTCAGAGTGGCACACAACACAATATCAAACGTTGTGTATGAGACATGTGAGGCACTCATAGCTGAGTATATGGACGAGATGATGCCCTTCCCCAACACACCGGAGGAATGGAAGGCAGTGGCAAACACGTTCTCCCAACGATGGAACTTCCACCACACCATTGGTGCACTTGATGGCAAGCACATTGCAATGCGGTGTCCCGCCAAAGGTGGTTCCTTGTGGTACAACTATAACGGGTTCCACTCCGTTGTGTTGCTGGCACTCGTCGACGCTGACTACCGCTTCTTGTACGTCGATGTTGGGGCATCAGGGGGTGGCTCAGATGCAGGGATATTTGGCAGGACACCGCTTCGTGCTGCCCTTGAACAGAAAGCTCTTGGCCAACCAGACCCTGAACCTCTACCCGGCACTGGCGTGCCACTACCCTACTTCATCGTCGGGGACGATGCATTCCCCCTTCGGAGATGGCTGATAAAGCCCTATCCACAAAGGAACCACTCCCGGGACAACCGCCTCTTCAACTACCGTCTATCAAGGGCTCGTCGGATTGTGGAGAACGCCTTTGGGATCCTAGCAAGCAGGTAAGAGTGGTTCCTATTTATGTATATATTTATTTATTTATTTATTGAAATGAGTTAAGATTTATTTGTTAAACAAATAATACTTGTGTATTAATATATCGTTTGATTAATTTGTTATTTATGTATGTTATTTTTTATTCATTTATTTCATTATTTATTTTATTTATGTATTTTAATTTTGTATTGGGTATTTGTTGGTTTTATTAATATAACTCATATTATATGATGATATATAGTAATAATTTATTTATTATTAATTTGTGTAATTCTTTATATATTTTGTATCTCCTTATTTATTTATTTTTTTTTATTTTATTATTATTAATAATTTAATTATGTATTTAATGGGGTTATTTGTTCTTTTTTATGTAATTAATATACCTATTCTTATATTTTGATGGTTATTGATAATATATTTATTATTTAATTATTTAATTATGTCGTTTATTTATATATTGACAGATTCAGGTGTCTATTGACCACCATTGCCATACAACCCAAGAGGGTGGAGAGTGTTGTGTTGGCCTGCTGTTGCCTGCACAACCTTCTTCGCCAACGTACACCTGGAATTCCCTCCACCCTCATTGATACTGAGGACCCAGTGACACACCTGGTCACAGATGGTTCGTGGAGGGTGGGTCAGCAGATGGCAGATATCCAGTCTCTCGCTGGAAACCAAATCACAAGGCTCGCCAAGGAACAGAGGGACTTCCTCAGGGGGTACTATACTTCCCCAGCTGGTATGGTATCATGGCAAAACGACATGGTATAGAAGGTAAGATATATACACAGTTCTAAAATACTGATTTTATTATTCACTATTTACATGTTAGTTTGGTTGAGGATGCTCTCCAGGAATTGGCTGGTGCCAGGTGAGTTGCCTGAGAAGGGTAGCGGTGTTGAGGGGCTGGGGAGGTTCAGGAGGTGGCCAGCTGGTGGAGCATGACCGGGTGTGCCGGGGATGGGTGGGTTGCAGCCCACGCTGGGGCCAGGTGTGCTCCACATGGACTCTTGATGGTGGCCGTAGTTTGTCCTACCCTGATACCCCTGGTCATGATGGCTGGAGTGGCCTTTCTGGGGGGTGCACTCCCTGGCCGGGCGGTGTGCCATTTGCTGTGGTGGTGGGGGAGGACGGCACAACAAAGCCTGCTCCTCCTGGCGCTGGATCTTGCGGGTCTCACCTTTGAAGTGCCGTATCACCTTGATGAGGGCGCCATCCATCTCTTCAAGGAGGGAGGGGTGCACATCAGATCCAAGATTGGTCAGGTAATCAAACAATGATTGGACCTCGACCTCACGCTTTGTCTGATGACGCAGCCGGGTCTTGATCATGGCCTGCATTTCCTCATTGCCACTGGACCTGTCCTGAAGCTGAAAAGTGGTTACCAATAATTAGTATATTACATGACATGTTGTTTATTATTGATGTGGTCTGACAGGCACTCGGTAATGTATTGTATGATTTATATACCCACGATGCTGCACCACGAAGACAGTTAGGTAATAATATTGAATGGTTTTCTACAATCTTAAATATGTACAAAATAACTAACAACATTACATAATAAATATGATATTAACACCACATAATGACAACAAAGGACATTACAAAGATTATAAACCACACACTACAAACATTTGGATTGGGCATGACTATATAATAATAATAATAATAATAATAAATAATATGCATGATTCGTTACCTTTCGCAGTAGTGTGTCAACATCGTCGACTTGAGGGCTCGTGCGACGTTTTCGTTTGCCGACGGCACCTGGCCTCGTGGGAACTTTGGCAGTGCTGTCGACCACTGCCACCTCATCATCCTCTTCCTCCTCCTGTTCCTCCTCCACGCTGCCACCGCTGGGAGGACGAGGGGCGATACCACACTGAAATTGTCAATTATTAGTATTGATATGTACTATTATAAACATATATATATATATATATATACCGGTATATATATATATATTATATGGCTTGTTTCATTCAGCCACTGCATGATTAATGTATGCATAACAAATGATTTACGTTATTTATACATATATATATATAACATATTCAATAACTAAATAAAGTAATACAATAATGAAATAAAGAAAGTCATCAATCAAAAAATACATACATATATAATAAATAAAGTATAAATAATGACTAATACCTTATATAAATCAATATAGCAATATTAATCTAAGTACATGAATAAATTAATTACAAAATATATATATAAAGATATTAAATTAATAAGTAAATCAATACAATAATGAAATCACGAAAGGAATAACAAACGGCAGATACCACAACCAGGTCAGGTCAGAAACCTGTGGTATGCACAACGAGTCTCCACAAACATAATTAATTTGTCCACACGTGGCTGGTCAGTGTCAAACGCTTTTAAATAATCGAGACATGCAAAACTAATTAAAACAAAATTTACCTGAGTATTCTGACGACCACTCTGCCGCACGATGTGGTCCTTGAGAAAGCCAAACGTGGCGATAATCCACTTATCCCGTTCCGTGTGTCGGGGTGGGGCCTGTCCACTCTTGGTCTCTATAATGCGGCCATAACGAGTCCGCATTCCCTCTAGGAAGCCCTTCACTTGCATCCCTATGAGGTGGAGAGATATATACAGTAATAATATATACAGACATATATGTACCAATACAATATGTACGTCAATAAAAGTAAAGTAATGGTGTGTAATAGGGGAGAGCATAGGGTGAATCTAGATGTGAGGCTGGATGGGGAAATATTGGAACAAGTAGAGTGTTTTAAATATCTAGGAGGAACGATAAGCAGGAGTGGAGGTATGGAAGTGGAGGTAAAACATAGAGTGTGTGAAGGAAGGAAGGTTTTCGGAGCAATGGGAAGTATGTGGAAGACGAGAAATCTCGGAGTGAAAGTAAAAAGTGCACTGTATCAAGGAATAGTTGTGCCAACAGTGATATATGGGGCTGAGACATGGGCTCTGAAGAAAAAGGAGAAAAGAGGGCTGGATGTGATGGAGATGAGCTGCTTGAGGAGTATGTGTGGAGATACTCGTAGAGACAGATTGAGGAATGAAGAGATACGTAGGAGAGTGGGGCAGCAGGAACATTTGTCAGCCAGCCAGAGTGGACAGAAGGGTGCTGAGCTGGTATGGTCATGTTGAACGAATGGGAGATGAAAGGCTTACAAAGAGATATGTGAGTCAGGTACAAGGGGAGATAGAAGGGCAGGAAGACCCCCATTGAGATGGAGAGACTGTGTAAGAAAGGCTTTGGATGATAGAGGAATGACTATAGATCAGGCAGGGGAAGTGGTGGTGGACAGGAGTGAATGGAGAATGCTTGTGAATAGTTGAGTGAACACGTGGTTCATTTGGAGTAAGGGGTGGGTCTGGCGCAAGTTGGACTAGATATAGTCCATCAGGCGCCTGGGCCCGGGGGGGGGACGATTAATATGAAGGTGACGCCTGAAGTGTGGTGGGGAGGGCTTGTGGCTTTGGCTCCGCTGCATGTCTGCCTGCCGAGATCGGAACCTCTCCGGGTGGTCGGGGGCTGGGGGAGTGCTGGAGCGACCTTGGTGACCCTGGTCTCTGGGTCTTCTCCTGGGTGACCTGGATGTGTGTGAGTTTGTGCTTTTTATCTGTGTTTATTTGTTGTTTTATGTTGTTTTTGTGTTTTCCCTGTTCTTGCTCTGTCTTGAGTCGGCTACCCCCAAAATGGGGATTGGGCCTGAGCATATAGATAGATAGATAGATAGATATATGTACCATGATAGGGTACCATGCATCACATATTCACATTATGTAGTGATATTTTATGTCTTGGTGAACACACTATTCATTGCACCACGAACAATTGTACCAAATAACAACCATATTATAATATTATTATTATTATGATTATTGTTCAAATACTATAATAATGATATAATATCATAATATCATAATACAAGAGGGAATGAAGATTCCGAGAGACAGAAACGAGCGAGGTACGTGGAGAGTAAGAGGGTGGTGAAGAGAGTAGTGAAGGAAAGTAAGAGAAGAGTAGATGAGGAATTTGGAAGGAATCTGAGTGTAAAATGGAGGGAGAGTAAGAAACTGTTCTGGAAAGAAGTCAAGAAAGTTAGGGAAGGTAGCAAGGGAAACAGTAAGGGTGTGAAAGATAAGAATGGGAGAATGCTAGCCGAGAAGCAAGAGAGAGTCGAAAGATGGAGGGAGTACTTCAGTGAATTGCTAAATGAAAGGAATGAAGAGCCAGCAAACATAGCTGGATATGGTATGGGAGGGAGAAGAAGAGAAGTAGTGGAGGAGGAGGTGGGGATCAGGAGGTCAGAAGTGTGGGAAGCCATGAAAAGAGTGAAGTTGGGGAAAGCACCAGGAACAGATGGAGTGTGTGGGGAAATGTTGAGGTATGGTGGTGAGATAGTGATAGAATGGGTATGGAAAATGTGCAAACTAGCATGGGAGAAGGGCAGTGCACCCGATGACTGGAAGACTGGCATAATAGTCCCCCTATATAAGGGCAAAGGGGAAAGAGGAGTGTGTGGTAACCACCGAGGAATATGTCTTCTAAGCGTAGTAGGGAAGGTATACAGTAGGGTAGTGATTGAGAGAGTGAGAGTGAGAACGGAGAAATGGATAGGCGACGAGCAGGGAGGTTTTAGGAAGGGAAGAGGATGTGTAGATCAGATTTTTACCCTGAATTGTGTTGTGGAGAAGTATCTGGAGAAGAAACAAAAGGTGTATGTTGCCTTTATGGACTTGGAGAAGGCCTATGACAGAGTGGATAGAGAAGGTTTGTGGAAAGTACTTAGAATATACGGAGTAGAGGGCAAGTTGCTGAAAGCAGTGAAGAGCATGTATGAGGGTGCAAAGGCGGCAGTACGTGTGGAGAGTGAGCAGAGCGAGTTCTTTGACCTGAATGTTGGTTTGAAACAAGGGTGTGTGATGTCCCCGTGGTTGTTTACTGTATATATGGATGGAGTTATGAAAGAAATACTATCAAGAGCAGTGGATGTTGGTGTATCGCTGAAAAGGGAGGGAATTGAGTGGAAGCTACCTATACTGCTGTTTGCGGATGATACAGTTCTGATGAGTGATAATGAATGGGAGTTGCAGGGTCTGGTAAATGAGTTTGGAACAGTGTGCGAAAAACGGAATTTGAAGGTAAATACGGGGAAGAGCAAGGTTATGGTCTTCGAAAGGGGTGAAGTCACAGAGTGTGAGGTGAAGCTGAACGGTCAGGCTATGGAGATCGTCAACTCTTTTAACCCCGGGAGCTGCGGGGAGACTCTTAAGAGTTTCCCCCGGCGCACTGCGGGGAGACTCTTAAGAGTCAGAGAAAACAAAAATCAACTTTTGAAATCGAAAAAAAAAATTTTTTTATTATTATTTTTATTTTTTTATTTTTTTTTTTTTTTGGCCCCTGGGCCATGCAAAATCTCAGTCCTCTACCTCCCCTCCTTCCCCACTTTCCTCCTCTCCTTCAGTTATCACCTATTTTCCCTGTTATTCCCTTATTCTGAGGTATATTTTCGTGCTAACATTAGAAATCCGATTGGAGGGTGTGGTCATCACTGATAGCAAGCGAGTGCAAGAGAGAGAGAGAGAGTATCGATCGACTGTGTCTCAGTGGCCTTGGGGGAAATTGGCGGGAAAGCAGGTTGCCTCACCCATACATTATATAACTCGCGGGCTATATCTCCGTTTTTTGACCATCCAAACGCTGTTTTCACTCGTTTTATTGTTGTTTCAGGTTAATACCTTTATAATCAACCCATAATAGGCGCATATGGATAAGTATTAATGCTATTAATGGCACAATGAATATTTTAGTGACGGAAACACCTAAAATACGTCAGCACAGGGGGACGTTTCCAATTACCCCCATGCGCACTTCAGAGGTTAGTATCTGGGCAGTGTGTTGAGTAAAGATGGGACTATGGATGAAGAGGTGCGGGAGAGGGTACAACAGGGGAAGAGGGTTGTAGGAACGCTAAAAGCAGTAACAAGAAATAGGGTGGTCAGTATGGAAGTGAAGAAGTCCTTGCATGACAGTGTGGTAATCCCGACACTGACTTACGGAAGCGAAGCATGGACGTTGGTTGAGAGACTCAGACCAAGAGTGAGAGCAGTGGAAATGAATTACTTAAGGAGTGCGTGCGGAGTTACATGGAGGGATAGACAGACTAATGAGGAAGTAAGAAGGAGGTGTGGTGTGGAGGTAGATGTGCTGGAAAGTGTGAAAAGGAACAACTTGAGATGGTTCGGCCATATGGAACGTATGGAAAGCGAGAGAATGACTAAGAGGGTGTACGAGAGCGAGGTGGAGGGCCAGAGGGGGAGAGGTAGACCGAATTTGAGGTGGAAGGATGGAGTGAGGAACTACATGAACGAAGGCGGTGCTGGTTGGGGGGAGGGGCGTCGACTGACTGGGGACAGAGGTGCATGGGGGCGGTTCGTTCGTGGCCACCCCTTCGGGGATCGCGGCGTCAGGCAATAGATAGATAGATAATACAAATTAGCATATTTCAAATTAACACACATATCAACGTGACATTCATAGGTATATGGTATACGAGATAAATGATGGTTCGTTCACTTTCACTTTCAGCATCCTTGGGGTTACATTTATGTGCACATGTTCTCCAACTTTCATGCACTCATGTGCATTTCATTTATTTGCTTGTAATACTCGAATCATCATCGCTCTCCTCAACCATTATTAATAAACACATTATGGGCTCTACACTCACCTGTAACAGGGTGTTCCATGGACTTGCCCTTGGTCTCGAAGAGGGAAGCTTTGAGGGCGGTGTCCTTGAAATCCTTAGTATAAAACGGGGTGACGCTCGTACCAGTCGGCCAAGTCAAGCTCCTGCTCGTCACTATACACCACTTTAATGATGTGTCGACGGCGGCCTGGCTTTGAGGACTCCTGTTCCACCTCAATCTCATCGTCAGGGGCATCATTGGGCAGTGAGTCGGTGGCAGGGAGGGCAGGTGCGGCCGCTTGTGGCTCCTCGTGTTCACCACCTACACCAGGTTCAACCGCCGTGTCTTCCTCATTCATGTTTCCATGGTTGCTCTCATCCTCACTGCTGGATGCGCTCGACTGGTGCATGAGCTTGTTCATCGCCTTCTTGGTTCTCTGACGTGGCATGGTGGTGAGGAACGAGTTGATGATGGCTGGTGGGAGCGACGAAAATAAGGACAGTGTGTTGGCGCGCGGTGCTGTTGGTGGCGAGTGGAAACATAGGGCGGTGCATGGCTTGTTTTTATAGGGGTTGGCGGCCACGTCACACAGTCTGCGCTGGTGCCACGTGCGACGTTGCCACATCGCCGCGCTACAGGAGGGGGTCCCCGCATGGCGGCGCATAACGGGGACCCCGGTATGTTTTTACGCCGCTTGGAGGGGATGGCCGCCAACAATCACCGCCTATGACGCCGTTTGACGGCGACCACCCCCTCGGGAGTACATAATCCAGGACCGTTAGGGCATCGTTGGGTCGCCGCAAGCCGCCGCTGATCCTCGCAGGTTGTTATGGTGACACCGCCTGACGCAGACCTCATTTATGGTGCCGTGTGCCGCCGCACTGACGCCTACCGTTTCCCGTCAAGCGTCGTCAATCGCCGTCAAGCGCCGCCAAGCGCCGTCACACGCCATCAGCCTACAGTCCCCTTCCCGTCCCATTTTTATGACCTCACTCCACGCCGACTTGATTTCAAATTTTTCGCTTGTAGAACTTTTGAGGGGGTATTTGAAGACCAATCCTGACCTGTTTGTTAGGTTGGCGACGGCCCATGATGCGCGGCGACGTAGACAAAGACTGTCCACGACCCTTAGGTCGCGGACAGTCTTGGCCTAAAATCGGCTAGGTGTGACGGGTGCTTTACTGGCAGATGGTCCAGCGACCGCTGGTGCAGTGTTGCCAGATTCTCAGGAGAGAATTATAGTACGACGACCACAAAATTATAGAATCCACACCAAAATTATCGTACACATTATATATATATATATATATATATATATATAATTATATATATATATATATATATATATATATATACATATATTATATATATATATATATATATAATATATATATATATATATATGTGTGTGTGTGTGTGTGTGTGAAATTAATAATGTATGAATATATTTGAGTCATGTTGAACGAATGGGAGATGAAAGGCTTACAAAGAGAATATGTGAGTCAGGTACAGGGGGAGATAGAAGGGCAGGAAGACCCCCATTGAGATGGAGAGACTGTGTAAGAAAGGCTTTGGATGATAGAGGAATGACTATAGATCAGCCAGGGGAAGTGGTGGTGGACAGGAGTGAATGGAGAATGCTTGTGAATAGTTGAGTGAACACGTGATCATTTGGAGTAAGGGGTCGGGCGCAAGTTGGACTAGATAATAGTCCATCAGGCGCCTGGCCCGAGGAGACGATTAATATGAAGGGTGCGCCTGGAAGTGTGGTGGGAGGGCTTGTGGCTTTGGCTCCGCTGCATGTCTGCCTGTCGAGATCAGAACCTCTCCGGGTGGTCGGGGGCCGGGGGAGTGCTGGAGCGACCTTTGTGACCCTGGTCTCTGGGTCTTCTCCTGGGTGACCTGGATGTGTGTGATTTTGTGCTTTTTATCTGTGTTTATTTGTTGTTTTATGCTGTTTTTGTGTTTTCCCTGTTCTTGCTCTGTCTTGAGTCGGCTACCCCCAAAATGGGGATTGGGCCTGAGCATATAGATAGAATAAATAGATAGATGAATATATTTCAAACAAGTAATGAACATTTATTATAGTTTTATTATAATTTATCCAATATAACATTTTCCTTCATAAAATATAGTATAGATTTGGTAAATGTTCATACCTATATCTCAGTTACTCGCCTAATATGTACGAAGATTTGGTAGAATTGGTTAAAACTAGTGAAAAATGTGTATTATTATGACACAGGAACTTGGTTCTTTCATATAAAGTATTGACAATTGTGACGCTCCTGCATAGTAGCCACGTGCGGGCATGCGCGAGTGTCGGCTGCCCAGCCGTTTAGAAACCGGCTGGCGGCAGCCGGCCGGCCGGCTTTTCCTTAGTATATATCCTACGACAATGCAACTAATGTCTGGGATATTCTTATGTTGTTTCACAGCTTGAAGCTGCCCTTATTCTTAACCAACACATCTTAGTATATTTTATTCTCGATAGTTGATTGTTTCATTATAATATATAAGATGTAAGTCTAGTGAGAGTGGGAGGAGACGAGCAGGAGAGAGAGACCGGCTGGTGGACGTTGCTTTGCGCGGGCGCGGAATAGACTAGCTTGGGACGAGCCTGATGTTGCCATTTGATCGCAATGTTAGGCTTAGTTTCGACTCATGCAAGGGGTAGAGGATTTTACCCGGCAACGGTGTTGAGTGTTGCCAAGCATGGGATGTATTTCGCATGCCTAGGGTGGGGTCCAGACAGATTCAAGACTCAGAGCTCACCTCACTGTCGTACCCTTCGGACCCCCTTGATATCTATCCCTCTCAACCCCACTTAGAACTTTCTCTCTTACTTTGTATACCTTCTTTCCACTACTTCACTAATCTATTTAATTATCCCATCCCCTTGATAGACCTTATATCTATTATTTTATTAACGACGAGCTCTCAGATAATTAGATAGGATTTTGGGCCTTATGCAGAGATGTAATTGTTAATGAGACCTAGGAAGTTTTTTGTTGTCTCATATTTGGTGGTTTCATGCTTGCTAGTGTGTTCTTGTGGCAGGTGAGCAGGGGCTAGACCGGAGGGGAGGCTTTTTGCGATCCTTTAAGTAAAGTCTGCTGGTGCGAGTCCTGTGGACCTGCACGACTTTACTAGGATACCCGTGGGAGTCTGGGGGCATTTTCTTGTCTGTGTGCCTGTGTGTCTAGTGTTGTGTTGTGTGAGGGCCCTTGCCTAGTCCACTCAGCACTGCACTAGCACGCCTTGCGTTTGTTTTAGGGTCGCCAGGAGAGAGTCAGATACTTGGGATCTGAGTCTCTCAAGAGAGCACCCTTTCAATTAGAGTAATTTGGCGCACAGACTTGGGAACGTCCCTAGGCTAGAGCAGGTAGCTCAGCCCGGGTATCCGAAGCCTATATCCTTCCGGCTAGACCTCTGCCACCTGGCAGATTAACAGCTAGCGGTTTATTATATCTGTATGCTTGTTATTGTGCCAACAGTTTACCGTCTTTGTGAGCATTGTGAGTCAGGGTGTGGCTTAGAGACTCTGTCCGAGCAGGCTTGCCTGACTAAGAGTGAGAAGCACACCTGTATGTGGTTATGTTGCGAGTTGCTGCCTTTATTTAATTATACCTATGCCATTATACACTGTAGGTCCTATCACTAGTATTTATTCCTGCTTATTAGTTAAGAGTTCTCTAAATCCGTAACGTACTTTCTTTGCTAAGCATCAGATCCTACAGTAGCCGCATGCAGTTTAGAAACCTGCATCTTGTCTACCTGTACGATGTTTTGAGGACTGTTTGCTCTCACCTTCTTTCACGCAGGGGTGATTAGTTGTATTAATTAACGTAACGTTAAATGTACTTTCTTCTAGTTTGTTATTAAATTGTTTCTGCAATTTAATTCCGTTATCTATCTTTTTCTTGAAGCTTTAAGTCAACTTAATTGTATGATCTTCTATATAGCCTGCTTGACTATCAACAGTCTATAGTGCGTGCGTACCGGTATTTCATAATTTTTGTTTTCGGTTATTTTTGTTTTCGGTTAGTCTAGGCTATCACCGCTGGTGGCCTATTTCTGCGTACCGGTATTTCATAATTTTTGTTTTCGGTTATTTTTGTTTTCGGTTAGTCTAGGCTATCATCCCTGGTGGCCTATTTCTGCGTACTTCAATTTTTAAATTTTCAGTTAGGCTATCACCGCTGGTGGCCTATTTCTGCGTACCGGTATTTCATAATTTTTTTTTTCGGTCGGGATAGGCTATAACCCCTGGTGGCCTATTTCTGTCTAAATAACATAAAATTGTTTTCGGTTCGGCTATCACTGCGTATTCAAATTTAATTTTGTTTTGTTTTAATTTTCGGTTAGGCTACACCGCTGATAACCTATTTGTGTGTTATTCAACATTTTTTTTTTCGGTTAGGCCTATTTAAGAAAGTGAAGTGTTTTTAAAGTGAGTTTAGTGTTTTTAAAGTGAGTTTAGTGTTTTTAAAGTGAGTTAAGTGGTTTTTAAGTGAGTGAAGTGATCTGAAGAAAGTGATCATCACCATGCCTCGTGCCTGTACGAACTGCGCCGGTAGGTTTGGTGCTTCCATGTTTGCTCCTTCCGATCCACAAGTCTGCCGACTCTGCCAGCAACGAGAGGATTTGACAGCAAAATTGGATGAAGCCCACAACAAGATCAACGCCCTCACCAGGAAGCTGGAATCACTCCAAGAGTTTGTAACACTCAACATTGGAGTATCACTAACTCCAATTGTTTCAACTCCAGCATCCACCACCGCCCCAACGTCATCTGCCAACAATCAATCAGATGCAGCAGATGCTTCTGACGAACCTGAGCCGACATCAAACCAGGACAGCCGCCCTGTTCACCTTAGTCTCTCCCCCACTCCTCGTGCAAGAAGCCTGCTAGCACGAACAGTACCAACCCCTCGCCCCCGTTCTAACCACTCCTCTCCCCGACCTGTACGTAGAGTCCCGCCACCACAGGTTTCCGGATTTACACCAGTGAGGAACGGTGCACGGCCAACGCAGAAAAGGTCTCATCTACCAGTCACAATGTCAAACAGATTTGAGATATTGGTAGAGATGGAAGACGAACCAGAAGAGACCAGGCTCGTTGGGGATTCCATCCTACGAGGACAGGTCGAAGAGTTCTGCGACAGAGTCCCAAATCAACGAAAAAGATTTTGCATCCCAGGAGCTGGACTGGACGACATTGTGGAAGCCTTCGAAGATACCACAAAGGATGCAAATGAAAATACCCTTTTTGTCATCCATGCTGGTTCAAATGACGTCATGCGCACCAGATCCGAAGAGTTAATGGAGAAATATCGCAAGATGATCCAGCACTACAAAAACAAGTCAAGGAATATCATCATCTCAGGCATTCTCCCCAAGATCGACGCACCTGATAAATTCTACGACAAGGCCTTCAGCACAAATAGCCGACTAAAATATTTGTGTCTGAGGGAAGAAGTTGAATTCATCAACCTCTGGGACAACTTCTACAACCAGCCTACTCTGTTCCGCAAGGATGGCACTCATCTAAACCCTGTGGGTTCAGCACGCATGGGTCGTCTCCTACACGAAGCAGTCCGCAGCCATGGATCAAAAAACGCCATCAGAGAAGAAGCAGCAGTGACATAAATCATCCAACGCCAAGAAAAAAACGAGGCAACGAGGACCACCAGCGATAAGGACCGAAGACAGCGAGGACCGAGGACAGCCATGAACATAAATGTAGATCCGACAAGAACCAAAAATATTATTAAAGAGCGTTCCGTGAGTTCTAAAATAACAAATTTAAAGGTTTTCTATGCAAACGCTCGTAGCATACGCAATAAATTTTCAGATTTAGAGGAGCTAGTGTTTACAGAAAATTATGATGTGATTGGCATAACAGAATCTTGGCTCAATACAGAAGATAGAGACTTTTTAGCAGAGTATTCACTTCCCGGTTATGTAATGTTTGAGAAAAGCCGAATAAATCGATATGGAGGTGGCGTTTTACTTTATATCAAAGAAAGTCTTAACCCTACCCTCTTGTCAAAACCTCAAATTGTGAACGTCGACGCATCTTTTGTGCTAATAAAGAATAATAAAGGTACAAAAATAATACTTGCATTAATATACAGACCTCCAGCTCAATCAGTGCAAACTGACCGAGAAATTTACGAACAAATTGCAGATGTAAGTAACTCACAAGATACCGTAATTATTGGTGACTTTAATTTACCTGTGACCAAGTGGGGCGATACTCTTACTTCGCACTCCGGACATGACTTGTATACGAACTTGCAAGAGAGTTCGCTTTATCAATTTGTTCGAACGCCGACCCGTGGTAATAACGTTCTTGACATTGTACTTGCAACAAAAGAAGAATTAATAGAGAATTTGAAGGTTGGTGATGAATTCAGTAACAGCGACCATCGTACGATAACTTTCACTTTAAAGTTTACTAGTAACGAACCAAATAGTAGCATCGAAAAAGTCCCTAATTTCAAGAAAGCAAACTTCCGTAAACTTAGAGCTATGTTTAAAGAAACTGACTGGAGCTTTTTAATTAACAATAACGACATAAATACATCTTGGAAGTTATTTGAAACCACTTACCTAAAAGCAGTGCAAGACTGCATACCATCGAAAATACGGCGTCCAGGCCATAATAATAAGCCCAAATGGTGGAATAAAGATATTTCAAACTACCTGCTTGCTAAAAAATTTGCTAATGATAGATTAAAATCCTCACAAAATGACGAAGAACGGGTAAAATTTGTAGAGCTACGACGCAAAGCCAAAAAGTTAATTAAGCAAAGTAAAAAGACCTTAGAGTTACATATTGCGAATCAAAGTAAAACAAACCCGAAAGAATTCTATAGTTATATCAGAAAGAAAAAAGTAGTTACTTCAACTGTTGGACCGTTAGTTGATGAAAATGGAGAATACACCAAAGACGAAGTACAAATGAGTAATGCCCTCAATACCATCTTTGCATCAGTTTTTACAACAGAAGACCTCAGTGATATCCCTACACCATCGCCGATTCAGATTGATAATTCAGATGTTCTAAGCAATATCACTGTTACAGAGAGAGAAGTATTGAATTGTTTAGATAAACTCAAGGTAAATAAAATGCCTGGACCTGATACAATCTCGCCTAGAGTTCTGAAGGAAGCTAAGGATGAGCTCTCCAAACCACTGACATTACTATTCAATAAATCCTTGCAGTCTGGAACTATGCCTGATCAGTGGAAGCTAGCCAACGTAACACCGATATTAAAAAAAGGCAGCAAATACCTACCCAGTAACTATCGTCCAATTAGCTTAACCTCAGTTGTATGTAAAATGCTAGAAACGGTCATACGAGACAGACTCGTAAATCACTTAGAGGAAAATAACATACTTAACACATAACGAGCGGCCTATGCGGTTTATTTATATGTACCGCCCAGCGGGGTGTTTTTAGCCAAAATAGGGCTGTTTACGTGATCATTTTCATGCCTAAATAAGACCCAGAACGTAAAACAAGTATCTATCCCTGAAAGGGCATGAACAGAGCTTTCGAATGACACCATAACGATCCTTGTATGATGGATAGTTTTCTTGCAATAACCGTGCAACGCGAGTGCAAAAAGCATGTAATTCCGTACTTTCGCCATATAATTGAGTATGTAGCGAGTGAGAGAGGGAGGAGGGAGCTGAGATTCGTGTCAGTAGGTTCGCCGCGGTGGTCTGGAGCAGTCATACGCTCGCTAGTCTCCTGCCACCACTTGTCTCTCTCTCTCAGCAACATTACGTGCTGAAATTGCCACTCGACCTATGTCGAGCGCCGCCAGTTAGTCCAGCTTTTTTTAACTCGACTTATGTGGCGAGCCGCTAAAGAAGGGTTAAAGATACTCAACACGGCTTTCGTAAAAAACGTTCCTGTTTAACAAACCTCTTAGACTTCTTCCACGATATCCTCAACCTCTACGATGAGAGTAAAGCTGTAGATATTATATACCTTGATTTTCAAAAGGCCTTTGACAAAGTTCCCCACAAACGTTTACTGCTAAAACTAAAAGCGCATGGAATACAAGACGGTGTGTTGAAATGGATAGAAAATTGGCTCAGCGACAGAAAGCAAAGAGTAGTCATAAACGGTAAGGCATCTAAATGGACCAATGTAAGTAGCGGGGTACCCCAGGGATCGGTACTAGGAGCAATTCTCTTTCTAATTTACATCAACGACATAGATGAGGGCCTCACCTGTACAATCTCAAAATTTGCTGACGATACAAAAATTGCAAATACCGTACTCTCAAAAGAACAGTTGACGATATGCAACACAATCTAGATAAATTGTCATGTTGGGCCCAAATTTGGCAAATGAGTTTCAATGCGGATAAATGTAAAGTACTACATATCGGATACCTAAATGAGAAAGCAAACTATTCGATGAATGGCACTCAGCTTAAGAATGTAAACAGAGAAACCGATCTGGGAGTAACAATATCGAGTAACCTAAAACCGAGTCAACAATGTTCAGAAGTTGTTAAGAAGGCAAACAAAATAATTGGCTTTATAGGCAGGTCATTTGAGCATAAATCCAAAGAAGTTATCCTAACCCTTTACAATTCCTTAGTCCGCCCTCTTCTGGAATACTGCGTTCAATCCTGGTGCCCTTATTACCAAAAAGATATAAACAAGCTAGAACGAGTTCAACGTAGAGTTACCAAAATGATATCTAGCCTAAAGAACAAACCATACGAAGAGCGTCTTAGAGAATTAAATCTATTTCCTTTAACCCAGCGCAGATTAAGAGGTGACTTAATTCAAGTGTTCAAAATCATCAAAGGCATCGACAATATGAACTGTAGTAAGTACTTCACTATCGACCAATCTAATTACACGCGGGAAACGGTTGCAAAATTATTGGTAAATCTTTTAACTCACACGAATCTAAGAATTTCTTCTTCAATCGAGTTGTCAACTTGTGGAATGGGCTTCCCCGAAACGTTATAGACTGCATCACCGTTGATTCATTTAAACTCCGCCTAGACAAATATCTCGCTTCAAACCCGCGACTGACTGCGTTTGTAAATGAATAACTTTATTTTATCCCCCCCTCAGTTACTAACCCATCTGTCCCCTACTACCTTCCTAATCCTGCCACGGACATTAGTTCCAGGGCAGTAATTCCCTTTCCAATGTTCCCTTACCCACTCTAAACCACTGTTTGGACACTTGATCCTCAGTGTTTTGGAGGACAAGCAACC
The DNA here is from genome assembly GCA_032716605.1 of Paralithodes platypus. Lineage (NCBI taxonomy): Eukaryota > Metazoa > Arthropoda > Malacostraca > Decapoda > Lithodidae > Paralithodes > Paralithodes platypus. The sequence goes on from CM064531.1 coordinate 16,957,625, forward strand.
TAGAAGGGTCGCTAGATCTGTTGTTGCTTGATTTCCTTTGTACTCCTTTGTACTCCTTTGTACACCCTGTAACCGAGTCATAGGATACCTCGTTGTCCAGGCAGGACTCTTGACGGTTTAGGGTGGTTTGTTGCCTGGGTTTATTGATAAGGGTTGGATCTAGCGTTTTCCATTGCTGCTTGCTACCGCATACCTAGTCCAATAGAAAGAGCCCAGTGTTTATATATCCCAGGACGTAACAAATGGCGACCTTGCATAGGATTTACTGAACAGAGGAATATAGTGGTCATTTGTTTTGAGATTCCTTATGATTAGAGGAATACAGTGGACATAGAGTTTTTTTTTGGAGCAACCAATATAACACATTAAAGACTTTATATAACATTAGTATATACATACTTGCATAGGAGATAAGGCACATTCTATAACCGTGATAATTACTGCAGTACACAAACATGTCTAATACATCAGAACACAGTGGTGGGTCAGGTCACGATACGGGCTCGGAGGGAGAAAGACCTGTGGAGTGGCTAGTCGATAGCGAGGAGGGTGCTAGAAGATTTTTAGAGGTGCCCCTTACCGCTGCCAGGGTGTTGAAGCTGAATAAGTATGGCTTAAAGTGTGTGGCAGGTCTTCAGGGTCACCAGGGTTTAAGTGGCATGAGGAAAGATCAGCTGAGGACTTTGATATTGGGTTTAGAAGGGAGAGACCTGGGTAGAGAGGCGACTGGGGGCCCCGGTCCCCAGCCCCCCCTCCACTCTACCCCCATATCAAACGTCAGGGTGCCTGAATTTAGTACATACCCCCAAGTTGATGGTCAATGGCAGCGTGGAATTCAATCACAGGGACCCTCCCCATTAAATGCACCTTCCCCTCCTCAAGGGTTGACTCCAGATTTGTTGTTTCGGCTTGAGATGGCCAAGGTTGAGGCCGCCGAAAGACAGGTTGGAGTTCAGGTTGAGGCTGCCGAGAGACAGGCTAGTGTGCAGGCTGAGGCTGCAGAGAGAACAGCTATACGAGAGGCTGAACTGCAGGCAGAGTCTACTAGGTATCGGGCTGACAGGGAGCTGGAGAGATCTCGAGTGGAGGTAACAGGGCGAAATATTGGGGGAGGTAACAGACATCGGGACCAATCATTGTCGCACCTGCTTAAACTAGTTCCTGTGTTCGATGAATCATGTGTAACTGAGTTTTTTATGCAATTTGAGAAGAAGTGTCAGGAACACCAGTGGCCTCAGGAAAAGTGGGCAGCATTAGTTTCATCAAGACTCCTAGGAATGGGGCTAAAAGCGTATGATGCACTACCTTTAGAGTCCTGTGTAGTTTATGATGAGCTAGAGAAGGCTGTGCTACGGGCCTATGAGTTACAACCAGAAACTTACCGCTTGAAGTTTCGGGGTGTTACTAAGGGCAAGGATAATACCTTCCTAGAACACGCCCGGGACTTGTCTGATGCACTACGACATTGGCTGCGTTCTGAGAGGGCAGCTACTTTTGAGGAGTTGAGTGAGCTGGTTCTCTTGGAGCAGTTCTTTAAGTGCACAGGCGGGGACTTAACATTAAATATAAAGGAAAAAAATCCTAGAACTCTCCAGGAGGCAGCAGAAATGGCTGACCTCCGACTGTCATTAATTCGAGGGTGCGAAGCAGCAGCTAGGAGTGAGTCGGGTGCAAAGGATCGTACCCCTTCCCCTCCCAAGAATTTTGATACACATAAATACACAAAACCATGTAGCACTGACAATAAAACTGAACATAAACCAAATACCGTCCCGTATAAGAAGTCTAATGGTACCTCCCACTCCCAAGGGAAACCAAAGAGTAAAGAGTGCTTTGCATGTCACAAGGAGGGTCACTTTGCAAATGCTTGTCCGAACAAGCCACCAAACAAGGTTGTGTCATTGGCCCGCAGCATAGGGGTGTCGCCTATATCTTCTGAGTTTGCCAAGGGTAGTTCGTCAGAGGTTGGGACACAGCCTGTGTTCAAGAGTCCGGAAGGCTCGAACCCTGTCCGCGACGTCTTTGGGGGTCATAGAGGGCATGGTTTTGTGAGGTGGGCTGGCGAAAGGCGAGGAGTTAAGCTATTGCGTAATACGGGGGCTTCTCAGACCTTGTTAAAGAACTTTACTGGTAGGCCGAATAACGCTGCTCGGGTGGTGGTAGTTCAGGGGATCAATGCTATGAAGTCCTACCCGCTGGTGCGGATGGAGCTAGAGGTGGGTGGTGTGGCGAAGGAGCTGGATGTCGGAATTGTAGAGAACTTGCCTGTTGGGGGCGTCGACCTCCTCCTCGGCAACGACTTTGCGGTGCCTGCTTCTAAGGTTTCACCCTTGGTCGTTGCCGAGAAGGCGGCCGACGTTAGTAGGGAGGAACAGGAGTTGGTTGAGAAGTGTAGCGTACAAACGATGGTGTGTGTTGTGACGCGTTTTCAGACATCCGGAGCCTTGCAGCCACCACCTCAGTCTATCAAACCGCGGAGGAAAGGTCACAAGAAAACGGGAAGTGTTGGTCAATTGGAGAGTTTTGAGCCGGCAGTGTTTCTTGGCGACTCATTATTGGCACCTATGTTGGAGTCTGGAGAGGCCCCAGGACCTCTCACAGCTAGTGAGGAGGTAGGGCAGGAAGAGACTCCGAGGCAGCAACGTTACACACGGAGAGAAAAAAGGGTTGCTCAGTTTGATATTGGGGGAGGACTTGGGTTGCTTCGGAAGCATCTAGACAGGTTGGTTCCCTCAGATATTTGTAAACTGCAGTAGGAGGATCCGGAAGTTCAGAAGTGTGGTAATGGTGCTGTCGAGATCAAACACGAGGACGGGGAAACATGTCAGGTGAACCTGTTGGAGGAGTTTGTGAGGCAACCACCTGAGCAGCCTACTGTCCCTGCGTTGGTCTGCAGCGGCCAAGGTGGAGAAGGAGAGGGGGGCAGTAGGGCACAGGTGGAGGAGAGTAGGGATTGTCATGTCTCGGCGGAGCAGTGGGCGGGGGACACGAGTCTGGTGGCTGTGGAAGCGCTAGAGCACCTGCCTGAGCAGCAGTGTGCAGCGCTCCAGCACCAGCTCGGTTCATACCCCACTGGTCGTGCCGAGCCCCTGAGCCTCACAACTCGGGCGGTGCAAGATGTTCCGTGGGCAGGTCACGTGGATGTTGAAAGACCGTTAGCCTCGTTGTTTCGGTGGTTCAAGGTGGGCGACGAGGCTTTGGCATGGTTGCCAGGTCAGGGTCGGCCCATGGCTGCCAAGGGTGATGGTCAAAAGGAGGACTCTGAGCAGATTGGTGAGGTTGGCTGTGGCATAGAAGTGCCCAGTCGTCGCATAGCCTCCCAATGCTGCTCTAGTCAATTGCAACAGCCCTACCATAGACCGACTGTATCTGGCCATGTCGTTAAAAGCGGTGATGCTGCGCAGGCAGATGTAGTCGTAAGAAATGCGGGGGTGTGCATGTACGGTATCGGCGGGGAAGCCTTAGCAATTGTGAACTATGGGAGTGACTGCACAGATGGTACTGATTGTCCCTCTCATGACCTGGCTGTTCTAGGGACGAAGGTGGAGAAGGAGGGAGACTACAGGTTAGAAGCTGCGGTCTCGGCTGGGTTGTGGGAGGGCACTAGGATTGTTGTTCTGCGAGATAAGTTGTTTACTAGGCTGTGGCAGTGCATCCACATGTTTGTTGCTTCTCCAGGCCTGATGTGCGGGGTAGAATCCGACATGCAGGCTGGAGATAGTGCAAGGCTCAGTTTAATTCCCTACCGTAGAAATCCTGCTCGACAGCCTGTGGTGCAAGCAGAGCTGGATTACGTGTTGACGAAGGGTCTGAGGGATAAGGAATGTTGTGAGTGGTCATTGCCTGTAACTTTGCAACCTGTGTTAAGTGGCAAGATCAGTGAGTGTGTTGATTGCGAGAGTGTGTGTGCATTATCCCTGACAGATGCCTATACCTTATCGAGAGTTGACGACACCATAGACCGCCTCGGGGCTGCATCGCCTATCACGAAGGTAGAACTAGTGAAAGGTTATTTGCAGGCCCCGTTGCCGGAAAGAGCGAAGAGAAATGCCAGTCTTGTGATGAACTGGGCAGTTTATCAGTGCCAGGTGTTGTTTTGCTGCCGGGACACAAGTTGGATGTGTGGCATGCTAAGGGCACTGATAATGTTTTGGCTGATTGGTTGTCACGGGAGGGTTTGTTTGCAGGAGAACCCTCGCCGTTCAGTCAGTGTGTGTTGAGAGTGGAGGAAAATAGGCTGTCACTGTAGTTCAGCCGAAAAAAAACAAATTAAAAAAGCAAAAACCTTATAAAAACTCTTTATTTTTATAACGTGTAGAATTTTGTATAAGATGTAGCAGTATCTAAGTTGAATGTTTTCGCTTATTGTCGCTAAGTTAGTTGAACTTACTCGGTGGAGTGCAACAGCCTTTATTTTTTTTATATATAGTGCCTTGTGTCGCAACAGTGTGTGGTACTATGAGAAGATATGAAGAACTTAGTCAAGTGTCTTATATCTTGGGGGAGGTGTGACGCTCCTGCATAGTAGCCACGTGCGGGCATGCGCGAGTGTCGGCTGCCCAGCCGTTTAGAAACCGGCTGGCGGCAGCCGGCCGGCCGGCTTTTCCTTAGTATATATCCTACGACAATGTAACTAATGTCTGGGATATTCTTATGTTGTTTCACAGCTTGAAGCTGCCCTTATTCTTAACCAACACATCTTAGTATATTTTATTCTCGATAGTTGATTGTTTCATTATAATATATAAGATGTAAGTCTAGTGAGAGTGGGAGGAGACGAGCGGGAGAGAGAGACCGGCTGGTGGACGTTGCTTTGCGCGGGCGCGGAATAGACTAGCTTGGGACGAGCCTGATGTTGCCATTTGATCGCAACGTTAGGCTTAGTTTCGACTCACGCAAGGGATAGAGGATTTTACCCGGCAACGGTGTTGAGTGTTGCCAAGCATGGGATGTATTTCGCATGCCTAGGGTGGGGTCCAGACAGATTCAAGACTCAGAGCTCACCTCACTGTCGTACCCTTCGAACCCCCTTGATATCTATCCCTCTCAACCCCACTTAGAAACTTTCTTTCTTACTTTGTATACCTTCTTTCCACTACTTCACCAATCTATTTAATTATCCCATCCCCTTGATAGACCTTATATCTATTATTGTATTAACGACGAGCTCTCAGATAATTAGATAGGATTTTGGGCCTTATGCAGAGATGTAATTGATAATGAGACCTAGGAAGTTTTTTTGTTGTCTCATATTTGGTGGTTTCATGCTTGCTAGTGTGTTCTTGTGGCAGGTGAGCAGGGGCTAGACCGGAGGGGAGGCTTTTTGCGATCCTTTAAGTAAAGTCTGCTGGTGCGAGTCCTGTGGACCTGCACGACTTTACTAGGATACCCGTGGGAGTCTGGGGGCATTTTCTTGTCTGTGTGCCTGTGTGTCTAGTGTTGTGTTGTGTGAGGGCCCTTGCCTAGTCCACTCAGCACTGCACTAGCACGCCTTGCGTTTGTTTTAGGGTCGCCAGGAGAGAGTCAGATACTTGGGATCTGAGTCTCTCAAGAGAGCACCCTTTCAATTAGAGTAATTTGGCGCATAGACTTGGGAACGTCCCTAGGCTAGAGCAGGTGGCTCAGCCCGGGTATCCGAAGCCTATATCCTTCCGGCTAGACCTCTGCCACCTGGCAGATTAACAGCTAGCGGTTTATTATATCTGTATGCTTGTTATTGTGCCAACAGTTTACCGTCTTTGTGAGCATTGTGAGTCAGGGTGTGGCTTAGAGACTCTGTCCGAGCAGGCTTGCCTGACTAAGAGTGAGAAGCACACCTGTATGTGGTTATGTTGCGAGTTGCTGCCTTTATTTAATTATACCTATGCCATTATACACTGTAGGTCCTATCACTAGTATTTATTCCTGCTTATTAGTTAAGAGTTCTCTAAATCCGTAACGTACTTTCTTTGCTAAGCATCAGATCCTACAGTAGCCGCATGCAGTTTAGAAACCTGCATCTTGTCTACCTGTACGATGTTTTGAGGACTGTTTGCTCTCACCTTCTTTCACACAGGGGTGATTAGTTGTATTAATTAACGTAACGTTAAATGTACTTTCTTCTAGTTTGTTATTAAATTGTTTCTGCAATTTAATTCCGTTATCTATCTTTTTCTTGAAGCTTTAAGTCAACTTAATTGTATGATCTTTTATATAGCCTGCTTGACTATCAGCAGTCTATAGTGCGTGCGTACCGGTATTTCATAATTTTTGTTTTCGGTTATTTTTGTTTTCGGTTAGTCTAGGCTATCACCGCTGGTGGCCTATTTCTGCGTACCGGTATTTCATAATTTTTGTTTTCGGTTATTTTTGTTTTCGGTTAGTCTAGGCTATCATCCCTGGTGGCCTATTTCTGCGTACTTCAATTTTTAAATTTTCAGTTAGGCTATCACCGCTGGTGGCCTATTTCTGCGTACCGGTATTTCATAATTTTTTTTTCGGTCAGGATAGGCTATAACCCCTGGTGGCCTATTTCTGTCTAAATAACATAAAATTGTTTTCGGTTCGGCTATCACTGCGTATTCAAATTTAATTTTGTTTTGTTTTAATTTTCGGTTAGGCTATCACCGCTGATAACCTATTTGTGTGTTATTCAACATTTTTGTTTTCGGTTAGGCCTATTAAGTAAGTGAAGTGTTTTTAAAGTGAGTTTAGTGTTTTTAAAGTGAGTTTAGTGTTTTTAAAGTGAGTTAAGTGTTTTTAAGTGAGTGAAGTGATCTGAAGAAAGTGATCATCACCATGCCTCGTGCCTGTACGAACTGCGCCGGTAGGTTTGGTGCTTCCATGTTTGCTCCTGCCGATCCACAAGTCTGCCGACTCTGCCAGCAACGAGAGGATTTGACAGCAAAATTGGATGAAGCCCACAACAAGATCAACGCCCTCACCAGGAAGCTGGAATCACTCCAAGAGTTTGTAACACTCAACATTGGAGTATCACTAACTCCAATTGTTTCAACTCCAGCATCCACCACCGCCCCAACGTCATCTGCCAACAATCAGATGCAGCAGATGCTTCTGACGAACCTGAGCCGACATCAAACCAGGACAGCCGCCCTGTTCACCTTAGTCTCTCCCCCACTCCTCGTGCAAGAAGCCTGCTAGCACGAACAGTACCAACCCCTCGCCCCCGTTCTAACCACTCCTCTCCCCGACCTGTACGTAGAGTCCCGCCACCACAGGTTTCCGGATTTACACCAGTGAGGAACGGTGCACGGCCAACGCAGAAAAGGTCTCATCTACCAGTCACAATGTCAAACAGATTTGAGATATTGGTAGAGATGGAAGACGAACCAGAAGAGACCAGGCTCGTTGGGGATTCCATCCTACGAGGACAGGTCGAAGAGTTCTGCGACAGAGTCCCAAATCAACGAAAAAGATTTTGCATCCCAGGAGCTGGACTGGACGACATTGTGGAAGCCTTCGAAGATACCACAAAGGATGCAAATGAAAATACCCTTTTTGTCATCCATGCTGGTTCAAATGACGTCATGCGCACCAGATCCGAAGAGTTAATGGAGAAATATCACAAGATGATCCAGCACTACAAAAATAAGTCAAGGAATATCATCATCTCAGGCATTCTCCCCAAGATCGACGCACCTGATAAATTCTACGACAAGGCCTTCAGCACAAATAGCCGACTAAAATATTTGTGTGTGAGGGAAGAAGTTGAATTCATCAACCTCTGGGACAAATTCTACAACCAGCCTACTCTGTTCCGCAAGGATGGCACTCATCTAAACCCTGTGGGTTCAGCACGCATGGGTCGTCTCCTACACGAAGCAGTCCGCAGCCATGGATCAAAAAACGCCATCAGAGAAGAAGCAGCAGTGACATAAATCATCCAACGCCAAGAAAAAAACAGAGGCAACCGAGGACCACCAGCGATAAGGACCGAAGACAGCGAGGACCGAGGACAGCCATGAACATAAATGTAGATCCGACAAGAACCAAAAATATTATTAAAGAGCGTTCCGTGAGTTCTAAAATAACAAATTTAAAGGTTTTCTATGCAAACGCTCGTAGCATACGCAATAAATTTTCAGATTTAGAGGAGCTAGTGTTTACAGAAAATTATGATGTGATTGGCATAACAGAATCTTGGCTCAATACAGAAGATAGAGACTTTTTAGCAGAGTATTCACTTCCCGGTTATGTAATGTTTGAGAAAAGCCGAATAAATCGAAATGGAGGTGGCGTTTTACTTTATATCAAAGAAAGTCTTAACCCTACCCTCTTGTCAAAACCTCAAATTGTGAACGTCGACGCATCTTTTGTGCTAATAAAGAATAATAAAGGTACAAAAATAATACTTGCATTAATATACAGACCTCCAGCTCAATCAGTGCAAACTGACCGAGAAATTTACGAACAAATTGCAGATGTAAGTAACTCACAAGATACCGTAATTATTGGCGACTTTAATTTACCTGTGACCAAGTGGGGCGATACTCTTACTTCGCACTCCGGACATGACTTGTATACGAACTTGCAAGAGAGTTCGCTTTATCAATTTGTTCGAACGCCGACCCGTGGTAATAACGTTCTTGACATTGTACTTGCAACAAAAGAAGAATTAATAGAGAATTTGAAGGTTGGTGATGAATTCAGTAACAGCGACCATCGTACGATAACTTTCACTTTAAAGTTTACTAGTAACGAACCAAATAGTAGCATCGAAAAAGTCCCTAATTTCAAGAAAGCAAACTTCCATAAACTTAGAGCTATGTTTAAAGAAACTGACTGGAGCTTTTTAATTAACAATAACGACATAAATACATCTTGGAAGTTATTTGAAACCACTTACCTAAAAGCAGTGCAAGACTGCATACCATCGAAAATACGGCGTCCAGGCCATAATAATAAGCCCAAATGGTGGAATAAAGATATTTCAAACTACCTGCTTGCTAAAAAATTTGCTAATGATAGATTAAAATCCTCACAAAATGACGAAGAACGGGTGAAATTTGTAGAGCTACGACGCAAAGCCAAAAAGTTAATTAAGCAAAGTAAAAAGACCTTAGAGTTACATATTGCGAATCAAAGTAAAACAAACCCGAAAGAATTCTATAGTTATATCAGAAAGAAAAAAGTAGTTACTTCAACTGTTGGACCGTTAGTTGATGAAAATGGAGAATACACCAAAGACGAAGTACAAATGAGTAATGCCCTCAATACCATCTTTGCATCAGTTTTTACAACAGAAGACCTCAGTGATATCCCTACACCATCGCCGATTCAGATTGATAATTCAGATGTTCTAAGCAATATCACTGTTACAGAGAGAGAAGTATTGAATTGTTTAGATAAACTCAAGGTAAATAAAATGCCTGGACCTGATACAATCTCGCCTAGAGTTCTGAAGGAAGCTAAGGATGAGCTCTCCACACCACTGACATTACTATTCAATAAATCCTTGCAGTCTGGAACTATTCCTGATCAGTGGAAGCTAGCCAACGTAACACTGATATTGAAAAAAGGCAGCAAATACCTACCCAGTAACTATTGTCCAATTAGCTTAACCTCAGTTGTATGTAAAATGCTAGAAACGGTCATACGAGACAGACTCGTAAATCACTTAGAGGAAAATAACATACTTAAAGATACTCAACACGGCTTTCGTAAAAAACGTTCCTGTTTAACAAACCTCTTAGACTTCTTCCACGATATTCTCAACCTCTACGATGAGAGTAAAGCTGTAGATATTATATACCTTGATTTTCAAAAGGCCTTTGACAAAGTTCCCCACAAACGTTTACTGCTAAAACTAAAAGCGCATGGAATACAAGACGGTGTGTTGAAATGGATAGAAAATTGGCCCAGCGACAGAAAGCAAAGAGTAGTCATAAACGGTAAGGCATCTAAATGGACCAATGTAAGTAGCAGGGGTACCCCAGGGATCGGTACTAGGACCAATTCTCTTTCTAATTTACATCAACGACATAGATGAGGGCCTCACCTGTACAATCTCAAAATTTGCTGACGATACAAAAATTGCAAATAGCGTACTCTCAAAAGAACAGTTGACGATATGCAACACAATCTAGATAAATTGTCATGTTGGGCCCAAATTTGGCAAATGAGTTTCAATGCGGATAAATGTAAAGTACTACATATCGGATACCTAAATGAGAAAGCAAACTATTCGATGAATGGCACTCAGCTTAAGAATGTAAAAAGAGAAACCGATCTAGGAGTAACAATATCGAGTAACCTAAAACCGAGTCAACAATGTTCAGAAGTTGTTAAGAAGGCAAACAAAATAATTGGCTTTATAGGCAGGTCATTTGAGCATAAATCCAAAGAAGTTATCCTAACCCTTTACAATTCCTTAGTCCGCCCTCTTCTGGAATACTGCGTTCAATCCTGGTGCCCTTATTACCAAAAAGATATAAACAAGCTAGAACGAGTTCAACGTAGAGTTACCAAAATGATATCTAGCCTAAAGAACAAACCATACGAAGAGCGCGTCTTAGAGAATTAAATCTATTTCCTTTAACCCAGCGCAGATTAAGAGGTGACTTAATTCAAGTGTTCAAAATCATCAAAGGCATCGACAATATGAACTGTAGTAAGTACTTCACTATCGACCAATCTAATTACACGCGGGAAACGGTTGCAAAATTATTGGTAAATCTTTTAACTCACACGAATCTAAGAATTTCTTCTTCAATCGAGTTGTCAACTTGTGGAATGGGCTTCCCCGAAACGTTATAGACTGCATCACCGTTGATTCATTTAAACTCCTCCTAGACAAATATCTCGCTTCAAACCCGCGACTGACTGCGTTTGTAAATGAATAACTTTATTTTATCCCCCCCTCAGTTACTAACCCATCTGTCCCCTACTACCTTCCTAATCCTGCCACGGACATTAGTTCCAGGGCAGTAATTCCCTTTCCAATGTTCCCTTACCCACTCTAAACCACTGTTTGGACACTTGATCCTCAGTGTTTTGGAGGACAAGCAACCTAGAAGGGTCGCTAGATCTGTTGTTGCTTGATTTCCTTTGTACTCCTTTGTACACCCTGTAACCGAGTCATAGGATACCTCGTTGTCCAGGCAGGACTCTTGACGGTTTAGGGTGGTTTGTTGCCTGGGTTTATAGATAAGGGTTGGATCTAGCGTTTTCCGTTGTTGCTTGTTGCCGCATACCTAGTCCAATAGAAAGAGCCCAGTGTTTATATATCCCAGGACGTAACACAATAAAAAAAAATTAAACTGACTGCACATATGAAATAAAGGTTTTCAAGTTTACAATGAAAGAAACATGTCTTAAAATGATCCAAACATCTTATCTCATACAATTCTAAATAGTTGTTCAAAATTATAATGTAATTATTTAGACATCGTCCTCATCTGACTCTGGTATATTACTATACAGTTCCTTACTCGTCATGCGAGAATGCATATCTCTGGATGGGGAAAAATGTTTGCAGCATGCTCCAGATGATTTCACACAATCTGTAGCCAGGAATGCCCCATTCACAGTTGCTGTCCTTAACCTATTTCTGGTCTTTGTTTTGAAGAGATTGATTTTACTAAAAAACTCTCTCACATTCAGCATTGGAATGGAGGAAACTAAGAACAGAAAGTGAAAAATCTGCTAGAGCTTTAAAGTCTGTTTTTTTTTTAGCACTGCAGCCCAAAACTTATCAGATTCTTTTGTCTCCTCACCTAAGACTGGCGAGTTATACTGCAGTGGAAACATGCGCCACTGATCATCCAGTCTCTGCAAAAGTAAACTATCCTCTGGAGGCACAAGTAGAGGCAAGTTAGCTGCAAGAGGTACCAAAGATGGGACTGCCTTCCTGAACTCTCCTGACGAAGCATTACTAGGAGTTAGACAGTTCAGTTTTGAGATGACAAGATCACTGAAATCATACCTCTTTTTTATCTCACAACATGCCACAGCAAGAAAGTTACGGCAGCGCTGAAAATGCTCCTGTAGCTGACTCTTTCTTTCTGCAATACAAGAGTCTTTCAGAGCCTGCAGTACCTTTACACTAGTTACATTTCCGTGTCCCTGAGATGTTTGTCACTCCTGTTTGGATCTATCACACTAAACTCTGTTTTCATTACATAATCTCTCTCCATGAATGACAAGAGAAGGTCTTTAACCCTTTTGTTGCGGGTGAAGTTCTGGAATGTCCTGGCAAGTTACAGCAATTTCCAGGCTTTAAAAGCCTGTAAAATACGTAAAAATTGAGTGTCAGTGGGCGGGAGCGTGAGGGGCCCACCTCCGACCCTCAGAGCACCGAGCGGCTCACTGAGGTACACTGTGTCTCACGCGGGTCTCTCTCTGTGTCTCACAGCAGTGTAGCCAAGCGAGCGTGTGCTACCAAATAGCGGGTTTCCCGCGTTTCACTGGCACCACTGCGGGGCCCGTTCTGGTGTCATTTTGAAGCTATTTTCGTCTAGTTTTCGGCAGAATACACTTCATTTAATGCATATGCTTGACTTATCATTCAGGAGTGCCTGAATATGCCCTAAATAGCCCAAACATAGCCGCAGCCATTGGGTTAAAAAGAAGACTTATTTTCTCATGGAGTACAGTGATAACTGGCTTATCTGACTGAAAGTATTTGTTGAAAGAGGTGAACTTGGGCAGGGCCCAATCTAAAAAGTAATAGTATAATTTGATGAAAGGGTCATGCAGACTGTGGAAGATAAGTTCAGCAGCAACTATAGCTTCTCTGACAACTACATGTCTGAAGAAAAAAAACTTGAGAGCTTCCCACTGCTCCAAGAGCCTCTGGACTACAGTGACTAATGACAACCACCTTGTCTGTGATGGGTGGAGGATCTTGTGTGGCTTAAGTTGGAGAAATGTCTGGAACTGAACAAATTCACTCTGACGCTTGCTACTACACTTGAAAAAAACTAGATTTCCCTAGCCAGGTCCTCACACCTTCTAGGTAAAACTTTGCAATCCTCACTAGCACAGAGGTGAGCTGAGTAACATACACATTTAAGCACAAAAAGACCAGGGCATTCATTACAAAAGCGACTTGAAACCGAATTGTGAGCTCCCATCATGACACTACACCCATCAGCACCAAACCCTATCATGTTTGTCACTGGAATTTCATGTGCTCTAAAGGTTTTCATCATTCCATCATACAGATTTTTAGCAGTGGCACCCCTCCGACATCTTCAGGGTCATTTACATTGTAAACTTCACAAAGCTCCCAGAACTTACTTTCAACACAATCTGTATCTAAATCAAAGAATCTTACAACTACACAAGATGTCTTAATGGCCCCAACATCTGTTGACTCATCAGTAAGTACGCTAAACTTAACTTTCCTTAGTTTGTTAGCAAGTTCTTCCTTATGGGATTTGCCAATGACATTACTAACTATTGCAGTTGCTTTTGTTCTTTTCATTGAAAACGCCTGAGCTATCTTTGAGTCACTGAATGCATCTTTGAAGACATCAGATAAGTGATCCATTATTCTATAGAGAACATTATGCGCTGCCAAAACTCCTGCAATCTTTATTTCTGCTCTAGCGACAAGATCACCTATGGTACTTTTGGGTTTTTGAAAGAAGGTTGATACTGGTACCTGATTTACGGTTACATCTTTGAAAAATGAACAGTGTTTTTTCCCTTTGGCATGAATCTTTATCACTGAGAGTTCTGCAACCATATTAGTGTTGCAGAATTTACACCTAGCTTTATAAGGGTCTAAGGTTCCTGTCAGCCAATGCTTGAAGGCAGGGTCCGTTTCCCAAGCCTTCCTGTAACGCTGCTGGCGATGAGACCGAGATCCAGACGCAGCAGGTCCAGCATGTGCCTGTATCATGTACAGCCAGTTAGCTAATGATGCTACCAAAAGGCCACAACGTATATTATACCAAACAATTATTATGTTTATACATCACTTATCTATTACATTTTTATAGCCTAGTCAACAGGGTCCACGGACCTATAAAAACAGCAGAAGCCTACCAAAACTAAATCATGAGATGTTTATATATAAGACATACAATATAATATAGACATATTGTAACCTACTTCATAATTTGCCTAGGTGTAAAGTAAGTTTAAATGCATAACACCTACCATGTTGAATTGATCTTCCTGTATAGTAATCTTGTATCAATATCATACGATAGACTAGTCCCAGAATAAAAAATGGTTAAGACTCGTGCAGCTGCGCATCTAGTGAAGACAATCTTATACAAATCTAGGTGGATGGGACCCCACTTTGTTGTTCGGCTACCCATCTAGGGGAATGAACCTTGCACAAATATTTGTGGATGGACTAGCCACCTGTCCCTTTTGGAAAATGTGCCAAAAAGATACATATAGGCCTAGAGGCGCTTTGAGTAGGACAGACGTGAAGCTGAGTGGTCAATCTTAAATACTGTAAATTGGTAGGCCTAGGCTATGTGTTTTCACGGGCAAATTAATTCATTGTGAATGGCTACCCTCATAAAGGGGAGTTAGGTGTATGGTAGTAGAATAGTACAAATATATATAATTTGCTTGAAAACAAATATGACTTCTTTAGTACTTTAACATAATCTAAAGTGTCATCTCATTTATTGCTATAATAATAGGCCTATATATATATATATCTATAAGTAGCCTAATCTACAACAACATATAGTTACTGTTATGTAGTTGTGTAAACCAATAGCCTACCTCATGATTGTGGTATTCTGCATTTTTTATCAGTTATAAATAACTATAACAGAATAGCTTATATTTGTCTTGGAAGTGTATCTTGTAAATATTTACATACTGTTTAGAGAAAACTATACTCTGTTTTTTCCAGCTGATGTTAAATTGATACATATTAATCTTAATTATTTGGCTATTATGAACATTTTATAGCGAAATATGTTGCTAATTATGAAAACTTGGCAAGATGATGATGGGCAGACATATTAGTTTAATATTTGTCCATTAAGTATCGAGGAATCAGCTATATATGGATTAAATTTATCATAAGCTGGACAAAAATAGACTGTAGGAACTGCTAACCTTCCTTTTTTTTTGTGTTACGGGTGTCTCTTCCAAGTCATCACTGCTAGTGCTATGACTGCTGTCATTCCCTTCCATATTGCACTACACCAAAACAACAACCCTATGCCTTGTAGCCTGTGGTACGTGGACGAAGTCAGTCAGTTCAGTCAGCTGTCCTCGATATTGTGTGGTTTGCACCGTTTGCAGGTTCTGAACGGGTGAGGGAAGTAGCGAATTTTCGCTCGCCCTCTCTCAGTTGTTTACTCATTAAGACCACTGTTTTATGTTCATGTATTTAATGAATGAGCTTAGTGCCTGTTGGATGCTTAACTATTTCATGATAATCTCTCTATAACATTGTTGCATCTACCTTTACTTCATAAACAATTTCTGATAAAATCAAAAGATTATCGTACACATCTTACGAAATTGTAAAATAATCGTACAAAACGTATGATAATGAGAAACACTATCGTACATCGTACTAGGGGTAAAATAATCGTACATGTACGATAATTATCGTACGTATGGCAACACTGCGCTGGTGACATAGGGGTGGAGTTGTGAGAGCTAACACCATCACCAGTGACCGCCGGTTGAGGGATCGAAATGCTTTCGATTTCCTGTTCCAATGGATACAACTTGACGATGGGTCGAGTGGTCAGGCCAGTTTTTGTCCTAATCTGGACCGCTCTAACCAGATCATCTCGTCCTGGGTATAGTTTAACTACCCTACCAAGTTTCCAAAGGACACGAGGTCCCTCGTCATGTATAAGAACAATGTCATTTACCTTTGGCCATACACTGCTTGATGAGCCTATTTTATTCTTATAGGCTTCTCGTAGTGATGCCAAGTATTCACTAGACCAACGCCTCCATAGGTCCCGGATCAATTTATTGATGTAAGTGTACCTGCTGTGTATCGCTGCTTTACTATCGTAACTAGGATCCTGCAGCTCATCTAGATGAATTAGGAAGTCACGAAGTCTACGACCTTTAACCAGCATGGATGGAGTAATAGGGCAAGGGTCCTCCAGATCACCCGAGACATATGTTAAAGGGCGATCATTCACGGTAGCCTCCAGCTCTAATAGGACTGTAGTTAGTTCCTCAAAGGAGACTAGAGCACGACCTAGTACTTTTTTAAGCCCAGCCTTCACAATACCTATGGCTCTCTCCCAGATAGCTCCGAATCAAGGTGCACGTGCTGGAATAAAATGCCATTCACATCGGATTTCGGCAAGATGAGCCCAAAGACTGGGATCGCTTTGTATGTCTTCCAAGTGTTTGGAAGCTCCCACAAACGTCGCAGCATTGTCGCTTAACATTATCTGCGGAAATCCCTGCCTACTACAAAATCTCCGGAACGCATGGATAAAGCTGTCACAGGTCATATTGCTAACTAATTCAATTTGAATAGCTCTTGTAGTAGCGCACGTAAATAAAAGCATATAAGCCTTGTGTGAGTCCCGGACAGGAATTGCTCCTGTATAATCGACCCCCGTGACCTCGAAGGGATCTCTAGGTGTAGTCCTGATGTCTGGTAGAGGTGGTACTCTAGCTTTCGCATAGGTATTACCCTGTATCTTACGACAGGTTATACACTTACTGGTCACTTGTTTTACCGCTTGTCTTATCTTAGAAGTCCACCACCTTTGCCGTATATATGTGACCACGTGATTAACTCCATAGTGACAACAGACACGATGACACATATTGATGAGCATGGTAGTGAAAGGATGTTTGGAAGGCAGTAGTATCGGATATTTCTTTGTATCCGGAAGAGACGCTAACTTCAATCTACCTTCACATACAATTAAACCTCCTTTCATGACAAGTCCTAATTGGTTTACCAAATTATTGCGAGTACCCTTGTCACCAGACAGCATCTCGTACTCCTATGGGAAGCATTCCTGCTGGCATCTTTGAGCTATAATCTTTTCTGCTACTTTTAGTTCCTTTATGCTGAGGAGGGCACTGTCTGTGGGAGACTTCCCTTTAATTTTAGCCTTCAAATTATTCTTGTATCGAATAGTCCATGCAACTACCCGAATGAATTTATCATAACTGCCATATTTTTCCCAGTTCCATAACCGTGTGTCCTGTTCATCATTGGTCCCAATGACTTGGCTAGTTACTTTTGGCGTTGGGTCATCTGGTAATATGTCTTCTGGCCACTCGTCTTTGTTTCGGAGCCACATGGGACCCTCCGACCAAAACGCAGAAGATTTCAGATGTTTTGCCGAAACACCTCTAGACATTAAGTCACTAGGGTTTTCGTTAGAGGACACGTACCGGAATTCTACAGTCGGAAGAAGGAATTTGATTTCGTCATTACGGTTTGCGACATACTTTTTTGTTTTTTTCTATGTGATTGAGGGAGGCAAAAGGCAGAACTGCCTATAGCGAGTGCCTCCCCCATAGTTGAAAGAGTGACAGGGCCAAAATCAAGGGACGTTCGAGCCAAAATGCCTGGACACACTAAGTTTGAAGCAATTTAAGTCATAGGAAGAGGGAAAGACTGATTCTGGGAGAGAGTTCCAGAGCTCAGCTGTTGAGTAGAAGAAAGTTTGAGAGTAATGTTTCACTCTTGGGTTGGAGAGTTGCACAGAGTAGGGGTGGGATTGAGTTGCATGACGGGTACCACGTGCCCTACGTAAAGGAGGTGGTATACACTGGGAAAGCTCTGAGGAACACTGATTATTATAGTAGCGATAGAATAGCGAGAGAGATGCAACATTGCAGCGGAGAGAGAGAGAGGTTGCAGAGAGTTGGTGAGTGGACGGGAGTTAATGATACGAAAGGCCTTCCTTTCAACTTTGTCTAGGAGAGCGGTGTGAGAGGAACCTCCCCACACATGTGAACAATACTCAATACAAGGACGCACTATGCCCATGTACAGAGCAAGAAGCTGTGCAAGGGAAAAGAACCCCCTAAGGCGGTTGAGCACACCCAGCTTCTGGGAGGCTGCCTTAGCAAGACTGGTAATATGGTCCTTCCAACTGAGAGCAGAAGAAAAGGAGGCACCAAGAATATTGAGAGAAGATTAAAGATTGATTTTTGTATTGTTGAAGAATAAGGGATAGTCCGCTGGGAGTTCCTTACGGGTAGATAGATGGAGAAATTGGGTTTTGGAAGCATTAAAGGTAACAAGGTTTTCTCTGCCCCAATTGGAGATAGTATTTAGATCAGAATTTAAGAGTTCTATGGCTTCATTACGTTTGTCATTGAGGGATTGCTGGCTGGGGCATTCTGAAAAACTAATGGAGTAGTGTAAGGTTGAATCGTCTGCGTATGAATGGATGGGAATTGAGGTACAGTTGAGGAGATCATTTATAAAAATTAGAAAGAGAATAGGAGATAGGACAGAGCCCTGAGGAACACCGGAGTTTATAGGGTGAGGAAGTGAACAATGGCCGTCCACAACCGCGGCTATGGAACGGCCGGAAAGGAAATTAGAGACAAAGGCACAGATGGAGGGATAGGAACCGAAGGAGGGTAGTTTAGAAATTAAAGATTTGTGCCAGACTCTATCGAAGGCTTTCGATATGTCTAGTGCAATAGAAAAAGGCTCACTGAATTCACGAAAGGAGGATGACCAAGAGTTAGTAAGATATGAAAGAAGATCACCAGTAGAGCAACCCAGAAGGAAGCCATACTGGCGATCTGAGAGCAGATTATGAGAATGTTACGCTGGCCAGCTTGCCAGAATGCGCTCGTAACTCGCTAGCGCTCGCCAGGGCAGTGAAATGGGCTACAATAATCGTAGAACGATGTTCTTTCTTTCATAGAGTTCATGTTGTCGCAGACAGATCAGTGGTGATCTTTATTCTTGTCTGTGACACTTGGAAGTATTTTATATCATTGATAGAATATAAGATGCATTGTGTGAAGTTAAAGAGAAAGAGCGAGGTGGTAGTATGTGCGTGTCTATGTATGTGCTGCCTCCCTCGCTCGGAGGAGTTTTCCCACGCTCCTGATTGGCCGGCGGGCCTGGCGAGTCACGTGACTTCTGCTCCTCGTGACGTAGTCGTCTGTGATTGGGTGCCGCTGCCTTTGTTAGTGCTGGGGGGGGGCTCCTTCCCGCGTGTCTCCTGCAGAGCTTGGCGTAGCGTGCTTGGTCCTACATGTCCTTTGCAATCTGTCCCCCCATATAACCCTCTATACTACTGTTTCTCTCTCTGAACTTCTTCTTTTCATACTTCCATCTTTATTCAATTACTTATCCCTTCTGGTTCTGCATACGACTTCCACAGTCGGCCAGTCGTATTACCAGCACCAGCTCTCACATTTATGTTTGCACTAGTTTTAGGGATTAGTAGAGTCATAGTCAAAAAGGGTAGCCTAGTGTTGGGGTGCTTCTAATTATTGGGCTGTTCTCTCTTATTATTTAATGCTAGACAGTGGAAGGTATCTTTGGTCGTTGTCTGAGTTATGTATGTGGCAAGTCAGAGCCTGTACAACATCGACGAAGCTAGCTAGCCTGTAACCCTTGTGCATATTTTCCTTTGCGAGTGTAACAGTATACAAGTGAAGGGCTTTTGCCTACTCTCACCTGCATACTTGCTACCTCATTTTGTTGACCTCTGTGGAGCGCCAGGGTAAGACCAGATACTTGAGATCTGGACTTACCAAGAGAGCCTCCAAGTCACTTAACGTAACCTAAGGGAAATCTGTTCAAGGGGAGACAGTAGGCTACGAGCATGCTTGCGCTCTGCCTAGTTTCCTAGTACCTTTTATGCCACTGCTAGACTTTATTAGTGAGAAAGACAGCATTGTGTTTATTAACTTTCATTGTGTATGCTTTAGGAATTATTCACGCCTTATTTTAGCCTAGGGTGATGCATAGTACACAACCCAGTTTGGCTGTTACGTTGGCTAAGGAAGTACTGTTTCTGAGTGGTTATTATTAGTGCTGTCACAGAGTTGTTGCACTCCCTTGTTATATATATGTATCCTACTTATTGGTGTATTTAAGATACACGCTTTGGTGTCCTGCCCCTGCATTTATTTCTGTTCTGTATTAATGAGCATCTTAGAGCATTAGACGTTTTCAGAAGATTATATACCTGATTGCTGTAGGACTAGACTTCCAGTGCTTTCATAGAGCATTGTAGAGGTTAGTGTTGAGTACAGACTCACACTAAAGTTAACGTAAGCATATACTCCTTTATTAAATCTTATTATAGTTTATTCAAGCATTGTTATTACTTAAGAGCATTTTATTAACGTAAAGTACTCCTTTTGTGAGTAGGCTTTGCCGTCATCGGCAAGCGTTTGTAGAAGTGCACTAAAACCCAGTTAATTGATACCCCGTTATCCAGGAGATTAACTCTGGAGGGTTTGAGTATTTTTGTTCACCGGCGTAATAGTTCGAGGGTTTGGAATTAGCGTACCGTTGTTGCAGATATAGCCTATCATCTAGTCCATTCTTAAGTGCCCTTGTTTATTTCGTAGTGCCGGTCGTAACAAGAAGAGAAATGCTTAAGAAATTTGGAAGCAAGAATAGTTTCAAAAACTTTAGAAAGACAAGAGATGAGAGCAATTGGACGATAGTTGGAGGGTTGAGATCGGTCACCCTTCTTTGGGACAGGTTGAATGTGAGCAAATTTCCAGCATGTAGGGAAGATGTTAGAGGATAGACAGAGACGAAAGAGTTTGCCTAGGCAGGGAGTCAGCACGGAAGCACAGTTTTTGAGAACAGGAGGAACACCGTCCGGACCACACGCCTTATTAGTATTAAGCCCAGAGAGGGTAGAAAGTACATCTTTAGAAGAGATTAGGATATTAGGCATAAGTAAGAGAGAGGAGGGTGGAGAGGGAGGAATAGCACCGGAATCATCCAAGGTAGAGTTTCTAGCAAAACTTTGAGCGAAGAGTTTAGCTTTGTCAGAGGAAGAAGTGATGGTTGTGCCATCAGAGTGGAAAAGGGGAGGGAAAGACGAGGAAGAGAAATTGTTGGAGAGGTTTTTCGCTAGATGCCAGAAAGCTTGGGAAGAGCTAGAGTTGGATAGTTCAGTGCATTTATTATTGATGAAAGAGTGTTTGGCAAGTCGAAGAACAGATTTGGCTTGATTCCGGGCAGAAACATAGGAAGAATGAGAGTCTTGAGTTTTAAGGCGTCAGTACCGTTTGAATGCTTCCTCCTTATTGCGGATAGCAGTAGAACAGGCGTGAGTAAACCAAGATTTTTTAGCATTAGTCTGAGAGAAAGAGAATGGAATGTATGCTTCCATGCCCGATAGGATTACCTCGGTAATGCGTTCAGCACTCTCCGAGGGTCCCCGGCCACGGAAGCAGAAATCATTCCATGGGAAATCAAAGAAGTACTGCCGGAGAGCCTCCCAGTTGGCAGCGCCGAAGTGCCACAAGTGCCGCCGGCTAGGAGGATCGGGTGGCCGTACTGGAGAGATAGGACAGGTGACAGAGATAAGTTTATGGTCGGAGGAGCCCAAAGGAGAGAAAAGATCAACAGTATAAGAAGAAGGGTTAGAAGTTAGAAACAAGTCAAGAATGTTGGGCCGATCTCCGATGCGATCCGGGATACGAGTGGGTTGCTGAACTAACTGCTCTAGGCCATTTAGGATAGCAAAGACGTAGGCTTGATGACCAGCTGGGTCAGTAGTGTGAGAGGAGAGCCATTAGCGGTGGTGAACGTTGAAATCTCCTAAGATGGAGATTTCTGAGAAAGAGAAATGGATAGAATGTGTTCCACTGTAGAGTTTAAATAGTCAAAGAATTTGAGAAAGTTGGTAGAGCTAGGGGAAAGATAGACAGAACAGAAATATTTAGTAAGAGAATGACAGGAAAGTTTGAGCCATAAAGTTGAGAATTCAGAGGAGTCGAAATTGGGAACACGAGAGCAAGTGAGTTTGTTGTGCACATATGCACAACATCCGCCTTTGGCTTTGAAACTAGGATAGAGAAAGTAGGAGGATACAGAGAAGGGGCTGCTGGATGTTGCTACAGACACCTGAGTTTCGGTGAGGAAGAGAAGATCAGGTTTGTAGGAGGAGAGATGGGTGTTCAACAGAGTGAAAGTTAGAGGAAAGTCCGCAAATTTTGCAGAAATCAATAGAAAGAGTAACAGGCCAAGGTCCAGGTAGTTTTGTGGGGTCTTCAGGGGATGGTCGGTCGGTTGTGGGGGCATTTATGGTCCCCCCCCCCCCCCCCCTGGGGACTCCGAGGCTGGGCTATAATTAATATTTTTTACAAATTTTGGTGTGGAGGAATGAAGTGTGGTGTGCATGTTTAGTGTAGTGGAGTGGATAGGAAGAGAAGGTGGAACCTTCTTCATACTACGCAACCAATGCAATGTAACCTGGCTGTCGCATCATAAAACAATTTTGTTGACTTTTACAATATTTTGATAGGCTTCCTCTACAAATTTGATTAATCTGGCGGCTAGTAAAGCAGCAGTTAGCTCTAGTCTTGGTATAGTTATGGATCTTATGGGAGCGACCTTTGCTTTAGCGATGACCAGACAGCTATGTTCCGGGCTCACAAAATATATTGCAGTGCCATAGGCGACACCACTTGCATCGCTAAACGCATGAAGTTCCACTGAGTCAGCATATACCGACCTCCGAGGATTAGTAAAGTCACAGCAGAGGTGCAGGTCCTTGGTAATTGTAGACCCTTCGGTAGTACTAGGTCGTGCTCTAGTCTCCTTTGAGGAACTAACTACTGTCCTATTAGAGCTAGAGGCTACCGTGAATGATCACCCTTTAACATAATTATGTCTCGGGTGATCTGGAGGACCCTTGCCCTATTACTCCATCCATGCTGGTTAAAGGTCGTAGACTTCGTGACTTCCCAAAGGGCCTAATTCATCTAGATGAGCTGCAGGATCCTAGTTATGATAGTAAAGCAGCAATTCACAGCAGGTATACTTGCATCAATAAATTGATCCGGGACCTATGGAGGCGTTGGTCTAGTGAATACTTGGCATCACTACGAGAAGCCTATAAGAATAAAATAGGCTCATCAAGCAGTGTATGGCCAAAGGTAAATGACATCGTTCTTATACATGACAAGGGACCTCGTGTCCTTTGGAAACTTGGTAGGGTAGTTAAACTATACCCAGGACGAGATGATCTGGTTAGAGTGGTCCAGATTAGGACAAAAACTGGCCTGACCACTCGACCCATCGTCAAGTTGTATCCATTGGAACAGGAAATCGAAAGCATTTCGATCCCTCAACCGGCGGTTACTGGTGATGGTGTTAGCTCTCACGACTCCACCCCTATGTCACCAGCGGTCGCTGGACCATCTGCCAGTAACGATCCTGTTGGAAGATTACCTCTTCGCCGAGCCGCTGTTAGTTCTTCACATCTTTGGAGATCTAACATCGCTGCGGGATTATTGTAGATAATGTATATATTGGTGGTGGGAATGTGTCGAGAATCGTAAGTAACTCGACAGTTTAGGTTAAGTAAACATACTGGAAGTTTAAATTAGGCGCCAGTATTAGGCTAAGTTATATATCTATATAAAAGATATATACTATTTCGTATTAAGTTTATATGGGTTTATTATCCATAAATATATCGGGTTATCATTATAATCAATCCGGTATATCTTTTAGTTAGTTAAATAACGCATTGGTGAATTATAACTGCGCATGCGTCATTCTCGGGACTGGCGGGTTCATCGCCATAAACCTCAGAATCGCTTTGGGCCCCTGTGGCTCCGAAACAAAGACGAGTGGCCAGAAGACATATTACCAGATGACCCAACGCCAAAAGTAACTAGCCAAGACATTATAGGACACTTATGGTTACCTGACACTGACACTGTTGACGTTCAACGCTAGTCTCCCAGAGACCAATAAGGCAACAAAAAGAGAGTGCTTAACCTCTGAAGTGCGCATGGGGGTAATTAGACACCTCTCCCTGTGCGCATGTATTTGAGGTGTTTCCGTCACTAAAATATTCATTGTACCATTAATAGCATTAATACTTATCCATATGCGCCTATTATGGGTTGATTATAAAGGTATTAACCTGAAACAACAATAAAACGAGTGAAAACAGCGTTTGGATGGTCAAAATCGGAGATATAGCCCGCGAGTTGTATAATGTATGGGTGAGGCAACCTGCTTTCCCGCCAATTTCCCCCAAGGCCACTGAGACACAGTCGATCGATACTCTCTCTCTCTCTCTTGCATTCGCTTGCTATCAGTGATGACCACACCCTGCAACCGGATTTCTAATGTTAGCACGAAAATATACCTCAGAATAAGGGAATAACAGGGAAAATAGGTGATAACTGAAGGAGAGGAGGAAAGTGGGGAAGGAGGGGAGGTAGAGGACTGAGATTGTGCATGGCCCAGGGGCCAAAAAAAACAAAAAAAAAACAAATCGATGTCGAAAGTTGATTTTTGTTTTCTCTGACTCTTAAGAGTCTCCCCGCAGTCCGCCGGGGGAACTCTTAAGAGTCTCCCAGCAGTTCCCGGGTTAAGAGTGACGGCACAACTGTTCGATCCACTCGGAGTACTACTGCCTGTTACAATAAGGTCCAGAATTTTCTTACAGCAATTATGGAGACTGAAACTAGATAAGCGGCGCCCCGCAGTCTTCAGGTAGCGGATCGTCCCAATCTAGTTTCAGTCTCCATAATTGCTGTAATAAAATTCTGGACCTTATTGTAACAGGCAGGTTTAGTAGGAAAGAATGGTAGAGATTGGGAGTTGAATCAGTTGCTGTTCGCTGATGACACAGCGTTAGTGGCGGATTCTGACGAGAAGCTGCAGCGTGTAGTCAAAGAGTTTGGTGTGGTTTATGGAAGGAGGAAATTGAAGGTGAACGTCAATAAAAGTAAAGTAATGGTGTGTAATAGGGGTGGTCGTAGGGTGAATCTAGATGTGAGGCTGGATGGGGACATTTTAGAACAAGTAGAGTGTTTTAAATATCTAGGAGGAATGATAAGCAGGAGTGGAGGTATGGAAATGGAGGTAAAACAGAGAGTGTGTGAAGGAAGGAAGGTTTTGGGAGCAATGGGAAGTGTGTGGAGGACGAGAAATCTCGGAATGAAAGTAAAAAAGTGCAATGTATCAAGGAATTATTGTGCCAACAGTGATGCATGGGGCTGAGACATTGGTTCTGAAGGAAAAGGAAAGAAGAAAGCTGGATGTGATGGAGATGAGCTGCTTGAGGAGTATGTGTGGAGTTTCTCATAGAGACAGATTGAGGAATGAAGAGAGATACGTAGGAGAGTGGGGCAGCAGGAACATTTGCCGGCCAGAGTGGACAGAAGGGTGCTGAGCTGGTATGGTCATGTTGAACGAATGGAAGATGAAAGGCTTACAAAGAGAATATGGGAGTCAGATACAAGGGGAGATAGAAGGGCAGGAAGATCCCCATTGAGATGGAGAGACTGTAAGACAAGCTTTGGATGATAGAGAATTACTATAGATCAGGCAAAGGAAGTGGTAATGAACATGAATGAATGGAGAATGCTTGTGAATAGATAAATGTAAGCACGGTCGGGTCGTTCGGGAGAGAGGTTTGTGCGCCAGTTGGACTAGATAGTAGTCCATCAGGCGCCTGGCCCGGGGAGCCAGTGTTAACAAAGAGTACACCTGGAAACATGGTGGGTGGGCTTGTGGTGGTGAAGCTTCGCTGCGGGTCTGCCTGCGGAAATCGGCACCTCTCCGGGGGATCTGGGACCTGGGAATCTTTTGCTGGGGACCCCAAATGGGCCTGGGTCTCTGGGTATTTCTCCTAAGCGACCTAGATGTGTGTGAGATTTTATGTTTTGTTGTGTTTTATTTTTCTGATGTGTTGTGATGTCCCTGTTCGGGCTCTGTCTCGAGTCATTCACCCCCATATAAAAAAAATAAAAAAATCAAAACTGGGGAAGGTGCCAGAGTATATACATACATACATAATTTTGTTTTAAATACATGTATTCATTAATATATGTTTCCTTGCTAGACCTCCATCAATCTTAGAACAACACCCCCTAGACCCCCTTCAAGATAGATTAAGAGTGACCAATTCCAGGCCAGTACCTCAGAAACTTGTGTAGGTTCAGTACCTTGGCTCAGCTGGTGACCCTGATATACGAGTATTGACAGCATAGGAAGGAGGAGGGCCACTCCTATACGATCAATAGTGTTCTCTGTTACGGTCTTTGTGAGATATAGTGTGCCTTTTCTGAGACCAATGGAGGGGGTATTTTGTTCTTTTATTTTAGAGTACTGTCCAAAGTCACGTTTTTAAAACAATACTTTGAATTCGAATTGGTTTGTTCATGGAACATTGTAATATATATATATATATATATATATATATATATATGTACAGAGATAGAGAGAGAGAGAGAGAGAGAGAGAGAGAGAGAGAGAGAGAGAGAGAGAGAGAGAGAGAGAGAGAGAGAGAGAGAGAGAGAGAGAGAGAGAGAGAGTAAGAGAGCATATTATGCGTTCCTTATA
This sequence comes from Paralithodes platypus, assembly GCA_032716605.1. Classification (NCBI taxonomy): domain Eukaryota; kingdom Metazoa; phylum Arthropoda; class Malacostraca; order Decapoda; family Lithodidae; genus Paralithodes; species Paralithodes platypus. The sequence continues at coordinate 16,984,077 of CM064531.1, forward strand.
TATCTATGAAGCATCCACCAGACGATTTTAGTATATATAATATTTATGTAATATTAAAGGACTACACTACCTCCGATATTTTCCTGGCAATACATTATTATGGGGGCCCAGGCTAAGAGGCTAGGGGGACTCTGAGAACATTTCCCATGTCACCATAATCAACGTGAGTGACTTTACCGTGAAAAGTGTTTGTGGTTTAAGAATACATTATACCCAGAGGGTTCTATGTGAAGGATGTATGGATCAGGCACCGATACTCAACATATTTATGGCACCTTATCTTATCATCGTGTCCTAAATGCTGATGTTTTCCTAGATTAGTTATGACAGTTGTTCTCTTGTAGAATAACGCTGACCAGCTTTAATATAAATATGCTGCAGGTTTAGGTTAAATTTATTTCCTTAACCCTTTCACTGCAGTTGAAGTATAGATAGAGCCCAAACTGCGGGCAACGTACCCATACATTTTGGTTTTACGGCAGGCTTGGCAACACAGAGCCACTTCGCTTGCTACCAGATGTTTTCATATGCTTCTAACTATTTCTTCCATACTAATATCAGTCTGCTACAATTATCGGTTGTGAAAAAGTACATGCCCAAGGAAGAGGTGTTTCATAAGCTTGAATAAATGAAAAACAGGTCAGCCATGATATGAATATATTGTGAATTAAATGTTTACAGAACAATAGTACCTGAGGACACTAGTAATAGCTTGTCTAGCAATTATATTTAAAATGTTACTACACTCTCATTGCTATCTTCAATTTACATTCTAAATATTCCCAACACAATTTAGATAACAATTGAATAATATTTATCAGATGCTACATCCAAATTGTTAGCAAGTCCAATTCATCTGAATACATGTTTCTTGTTTACCTACATAAATGCAACAATATAAGGGATATTGCCCTTTTGGGGAAGTATTTACAGTGCTCCATAAAGCCTATTTAATAAAATTATAATATAATACCTACTGTATGATAAGGTAAGCTAAGAAATGATTATGTAGGCATTTGATAAGGAGTTGCAGGAACCCCTGTTTCATTTACTTGGCCTCTCTTACTGATTCCCTTTGTGCCTCACTTACACTGAGTGTAGTCCAGCCAGCTCTCACAAACATATCCTCCTCCTATCTACTTCACTACACGTACCATGCACACCACACTTCCTCCTTCCACAAAATAATAACTTTTTAACATGATGATGAACACTTACCAAGCCTCGGAGTCCCCGGGGGTGGGGGGGCACCCAACTTTTCCCTGAAGACCCCTCTAAATGCTCTGGAACACGGCCTGTCACTCTTACTATCAACATTTGCAATATTCGCCGCCTTTCCTCTAATTTTCACTCAGCTGAACACCATCTCTCCTCCTCCAAACCGGATCTTCTTTTCCTCACTGAAACCCAGGTGCCTGAGGCAACTGCCAGCAGCCCCTTCTCTGTATCTTCCTACTTTCTCTATTCTAGTTTCAAAGCAAAAGGCGGATGTTGTGCAAAAGTGCACAACAAACTCACTAGCTCTCGTGTTCCCGAATTTGACTCCTCTGAATGTTCAACTTTATGGCTCAAACTATCCTGTCATTCTCATAATAAATTTTTCTGTGCTGTCTATCTTTCCCCTAACTCTACCGACTTTCCCAAATTCTTAGTCTTGCTAAGGCAGCCTCCCAGAAGCTGGGTGTGCTGAACCACCTTAGGGGGTTCTTTTCCCCTGCACAGCTTCTTGCTCTGTACAGTGGCATAGTGCGTCCTTGTATTGAGTATTGTTCACATGTGTGGGGAGGTTCCTCTCACACCGCTCTCCTAGACAAAGTTGAAAGGAAGGCCTTTTGTATCATTAACTCCCGTCCACTCACCAACTCTCTGCAATCTCTCTCGCTATTCTATCGCTACTATAATAATCAGTGTTCCTCAGAGCTTTCCCAGTGTATACCACCTCCTTTACGTAGGGAACGTGGTACCCGTCTTGCAACTCAATCCCACCCCTACTCTGTGCAACTCTCCAACCCAAGAGTGAAACGTTACTCTCAAACTTTCTTCTACTCAACAGCTGAGCTCTGGAACTCTCTCCCAGAATCAGTCTTTCCCTCTTCCTATGACTTAAATTTCTTCAAACTCTGTGTGTCCAGGCATTTTGGCTCGAACATCCCTTGATTTTGGCCCTGTCACTCTTTCAACTATGGGGGAGGCACTCGCTATAGGCAGTTCTGCCTTTTGTCTCCCTCAATCACATAGAAGAAAAAAATAAAAAATCTAAACTCTAAAGTAGAACATATTCTATCCATCTCTCCCTTCTCGGAAATCGTCATCGTAGGAGATTTCAACGTTCATCACCACCAATGGTTCTCCTCTCTTACTACTGACCAACCTGTTGAACAAACCTTCGTCTTTTATATCCTAAATGACCTAGAGCAGCTGGTCCAGCAACCCACCTGTATCCTGGATTGCTTAGGAGAACGGCCCAACATTCTTGACTTATTCCTGACTTCTAACCCTTCTTCTTATACTGTCAATCTTTTCTCTACTTTGGGATCCTCCGACCATAAACTTATCTCTGTCACCTGTCCTATCTCTTTAGTATGGCCACCCAATCCTCCCAGCCGGCGGTGCTTGTGGCACTTTGGCGCTGTCGACTGGGTGGCACTTCGGCAGCACTTCTTTGATTTCCCATGGAATGACTTCTAAATCCGTGCCTGAGGACCCTCGGAGAGTACTGAACGCATTATTGAGGTAATCCTCTCGGGCATGGAAGCATACATTCCATTTTCTTTCTCTCAGTCTAATGTAAAAACATCTTGGTTTACTCACGCTTATTCTACTGCTGTCCGCAACAAGGAGGAAGCATTCAAACGGTACCGACGCCTTAAAACTCAAGAATCTCATTCTTCCTATGTTTCAGCCCGGAATCAAGCCAAATCTGTTCTTCGACTTGCCAAACAGTCTTTCATCAAAGAAAAAAAAAATTAACTTTCCAACTCTACCTCTTCCCAAGCTTTCTGGCATCTAGCCGAAAACCTCTCCAACAATTTTTCTTCCTTGTCTTTCACTCCCCTTTTCCACTCTGATGGCACATTCGTCACTTCTTTCTCTGACAAAACTGAACTCTTCGCTCAAACTTTTGCTAGAAACTCCACTTTGGATGATTCCGGTGCTATTCCTCCCTCTCCACCCCCCGTCTCTCCTACTTATGACTAATATTCTAATCTCTTCTAAAGATGTACTTTCTACCCTCTCTGGGCTTGATACTAAGAAGGCGTGCGGTCAGGACGGTGTTCCTCCTGTTATACTCATAAACTGTGCTTCCGTGCTGACTCCCTGCCTAGGCAAACTCTTTCGTCTCCGTCTCTCCTCCAACATCTTCCCTTCATGGCAGAAGTTTGCTCTCATTCAACCTGTCCCATAGAAGGGTGACCGCTCTCAGCCCTCCAACTATCGTCCAATTGCTCTCATCTCTCGTATCTCTAAAGTTTTTGAAACTATTCTTGCTTCCAAATTTCTTAATCATCTCTCTTCTCATAAACTGCTCTCAGATCGCCAGTATGGCTTCCTTAAGGGTTGCTCTACTGGTGATCTTCTTTCATATCTTACTAACTTTTGGTGAGACCTTTTCTAATGCGCTAGACATATCGAAGACCTTCGGTAGAGTCTGGCACAAATCTTTTATTTCTAAACTATCTTCCTTCGGTTTCTATCCCTCCATCTATGCCTTTGTGTCTAATTTCCTTTCCAGCCATTCCATAGCTACGGTTGTGGACGGCCATCGCTCACTTCCTCATCCTATCAGCTCCGGTGTTCCTCAGGGCTCTGTCCTATCTCCTTTAATCTTTTTAATTTGCATAAATGATATTCTCAACTGTACATCCAGTCCCATTCATTCATACGCAGATGACTCTACCTTACACTACCCAATTAGTTGTCCTGAACGCCCCAGCCAGCAATCCCTCAAAAACAAACGTAATGAAGCCATACAACACTTATCTTCTGATCTAACTACTATTTCCAATTGGGGCAGAGAAAACCTTGTGCCTTTAATACCTCCAAAACCCAATTTCTCCATCTATCTACCTGTCCGGAACTCCCTGTGGACTATCTCTTATTCTTCAACAATACAAATATCAACCATTCATTTTCTCTCAATATTCTTGGTGTCTCTTTTTCTTCTGCTCTCACTCGAAAGGACCATATTACTGGTCTTGCTAAAGCAGCCTCCCAGAAGCTGGGTGTGCTCAACCGCCTCAAGGGGTTCTTTACCCCTGCACATCTTCTTGCTCTGTACAGGGGCACAGTGCGTCCTTGTATTGAGTATTGTTCACATTTGTGGGGAGGATCCTCTTACACCGTACTCCTAGACAAAGTAGAAAGTTAGGCCTTTCGTATAATTAATTCCCGCCCACTCACCAACTCTCTGCAAACTCTCTCTCTTCGCCGCAATGTTGCATCTCTCTCGCTATTCTATCGCTACTACAATAATCAGTGTTCCTCAGAGCTCTCCCAGTGTATAGCACGTAGGGTACGTGGTAGGGTACGTGGTGTCTTGCAACACAATCCCACCCCTACTCAGTGCAATTCTCCAACCCAAGAGTGAAACATTACTCTCAGTCTTTCTTCTATTCAACAGCTGAGCTGTGTAACTCTCTACCAAAATCAGTCTTTCCCTCCTCCTATAACTTAAATTGCTTTAAACTCCTTATGTCAAGGTATTTTGGCTCGACTGTCCCTTGATTTTGGCCCTGTCACTCTTTCAACTCCGAGGGAGGCATTCACTACAGGCAGTTCTGCCTTTTGTCTCCCTCACGCACGTAAAAAAAAAGAAGAAAAAAAATATATATACTATATATACAGTATATACTGTATGTATATATATATATATATATACAGTATATATATATATACATATATATATATATATATATATATATATATATAGTACTATTCTATACTACACGTTTGTGCACTTAAACCTCTCCGTAATATATGACATGATTGCGTCATATGGCGGTACGCCAAAGATTAACATATGACGCGATGGCGTCATATGAACGTAGTGAAGTAGCTCAATAAGTAAGTTATATGACGCATTTGTGTCATATTGAGCTCAGTAAGTTAGGTAAGTTAGATCAGAATCGGTTGGTTGGTGGCAACCCCAAATACCTCCGACTTCTACCGGTACCTCAGTGTCAGAGAAAGTGTTGTGAGGGAAATACCAGGCGCTCCGCCACCTCATCTGTAAGTTAGCAACTTATGTCGGACCGGGTTAACACGGTGTTATGGTAGTAATTTTATACTACATTACCAGACCAGATGGAATAGACCCTTAGAATCAAATACAGTTCATATCTTTATTCCCTGATTTTATATCGCATTAAAGTAAATTGTTATTTCCCTTGACCACAGTCCATCTGACTTATAGTCCCCAGGGTGGTACCTTTTAGGTCTCACCTGAGCGCGACCCTAATTTCTTTTGACCACCGCGCAGACTCACGCGCAACTGAGTGATAGGCCCCATTGCCTTACCTTGTCTTTGTCATTATACTTCGCGTTAGACACTTGGCTCGCATATGTATTGTTGTCAATGATTCTTGTTTGTGTATATATATATCTGTCCATCATTGCGTATTTTCTCTCTTCAATTATTGTGTAAGTGACATACTGAAATTCACAAGGGGGTAAACCTCATTCAACTCTCTTCAGTCACATAGTATACTAACTTGCTATTCTGTATAATAGTGGAGCTAGTACCCCATAACTTGTACTCTATGCAAATTGAATAAATATGAGTGTAATCTATACTATGTGTTTATTGGGTTGTTGATTGCCCGATTGAGTAAATACTCATCAAATTCATGAAGTTAGATGTGTTCCTGTCGAGCATATTCCAAATCTAAATATCCGAAGCCCGGATTGATAAAGATACCATACGGAAGCGAGTTGGATTACAACCCTGCATAACAAAGATTGAGTGAGAATTTTGAGGAAGATGTTCTGAAAAGAGGTAAATAGATTAAAGAAAGGTGGACAAAAGAGGGAAGAGTTGGTGAAAGATGCAGATGGAGAGTTATTAGTGGAAGGTGTGCAAGTGAGGAAAAGATATGCTGAGTATTTTGATTCTTTGATAAATGTAAGATATAGAAGGGATGCAGTGGTTGAAGCAGTGGTTGATGGAGATAGTTTACCCAGGCTACCCAGGGGGCAGGGAATGAATGAAAGGATTTGGAAGAAATGAGGTGAAATAAGCAGTGAGACAAATGAGAGCGGGTAAAGCGGAAGGTATTGCTGTGAAGTGTATTAAGAAGGGTGGAGATGTGATAATAGGTTGGCTGGTGAGAATATTCAATGTGTGTTGTGTTGTGTCAATGGTTCCATTATACTGGAGGAGTGCATGTAGAGTGCATGTAGAGTGCATGTAGAGTGCATGTAGAGTGCATGTAGAGTGCATGTAGAGTGCATGTAGAGTGCATGTAGAGTGCATGTAGAGTGCTGTTGTACAAGGAGAAGGGAGACCGGCAGGAGTGTTCAAGTTATAGAGGCAATAGTATATTTTCAGTTGTTGGAAAGCTGTATGGCAGAGTGTTGATAGAGAGGATAATAAAGGGTACAGAAGGTGCAATAGGAGAAGAGCAGTGCGGTTGTAGGAGGGAAGAGGGTGTGTGGATCAGATTTTTGTAGTAAGACAGCTATGCAAGAAGTATTTAGAAAAAACATTATTTATTTTGGGCTTTGAATTTGGAAAAAGCCTATGCTCATGTGGACCGAGAAGCAATGTGGATGGTGCTAAGGAATTTTGAAATTGGAGGAAATTTGTTATGAGCAATCAAGAGTTTTTATGAAATAAGCAGAGCATGTGATAGAGTAGGTAATAATGAGTTGAGTGAATGGTTTGAGGTAAATATAGGTATGTGACAGGGTTGTGTAATGTCAACGTGGTTGTTTAATGTATACTGTATATGGATGGTGTGGTGAGGGAGGTAAAAATTTGAACTATGGGTAGAGGATTCGGTTTAGTAGGAAAGAATGGTGGAGATTGGGAGTTGAATCAGTTACTGTTTGCTGATGACTCAGCATTGGTGGTGGATTCTGAGGAGAAGTTGCAGCGAGTAGTCAAACAGTTTGATGTGGTATTTACAAATGTTGCTTGATGGGGGTCTGTTTATATATATATATATATATATATATATATATATATATATATATATATATATATATATATACTGTATATATATATATATATATATATATATATATATATATTTATATATATATATATATATATATATATATATATATATATATATATATATATATATATATATATATATATATTTATTTTCCTTTATTTATGAAGGAGACAAAAGGCAAGGTGGTCAGCTATTAGATTGAAGGAAGTCTAGGGAGTCACTTTGGTTAATCTGTAGGACAAAATAAGATACACGAAAGTACACAACCCCCCCCCCCCCCCGTCCACCACCCCCGGTCCCAATTGGTTAATAACTCCCTCCCTCGGAAATCTTGGGTGATCCTTCTGGTGGACTGACATAACCAAGTGGATGGATGATGGAGGAGGAAGGAGGGGAGCTACACTGATGGTACCATTATCATAATTACGTTAAGGGAGGGTGGTTGGATTTTCTGGCCCACTTCTGCCTCTTGTTTAGGCACATAATTTTTGAGATTTTAAGATGTTCGCTCCATTAGCTTGACGATTGTACGACCTTTCTGCCCATTTATTTATTTTTTTGTCAATATTAGGACCTTTTGTGCTATTCAGGTGTCGATTTTTTTCGTGCGGAGTGACAGCGAGGAATCGGCCTTCGTCTGGGACAATTCTCTATAGAAAAATGTACAAGTTTATCTCGAAAGGGTGTCTAGGGGGTGTTTCTTTAAGCTTCATGGAGGTCTAGCGAGGAAACTTATAAATACATAAAGTATAGATAAATAGACCAAAAAATATACCCTACCCCCTTAACACTAGGTGGACCGAGGTTTGGGGGTTATTATCATTGTGTTTAATCTATATTGAGTGTTCTTAACAATGATGAGCATTGTATTATTAGTTTCCCTACTATATATACTAAATACTGTAAGGCCGCCTTCCCAGACCCTCTTAAAACTACCAGACCTCTTTCAAACTAAATATGTATATTTTTTTTAATGACTCATCAATTTCCGGGTTGTTATCGCTCTCCCAGAAATTAATGTTCGACACCTGAATGAGATTAAGTGTTTATAATTGCAAAATAATGGAGGTTAAATGTCTTAGAAACTTAAAACTTATGGAGTGAAACAGTGATTTAAATTATCTAGCACCAGATAAGGTTAAGTATAAAGGGAGTCAGTGAGGTCCCCCGAAACGCCCTTTGGTACCTTGGTGGAATCAGAGTTGTGCAGAGACAGTTCGCAACAGGCAACTTGCGTGGAGGAAATGGAGGAAGGGGCCGTGTGAAGATAATAAGAAGGCCTATAGAGCGGCGGATGTCCTCTGTAGTTGAGTTGTGATAGCGGCTAAGAGACTGGCCTGGGCGGTGTTCTGCTCCTCCCTGAGCTTCTCGACATCGTCTAAAACGGCGTGGACCTTTGTAAAGCGGATGAATGGCTCTCCTGTACATATGTCGGCTCCCCTATCAGTCAACGGAGCTCTCGTCAGTGACCCTAAGGAACAAGCTGATCATTTGGCAATTTATTTCGGAGCAGACTTTGTGTCCAGGCCCTTAGTCAATACGAACCACATGGAATCGTATGTGTCTCACCACCTGGAATCTTCTGCTCCACATGACCTCGGCTACCCATTCACCCTTAGGGAACTCTGTCGGGTTCTCTCATCTCTCCCCACGGGCAAGGCACTAGGACCTGATGAGGTGGCATATGACACATCTCCCTGAGGCTCACAGGAAGCACTGCTCACATTTTGTAATGAAAGCTGGAAGTCTGGAGACTATCCGACACCCTGGAAAACCGCTTTATTACTGCCCTTCCCCAAACCAGGTAAAGATCCTTCTCTGCCATCCTCCAGATGTGGTATTTGCTTTTTGTCATCAGTGGCAAAGGTGATGGAGAAAATGGTGTGCAATCGGTTGACTTGGTGGATTGAAGCAAATTACTTCCTTCCTCGGGATATGTGTCGGTTTCGACCGGGTAGGGGCACAATTGATATATTATTGAGGCTTGAACATTTGATACAGGACACTTATCGTAACAAACAAGTCATACTGGTGGCCTTCATTGATCTCGCAGGAACAGTTGACAGTGCTTCACATATTGTCATTTTATATAAGATTAGTCGGATGGGGGTACACGAACACATTTGATCGTGGATAATGAATTTCCTACAAGGACGTAGCGTCTCAGTAGCTATTGGAGCGCATAAGTCGAGACCAGTACCGGTACAGTGTGGGGTCCTTTAAGGTTCCGGGTTGAGTCTGTGGCTCTTCAACGCTCTTCTTTCGGATTTTCCCAGGGCGCGGCACACCCAGACGCTCACTTATGCTGACGATATAGCTCTCGTCTGCACGGTTGACACTTTTTTACAAGCACCGGATCTCTTACAGGCAGCGGTTAATGAATTTCACCAATGGGCTACAAATTGGGGACTGTGCCTCAATTCACAGAAGATTGCACTGATGGCATTTACCCAGAAACAACTACCTGGTATGCCCAATATTTTCCTGGACGGAGATCCCATACCATACAGTACGAGGCACATCTATCTTGGGCTTAATTTTGATGGCCCAGTTCTCACTTGGCGTTCCCATATTGAGTACCTGCGCTCGTCATGCTTCAAACGTCTCAATATAATGAAATGCATGGCTGGTTCTAAAGGTGGTGCCTCTCGTGACAATTTGCTCAAGTTTTATGATGCCTATATCAGAAGTAAAATCAGGTATGGTAGTGTTGTCTATGGTTCAGCATGTGCAACAGTCTTCGGGCGCCTGAATGTTATCCACAATGCAGCTCTTTGAATCGCTTTGGGGGCCTTTTGCTCGTCACCGACAATAGCGATGCAAGCGGAAGCAGGAGTACTGCCTTTGACGTGGGATAGGGTGGTGACTGACTGTAAGTGGTTGAAGATACTTACCCCTCTGCCTGTGACGCATCCACTATCGGTCCAGTACACCACGTCAGGGATCTCACCCAACGCTCCAACTTGGCCTGTGAAGAGGCGTCAACCTTTCCTGTATCGATCGCTCATGCACTATAGACAGATGGATGTGGCTCCCCCACGTCTGTAGTCCAGGAGCCAAGGGGTGTTTGCATGCATGAAAGGGCCAGAAAATGACCCGCTTGATTTAGTTAGAGGGTCCACTGGGACACCTTTTTAGCGAGGGTAGACATCCCGAAACCCGGCAGGGTTGGGTCATTGACACAGGGCCCTCCCGGTCGTCATCATGCGACTGTGTCAAGAGCATTGCAACGTACCAAAGCTGCTCGTCGGTGCAGCTTTTTCTTTAGTAATATAAGGGCCCTTCACTCTAACATCAATTCTGTACACCAATTTCTTCAAGCAGAATCCCCTACTCTCCTTTTTTTGACAGAGACTCAAGTAACATCCACATCTGACACATCTAGATTTAATTTTCCAGGTTATCAACTGCTCCAAAATTTCAGACCTAAAGGAGGTGTATGTTGCTTCGCAAAATCTGAAATTGCCCTGGAGGAGGTTACTAGTTTCAATTGTCCCTATTTTGATTATTCTATATACAAATTAATTTCTGCTGGTAAATTTAAATACATATGTTGCATCTACCGTTCCCCAAATACTCCTCCAGAGCAAAGTCTTTTTGATTCTCTGTCCTCACAACTCAGTGTCCTCAACTTAAATGCTTCTTCTGAAATCACTGTGTTGGGTGATTTTAATGTTGAATGGCTCACTCATTCAGCCAGGACTGATGATGCTGGTCTTGAATGTGAGCTATTTGCAGACTCATTTAATCTCACTCAACTAGTCAACCAACCCACCCGTGTACCAGATAATCCTAATCATAATTCCCACCTACTGGACTTATTTTTAACAACCAATTCAGAAAATTATGATGTTACAGTGAGGTCCCCGCTTGGATCTTCTGATCACTGTTTGATACAGGCCACCTGTCTATCACCTACCACACCTTCCCACTCTGAACCTGTTTTGGTGACTAAATGGCATTACGATAGGGCAGACTGGGAGGGTCTTCAAGGTTTCTTTATTGATATTCCCTGGACCTCTTTCTTTTCTAATGATGTACACTCCACCTTGAGCCACATACAAGATTGTGTAAACATTGGAATGGAAACTTTTATTCCTCATCAAAAGTACAGTAAAAGATCTAATTCACCTAAATGGTTTGACCATAATTGTGCTAGAGTAACTGAACAAAAAGAAATAGCCTACAATGCATACACAAGATCAAAAACACATGAAGCCTTTAATTACTTTAGAAACATCAGAAATCATGCCAAAACTGTATTAAACCTAACTAAATCAAACTTTCTCCATAAGCAGGCAAATAAACTTCTAAATAATCCAAATGATAACAAAATATTTTGGTCTACTCTTAACTCATTCAAATCCAACTTCACTACTGCTTCATCCATTCCACCATTAAAATCTCCGACTGGCAATCTTGTAAGTGACCCACGAGGTAAAGCTAACCTTCTTGCGGATATTTTCTCCACCAACTCAACCTTAGATGAAATAAATCAAGATGTCCCTGTACTTAATTTTAATTCGCCTGAAATTCCCTCACTTAAGATCCACACCAGACATGTCAAAACTATTTTGCAGAATCTCTCAGTAGATAAGGCTCCTGGTCCAGATGAAATTCCTCCAATAGTACTTAAGAATTGCTCCTTGGTGCTCGCTCCTGTATTGGCAAAACATTTCCGTCTGTGTACTCATACTTCATGCTTCCCAGTACCCTGGAAAGAAGCAAACATCCATCCAGTTCCTAAAAAAGGTGCCTCTTCAGATCCATCAAACTACAGACCAATAGCTATAACTTCCACTCTTGGCAAAGTCTTTGAAATTATATTAAATAATCACATAATTAAGCATCTGGAGAATAATAAATTAATCAGTGATAGGCAATATGGTTTTAGACGATGTCGATCAACTGCAGACATTCTTTGCCTTCTTACGCATCAAATCAACCAAGCTACAGACCAACATGGTGAAACACATACAATAGCACTGGATATATCAAAGGCATTTGATAGAGTCTGGCATCAATCCTTATTGTCGAAGATGTCACACTACGGCCTTGCATCATTAGTTCCACTAATTTCTTCTTATCTTCATATCAGAAAAATATGTGTAATGGTAGATGGCCTTTATTCTCAATTTCACTCAATAAATGCTGGTGTTCCCCAGGGATCAGTTTTGGCCCCAACTCTGTTCCTCATTCATATCAATGATCTCATATCTACTACTCATAATCCAATACATTCCTACGCAGATGACTCAACACTCCACAGTTCCTTCACATTTACCAATTCTTTCACCCAACCCGATCTTATAAATTCAAAAATAAACACTGCAATTTCTCTGAACCAGGACCCTTCTAGAATTGATGGATGGGGACAAGAGAATCTAGTTTCCTTTAATGCACAGAAAACCAAGTACATTAATTTTCTAACCGACAGAATCTCACTGACTCCCATATATTTTTTAATGAAGTAAGTATTCCCACTTCCCCTAGTATTGACATTCTCGGTGTAACATTAACTACTAACTTGAGCTGGACACATTATGTTAGAAGCATTGCTAAGAATGCCTCTAAAAAAATGGGACTCCTGTACAGAGTTCGAGAATTCTTCACTGACGAGCAGTTGGCCGTAATATATAAAAGTCATGTGCGTTCTCAGATGGATTACTGTTCACCTTTGTGGGGTGGAAGTGGAGTGGTTGCATGGAGGCAGTTGGACAAACTTCAAAATAAAGCTATTAGATTAATCAATAACCCTGCAATCACACAGGACCTTCCTACATTATCCATACGAAGAAACGTTGCATCCCTTGCATTATTCTACAGATATTTTCACAGCAATTGTTCCGAGGAACTTGCTTCAATTGTGCCGCCTCTCCACATCTTTCCCCGTAGAACTAGGGCATCTGAGAGCGCCCATGAATTTACACTTTCTCCTCCACAATGCAGAACTTCTGCTTATCAGAATTCATTTATCCCAGAGCTACTACTCTTTTGGAATTCACTTCCCTCGAATTGCTTTCCACAAACTTACAATCTACAAATGTTTAAATCCAGTTGTTACAAACATTTTATGAATGGAGGATGCCTTTAGGCACATGGACCTTTTTGTTTTATGTGTTTTTCCTTCCTCCGTTTTTTTTTTAAATATTAAAACAAAACAAAAATTATCGTGTTATTCGGGATTTTCGCTGAATTTAATGAAATCAAAATAACTCCTTTTTTTACGTGTGACGGTTACATAAATTGCAATAACTCGGCAATGAAATGGTCTACAGAGCTCTTTCACCACTCAAAATAAAGCTTAAAGAATTATCTATTCAATGGATACAAACACAATAAGATTGGTCAATACCCAAGGTCACAAGAGGTCAAAGTATGACCTTTTCTGATGAGGAACTAAAATTTATGACTTTTCAAATTTAAATATTTGTGAAAAATAGGTAAATGGATTGAATGTTTAATGCTTTTATATTCTGGTTAGGTACACCATAGGCAAGTTTTTGAAATTAGTTGGAAAAGTTGATTACGTATTTTAACCCCTTGGCGTCCAGTACAATAATATGAAGTTTGCGAATTATATACCAATAACAGCTATGTATTGGTTATATAATTATGGTACTACTGAGTCAGCTAAAGTTCTATCAAAACACTCTGTATCACAGTATCACACATTGCATATATATCTTCAAAGCAGATTTCAATTATTTTTTGTCACATTAATGAATGACCTACTTTTGGGGAGAGGGGTGAGCCGGGGATACAGTTGGAAATGTATTCTGTGATGTGTCACATTAATGGCCTAGGTTTTGACATCCTTTCACCTGACATTTGCAGTAAGGGCAGCATTTCATATCTAGTTGTCTGCAGACACAGCGTTTAGTAGAGCAGGAAGTACATTTACAGGGCATTGCAAAGTCATCCAGTAGCAAGACTTGAAGATGGTCCGGTTGAAGAATGCCATCTTCTTCAATGAAACCAAAGTCTCTGGGATCCAGTTGAGGATTGCTTAGGCAGTGTAGCTGTAGATATGTCCCAAAGAATGCCCTGAGGACATAACCTTTGACTGATCGGCTGGTGGGAGGCAGTTCCAAAATGGTCTTTTTGCTGTGGTGGTAGAGGTAGTACCGTAATTCATCCATTGTTCTGCATGAGGTTCCTGATATGTACACATTCACAAGGAACTCTTTCACCAAGATGAAGTTAATACAGTTCAATTCCTTTCCAAAATCAATCAGATAATGCACCGGATCTGCCTTCAGTGCAGCAACCTTTGTACCAAATTTACTTGTGGAATCACAACCAGTGAGATGGTGCAGGGCAATAAGATTTTGCAAGTATCTGATCCCAACTTATCGCCTAGAACATGAAGGGGTATGTATCTTGTGGTATTACCAACACCAGCACGAATCCACATCTCTCGTAGGCCATGTGCCTTCAGAAGCGACCAGTAGTGTAGGGCCAAGATTACTACATCAGTATCATTTGATATAATAACCACTCTCTTAGTCCCATTCTCAGCTGCATGACGAGCATGTGGGATAATTCTGACGTCGGCCTCTTCAATCGTTGTGTCTAGATCAGGTAATGGTGTCTCTTTTCCATTCAAAATAGCCAGGCATGGTTCAATTTCAGGTGGAAGTCCAATCGAGCTAACAACTGTATCTGTCATCGGTTTTGGCTTGGTTAAGATGCGTTGTCGAATGAGTTTCTGTAGCTTGGATTTGTTTGCAGATGAGGCCCAGAATGCATCCATTATGACTGGCAATTATTGCGTTCCTGTACCTATCCCGTATAAATCAATTGGGCTGCAACCACACCTTCTAGTTCTTTCGCTGTCCTTCACTGAACCCTCAATGAAATGTGTCAAAGACGAAGTCGACACGTTTAGAGTTGCTGCCAAGTCCATATGACACCTCCAAGAACTTATCGCAGAGTTCACCAAAGGTGTTCATCTGGGATACCCGCATACGACGAAGGCCTGCCATTACATCAATGATAGTCACTGTATTTGCTGGCTTCCATTTAGATGGTGGTATATAGTCTGCTTTTTCAAGGTGTTTTTCTAACTCAGTGAACAGTTCACTTTTGTTTGGTTTGGTCATTAGTCCATTCTTGTCAAAGAGGTAACTGCTGTCAATCAGGTCAAACCCCAGCAAATGTTTCATGTCATATCCTCGGACACGAGCAATGTCATAGATCTTCTGGGTTTCTGCCATTTGCTTCTTGGTCTCTTTGCTTGTAGACTTATAGGTACTTTGGTCTCCCTTCATGGATTTGAATGTCTTAAGGTTCGTCCTGTGAATGGTATCAAAGATGGATCTGTGTTTCATTACGATTCTTTCATTTCGGAATGTTTCATACTTCTTCCTAGATCTTTCATCAAATTCGAGCAGATTGTCACGGATTTCCTTTGTCATGATTTCCTGTGTGAGGATGTTGTGAAGCTTGTCTTTGTCTCCTTCACATGGTAACGTCATGGGGTTGTCATGTTCTTTTACATACTCAATCATATCCTGAATCAATATTTCAGATGACCTTGTTGCTGATAAGTTGAACTCGTGGTTTACTAAAAGTTCTGTGCTAGGTGTGACGACTCCACTGACCTGACGTTGGAAATTGACAACAGCTAACATTTTATGGTAAATTATCTCCCACTGAGCAACGAATTGCTTCTTTTTGGTGCTACCGATGATACCCCCAGCACTCTTCTGGGATCGATTTATCGTCTGCTCGAGACACATGTCTGCCCCTACAGCACTGAATGGTCCATCTGTCCGCTTCACCACGAACTTGCCTGCCAGGAAACTCTTGTACACATCTTCTGGTAGCTTTCTCATATCTTCTAGGTATAATGAAGCCCATCTAAAATAGTTGACCCTATCACATCCAGCAAATAGCGGCAGCACAGATTGAACACTTTGGAGATGGAGTTTCCAGTCTCCCTCATGGTCTGTCCTAACCAAGTCCTTTAGAACAGCCACCATTCTGACGAAGTGGTCCCAGAATGTAAAAGTCTCTGACGCTGCACTTCTCTGACATCTAAATTTATTGAAGTCTTCAACCATGACTTCTGAGTTTGACATAAATGCCTCCAAATGAACCTTGCTTTCCTCCCTCTTCTTTTCTGCTACAGAGTTTTTCAACAGTCTCAGATGCTCAAGCTCATCCCTGTACCTCTCAATTCCTTCCACTTTGAAGAACTCCGCCCACTGCAGCCTTTCTATACACTCAGAGAGCATGAACAAATCCTTCAACGACCTCGTATAATGTGATCCATCAAGAACTGATCTTACCACATTTTGGCCAAATGCTTTAGACTCTACCAATATAGTTTCTGCTCCACTGCCATTAATGAGCTTTCCTATCGCACCCATGACTACCTTAATCATATGAAAAGAGCCCAGACATAACACCAAGTTATTAAATTCAAATGGTTTGCTCATGGTGATTTCACGGACAATGTGATACACCCCCTCATCACATACCACGGGCAAGTGTGTTTGGTCTAGTTGACTCAAAATATTCTGGAAGTTTTTTAATGCTGTGTAAACTGTGCCATATTCCGTAACAGGGTGGGGAAGGACTGGTAGGAAACCTACAACCTTCTGACACACATTCTCATCAGTAATAAGAGAGTTAAAGGCACTCCAAGAGAGCATTGTTTGGTCCATAGTTGTTTCTTTAACACCTTCCGTCATACATGATAGATCCATTCTACTTACAGTCCAAGCTACGTCCTTCCTGCTGACACTTTTTGCATGTGATTTGTCTATTTTGTACAGTTCTTCCGGAACTTCGTAGATTGTTGGAAGGCTTGGCTTTTTAGCAGTTTTCGTGTAAGGAAACAACGTCTGGCAACCTAACTCTTGTGTGAATTGTCTCTCTCTGTGGGTGACACCAGTCTCCGATATCTTAGGCTTACTATTCAAGAGTCACTCCTTGAAGTTTGTCCTGCATAAGAATCATAACAGTGTCATGACTTCCTCCTATGCCAGATAGTGTTGCTTCCTCATGATCAAAATTATCAAAGGCCCCCAACGTGAAGCTTGATGTGTTTAAATGACTAGGAAGTGGGACCTGACCCTGACTTGCTTCTGTAACATTTGATGCCATATCAGAATGATAGCGGAATAGCTCGTCATAACTAATTGCTAGTCCAAACCTATTGAGACTAGAAATAAGCGTTTTTGACCTACACATATTATAAATAGCTTCAGAGTTCAACATGTGCAAAGGGGTACGCTTTTTACCATTATTTACAATGTAAAAGACGACTTGATACACAGATAGTACTTTTTTTATCTTGTCACTCTCCTCATAAATTTCAGGCTCACCATCTACAATATTGTCACTGTGTAAAATATCAACATCAAAAAGAGCTGAAAAAAAGTCTGCAACGTCACTGGGAATTATCATGTCAGAATATGCTTTCTCAAGTTCATTGGCATCACAGAACCTGTCATTCAGCTCAAAGTCTTCGTTGAGGATGCAATCTCTCAACATGGTACCACACATTCTTACTGTTTCCCTATCTAACGACCTTTCACTTCTCTCTGGCTCTGTCTCAGCTACACCTGGCTTGAAAACAATGGGTGTTTTTTTTTTTAACCGGTTGGGACAAAAAATGAGACATCCCCCCAAAACAGGTGGATTAGGTACATTTTCACATCCCTGTTTGTGTACGTAAAACGAGTTTGATCATTACTCCGCGCTTCATTACAGCACTTGGAAATATAAGTCAGGTTATAGCATCTCCCCGAGTTCAACCCTGGTTCTAAATCTTTCATAAAATTTGCAAAGATATCAAACTTCTGCTGGCCAGTTGGCGTTGACGATGATTCAGTTGCTACTTTCTCTCCTTTCCTGATGTAGTTACGAATACACTGGCTGTGACAGTAAAGATCCGCTCCAAATACGGCATTCGCATCTTGCAAGTCGGAAGTTCGGGTAAACACATCATCCTGAAGTATCATGGCTGCCTTTAGAAATGATTCAGCCCGTCCTTTTTCAGAAATCCTCCATTTATCGTATACGTTGTTGTGTTTTGGATTTCCACAAATGACACATTTCTTTAAAAACTTGTTAATATTAGCTGGCAGAGATGCAGGGTCTCGAGAATCCACCATAGACCGTCTACTCCTTTTAGAGGATGAGCTATCCTCTGGGGAATAAGCAGCAATATCCGTGGAGACTTCGGTTAACTGCTTGAGTTTATCCAGTGTTTTCTTGAGTGTATACAGTTTATAACATTCGTTAGTAACATGGTATAAGAATTTGCCTTTGTCCACTTGCTTCAGTCTTTCAAAAACTACGTCCTTTCTCACTTTCGCTGCTTCAATGATACGTGCCCTGCCATTCTCTGTGCTGGTCGTTTCACATTTATCATCATACTATTGGCAGATTATGCATTTCTTGGGATCGCAAGAACCGCTTGAGGATGGTGACTGTGATGCCCTTAATCTTTTCTTTGGTAAGCCAGACATTCTTCACTGAAAACAAAAAAACAAAAATTAGTTTTCCCAAAATTTTAAATGAACAATATATGAACAGAGAACATAAAATATACTGGATTAACTCATTTTTGCATTCCTATTGCAATCCTAAAGAATACAAATTACGGCATATATCTGTTATGCTTCAGTACGTTGATACGGTATATATACCTTTTATTGATTGGTACACAGGGGTTAAAATACGTAATAAACTTTTCCAACTAATTTCAAAAACTTGCCTATGGTGTACCTAACCAGAATATAAAAGCATTAAACGTTCAATCCATTTACCTATTTTTCACAAATATTTAATTTTGAAAAGTCATAAATTTTAGTTCCTCATCAGAAAAGGTCATACTTTGACCTCTTGTGACCTTGGGTATTGACCAATCTTATTGTGTTTGTATCCATTGAATAGATAATTCTTTAAGCTTTATTTTGAGTGGTGAAAGAGCTCTGTAGACCATTTCATTGCCGAGTTATTGCAATTTATGTAACCGTCACACGTAAAAAAAGGAGTTATTTTGATTTCATTAAATTCAGCGAAAACCCTGAATAACACGATAACTGCCGGGTTTCGGGATGTCTACCCTCGCTAAAAAGGTGTCCCAGTGGACCCTCTAACTAAATCAAGCGGGTGATTTTCTGGCCCATTCATGCATGCAAACACCCCTTGGCTCCAGGACTACTGGTACCGGTGGCTCCAGTGATACCCGTTCCTCCGTAGATTGATCTGTCCCCTCGGATACGGTGTGTCTTCATGGATACCTTCAGGAAATCTCAAGATACTGACCAGACGAGGGCTTACTTCTTGGAAATTGACACGAATCGCTATCCGGGGTATTTCAAGATCTATACGGATGGGTCATACCGCCCACCATCGTCTGTCACTGCAGCGGCGTATTATGCAGACCTATCGTTGTGCCAAACGTGGAAACTGAGTGGTCATCACCCTATCATCGTCGCTGAACTGTACGCAATATACAGAGCTTTGCAATTTGTGGAATGCATTTTGGCACCGCAGAGGGTAGTAATCTATTCGGATTCGCAGTCGTCACTCCATCTGCTCCTCTTCCCAAGGCCGGACACTTATCAGTTTTTGGTGCTTGATATACTGATGCTCATCATCCGACTTTATGTACTGCCCTGAGTTATCAGGCTCCACTGGGTACCATCACACTCAGGGATCAGAGGAAATGAGGTGGCTGATAAGGTGGCGGCTCTGGCACACTCCTTACCGGATCATGAACACCTGCCTCAAGATTTACGGACCCACACCACTCAACTTCGCCAGCTGTGCCAACGAAGCTGGGAGACTGCCATCCAGCCTGCACTGCGACTCACCACCATGGGAGCCTTTTGTTATGACACATCTACCCAGCCCTGGGCACGTTATCCCCTTCGCTGCCTAGACATGGCTCTGACCCGGATTCGCTTAGGTCATTCTGCAGTCTCGGGTCATTTGTGTTAGTTGGGGATTGTTCAGAGTCCTGCATGTTGCTGGTGTACCTAGGATGGGAGTATCAGTCACCTGATTTTCCACTGTCTGCGCTTTTACTCTTATCTTGTGATGCTCCAACAGCATCAGCCTGAGAATGATTGGCGTCTCCATATTCACCCTGCAACACGTCCTCAATGGTACTGGATTGTATGATGCTAACAAATACAGAGCCATCAGAGTCTTATGCGCCTTCCTTCGAGCTACGGGCATCGTGGCCTGTCTGAAGAGACTCCTCCTACGCATCTGCAGTGAGAGGGTAGCAACGGGCGGAGTCTTTGCCCGAATTGGCCTTCAACATCTACAAGAACAAGAACAAGAAGAGTCAGTAAGGGAAGGCAGAGGAGTTGCTGCTGGTCCGCGGTCGCGTGCGGTCGTTTCGGTGCCTGGCGCCATCTACGGCTTTATTTGGGGGAACTATAGTCTGTCCTGGTGTTCATCTGCTGCATTGGTGGTTCTGCGCCCTCTTCCACCAGTCCCTCCCCTTCTTCCATTCTGCATTGCTTTGCCTTCATCATTCTCCGCTCATCCGTCTGTATCGGCTTTTTCAGGTCAGGTCAGGTAAAGGTATTGAGGGATAAGCCTTTACAACGGCACCTCGTAGCTACTTTCTCCTTTTCCTATTTTCTTAAGAATGTAGAGAGGAGAGAAGGGGTGTTAGAGAGAGAAAAAGCTGTTGGAGTGGCTTTGTTATGTGTTTTATTAGTCTGTATATGTCGTCGAGGTACGTATCCCCCGACTGGGTGCGAGCATGTGAAACATGCTAGGACGTACTAAATACCCACTAAATGTCCGCCTTGGTTGGGATCGAACCCAGGTCAAGCAGATTTACACGTGAGCGTGCTCTCCACTTGACCGCTGTGGCTGTTCCATCTTTGTTCCTCTCTGGTTGGTGGTGTCCGGCGTCTCACTGAGCCTGTGACCCGTGGATGAAGAGACATATCACCCACGGTGGTCAGCTCTGGACCCAGTACAATCTTTTCCTTTCTTCGGGGTTCCTTCATTCGCCATCAGTGCCCTTGGACGCCTTCAGCCTCTAGGGTTTGTGTTGGTTCCACCATCCTCTTTTCTTCACTTCGCCACGCACTTTCTTCCTGCCGGGTGCCGTAGTACATCGTTTCACCTTCCCCTTTCATCTTTGCATCCTGGGAGTGTTATTGCCCATTTGCAGCCCCTCCTGGGTGCCTGACGTTTGACCCTCCTTCCTGTGAAGCCACTGCGGCATGACCTACACTGTAACAGGGTTATTTGGGCCTGCCCACACAGCCCTTTAATAAAAAAGGAAGATCAAGAAGGAAGGCAAGGCTGGGGAGTATCTCCTGAAGTTTGGATTATTCCATGAATTCCCCCTATTTGCAGTACTTACTCTAGCCTAACCTAACCTAAGCTAACCTAACCGTATATATAATAATTGTAGGTTTGCTAGGTTAGGCTAGGCTAGAGTGAGAATATTTCAGGCATAAGAATAGTTGCACGAACAATAATTATGAATTCATCCAATTTACGTAAGTATGCGGACCGGAGCACACACATTCTTAAGAGAAAGTAACTAATATTTTCTTTGATTATGTTGCATGCCTCCTGCCGTGTGCTGCTTACCATGCAGTGCTCTGCGGTCTTAGACAAATTAACTTTACAGCTTAATACTTTTCATACTAAAGGTGATGTCACACAAGCACCTTCTTCAGCAATTTTCGATGAACAAGTCTTTGTTCATACTATTTTGAGGCTCTTTCACATTGGATTCAAGAAACTAGACTAAGGTAGAGTATGTTAGGTGGCTGAGTTTTGTTACTGCTTGAGCTTTGAAGGTACCAAACTACAATAGTTCTTAAAAACTGACAGAAAAATAGCTTGTGTGACACCGGCTTAAATAACTATATAACAAGTGCAGATAAAGTTTGGAATGTGCGCCTAATTAGAATTACCGCTGTGTTCATATCCGTCACATTGATTTTTGGAATCGGTTTTGGGTGACGCAACCACTTGAATCAGTATCGAATACAAACGAGATAATACATTATGTTATGATAGCCTCGATACTTCTGGACATGGCTTTAAAGGTTCAAATATTCGAACTGGTGTTGGTTAGAACTGTGCATTAATATTGACTATAGGATATATGTAAGCAACCATAGTTTATTTCATAATCAGCATTTGCATCCTTTATATGTTGACAGTTGTATCTCGATCCAAATGATGATTTCAGCTATGGACATTTATGTGTATTACGTACTAAAAATATGGATCTTTTTGAGGCATGGACAAACCTGGTTTACTAATATACAAACAAGCGAGAATGGAGCTACAACTCTCTCAAGGACAGTGTTATCTGTTTGGGTAATGCAATACTAAACATGTGAGAAATGTAAGGGTGTTGTTTATACCAGACCGAAAACAAATATATGAAACTGAGTATTGATTAATAATAAAATACACACACCTATGATATCACCTGGTTTGTTAAAGACTACTCATTATTTCTGTTCATATGGATCATTGATGTATTACAAGGGACAGGAGTTCTCGAAAATAGGCTTCAGTCTTAACTTTCTTCTTGACTTATGCTGGCTTGATAATCATAATGGGTTGGTACTGTACCCAATAAAGTCCTATTTTGATATATATGAAAAACAAAATATATATAAGACTTAGCTACAGTAGGGTTTAACCCCTTCTCTACCGGCGACGTCCTTTTAAGTTTATTTAGGCTATATTCAAACAATTTTGTGCAGTTTAAGAAGGAGAGATGAAAGCTGGATGTGATGGAGATGAGCTGCTTGAAGAGTATGTGTGGACTGACTTGTAAAGACAGATTGAGGAATGAATTGAGATACGTAGGAGAGTGGGGCAGCAGGAACATTTGTCGGCCAGAGTGGACAGAAGGGTGCTGAGCTGGTATGGTCATGTTGAACGAATGGAAGATGAAAGGCTTACAAAGAGAATATGTGAGTCAGATAAAAGACGAGGTAGAGTGGTACGAAGACCATTGAGATGGAGAGACTGTGTAAGACAAGCGTTGGAAGATAGAGGAATGACTATAGATCAGGCCAGAGAAGTGGTATTATATACTATAGGAATGAATGAAGAATGCTAGTGAATAGATGAGTGTAAACGCAGTCGTTTGGGAGAGAAGGTCAAGCGCCAGTTGGACTAGATAATAATTCGTCAGGCACCTCGCCCGGGGAGTCTGTGGTAATGAAGGTTACGCCTGGAAGCATGGTGGGTGGGCTCGTAGTGGCTCCACTGCGGTAATGAAGGTTACGCCTGGAAGCATGGTGGGTGGGCTCGTAGTGGCTCCACTGCGGGTCTGCCTGCGGAATTCGGAGCCTCTCCGGGGGATCTGGGACCTGGGAATATTTTGCTGGAGACCCCAAATGGGCCTGCGTATCTGAGTATTTCTCCTGGACGACCAAGATGTGTGTGATTTTGTGTTTTGTTTTGTTTTTCTGATGTGTTGTGATGTCCCTGTTCGGCTCTGTCTCGAATCACCTCCCCCACCTAAAAAAAAATATTAATAAGAAGAAGAAGAACAAAAAATAAACAAAAATAAAGGAAAACTGGGGTAAGTGCTAGAGTATAATTATACATACTGTACATACATACACAAATGATTAAGTTAGATAGTTCGAAGCCTGTTAATTACTGGAGGATACACTCATCTAATAGTAACCAGAATAAAGTTAAACGGAAGGCACCCGTTACTGAAAATGTTAAGAAAAAGGTCTGAGCCGCAATCATCGTTGAGGCCGCTAAGAGTGTGATTTATAGTACCCTGGTAAATGACTGGGAGGCGGGCGGGTAATTAAGGGCAGATTTCCGCTCCAGGGATTTCTTTCTTAACCCCTTTCTCCCTCGTGTTTAGCCCCATTGCTTTTGACATTTTAAGATGTTAAATTTGTCCCATTAGTTAGACGATTTTAAGAACTTTCGCCCCATTTATGTCAATTTTAAGACCTTTCGTACCATTTAGGTGTCGATTTTTTTCCTGGCGAGTGATATCAAGCCTGTAATTTAAAAGGAACCGGCCTTTGGCCTGAATGTTTGTCTACCGAAGAACGTACACATTTACCTTGAAAGTGGCTCAAGGGGGTGTAATTTAAGTTTGATGGAGGTGTAGGGAACAAACTATAAACCTCTCCTTAATGACTGTGAAGGGGGAGGTTATGGTGTGATGAAGTGGACTAATTGATGACTGTGAAGGGGAGGCTATAGTGTGATGAAGTGGACTAATTGATGACTGTGAAGGGGAGGTTATAGTGTGACGAAGTGGACTAATTGATGACTGTGAAGGGGAGGTTATAGTGTGATGAAGTGGAATAATTGATGACTGTGAAGGGGAGGTTATAGTGTGATGAAGTGGACTAATTGATGACTGTGAAGGGGAGGTTATAGTGTGATGAAGTGGACTAATTGATGACTGTGAAGGGGAGGTTATAGTGTGATGAAGTGGACTAATTGATGACTGTGAAGGGGAGGTTATAGTGTGATGAAGTGGACTAATTGATGACTGTGAAGGGGAGGTTATAGTGTGATGAAGTGGACTAATTGATGACTATGAAGGGGAGGTTATAGTGTGATGAAGTGGACTAATTGATGACTGTGAAGGGGGAGGTTATAGTGTGATGAAGTGGAATAATTGATGACTGTGAAGGGGAGGTTATAGTGTGATGAAGTGGACTAATTGATGACTGTGAAGGGGAGGTTATAGTGTGATGAAGTGGACTAATTGATGACTGTGAAGGGGGAGGTTATAGTGTGATGAAGTGGACTAATTGATGACTGTGAAGGGGAGGTTATAGTGTGATGAAGTGGACTAATTGATGACAGTGAAGGGGAGGTTATAGTGTGATGAAGTGAACTAATTGATGATTGTGAAGGGGAGTTTATAGTGTGATGAAGTGGACTAATTGATGACTGTGAAGGGGAGGTTATAGTGTGATGAAGTGGACTAATTGATGACTGTGGAGGGGGAGGTTATAGTGTGATGAAGTGGAGTAATTGAATTGATGACTGTGAAGGGGATGTTATAGTGTGATGAAGTGGACTAATTGATGACTGTGAAGGGGAGGTTATAGTGTGATGAAGTGGACTAATTGATGACTGCAAAGGGGGAGGTTATAGTGTGATGAAGTGGACTAATTTATGACTGTGAAGGGGAGGTTATAGTGTGATGAAGTGGACTAATTGATGATTGTGGAGGGGAGGTTATAGTGTGATGAAGTGGACTAACTAATTACTCTGAAGGGGAGGTTATAGTGTGATGAAGTGGACTAACTGATGACTGAAGGGGAGGTTATTGTGTGATGAAGTGGACTAATTGATGACTGTGGAGGGGGAGGTTATAGCGTGATGAAGTGGACTAATTGATGATTGTGAAGGGGAGGTTATAGTGTGATGCAGTGGACTAATTGATGACTGTGGAGGGGGAGGTTATAGTGTGATGAAGTGGACTAACTGATGACTGTGAAGGGGGAGGTTAGGGTGATGAAGTGGACATAGGGATAGCGAAGTGTGATTTATGTGTGTCATGATTCCTTGTGAAAATGTCACTCTTATGATGGATTAATTTGTTAATGTCAACCAAAATAGCATGACAATTAAACAATAAGTATAGTAAATCAAACTTAGAGGTTGGATCTTACTTCCAGCAGTTCAAGATGAACAGATGCACTGGTGAAAGTATGACACGACCTTTAACACTAACTGTCCAGCTGTTGTTGTTGTAGCCACATTAAAGTATTGATAATAATAATATACTAAAAAGAGTTAACAACATGAATATACAGTATACACCGAGGAGCACGTTAATGTTGACAATCTTTCCAAATAGCTTCTTCAGGCCAATGCATATAAGTAAGTTAGTTAGGACTTCAGAGGCTATCAACCCTTCTGGATTATTAAGCCAGCACACTGTAGGTCAAGAAAGGCGCCAAGACTGGAGAGCTTCTTAGAAAAATCCAGCCCCTTCCTGGCATACAATAGTTTTTCTCATATGGTGTATATATACATGACAGTAGACCTGACTAGAAAATGAACACACTTTAGAAGGGATGGACTTATTCATTTGCATATTTACTATATACCGGTATATATATATATAATATATATATACCGTATATATATATTTTGTTTTCCTCCATAGACCTCCATCAAGCTTAAAAAAAACACCCTCAAGAACCTCTTTCAAATTATAGGTTTACATTTTTCGATAGGAAAATGTCCTCGGCCGAAGGCCGGTTCCTCTTAAATTACAGGCTCGCTATCGCTCGACGGGAAAAAATATTTACACCTAAATGGCACGAAAGGTCTTAATATTTACAGAGCAATGGGGTGAAAGGTCGTACAATCGACAAATTAATCTAAAAACTAATTGGGCTAAGCATGAGGGAGAAGGGGATCTAGAAAATCGACATACCTCCCCTTAAGAGCGAAGAAATCCTCAAATCCACCCGAGATTAATTTTCTGAAGACTAAATAAGGACATCCTAAGGACATACTAAGTTTCTGCTCTCACTCTCTCTCTCTCTCTCTCTCTTTTCTTGTTCTCTTTAATACTGAATAATTATTTTAGTTATTTTCTTCAAACGATTTAAACCTCTCTGTTACACTCCTCTAAGGTGGATGCTGTTATATTTTATGCAAAGTGATCTATCCTAAATTATTTAGATCTGTGTTCTATTTTTCTTTTATTTAGTTTTTGTTTTTCCTGTATGGATGACTAACGTAAACCTAAACATAAACGTAAATCCCCCGCGGACCAATGTTAAACCTGGAAGTGATAGCGGCAGTAATTAATCATTCCCTGTTGGCCCACCAAACACAAACCCGCCCACCTATCACACCAGTCATGGCCAATATGGTTTTGGTTGTTTAGTCTGATAACTGCTATATATAATATAACGGCTTTATGGGGTTTGCTTGATTTTGGTAAATCTTGTTTCAATATGATTAATAAATATTGTTAGGCATAGTTTGCCGCACATGTTCCGTGCCTCAATATCCCAGTAAAATCGTAATTTGGCAATGCCACATCCACATCCCCAACCCCCTCCGTCACTCAACCTCCTACCTTCCACCCCATCTTTCCTCCGTCCCTTCCACTATGGGGTTGTTGTTGTTGTGTAGCACCAAGCTGACTAACTCATAGAGCCCTTAATAACACTTCTGGCAGCCTGGTTAGGCTCCCACGGCCTCCGTGGTGATGGTATCCTTTTTTCAGGAAGCATTACAACACCGATGAACCTGGACATCAAGATGCTAGGAACTCGTAACCAGAACCAGGCCCACCAAAAGTTGGATAACGTACAGTGTACAGAAAAGCATTTCGCTCCACAGCCGAATGCTATATACCCCTGACGACCTTACCACCACTGCTAAATTGGTCGGGCGGCACTTTTATTCGTCATTGTCCTAAAGGAAGCAAGTTGGTTGGTAGACTCCCTTTCGAGGGTTTTGTTAGGACAGTCCGTTTCTGTCACGGTCCTTACTGATAGTCGGCCGATGGTCAGGCATGCCCCTTTTAGTCGCCTCTTACGACGACACGCAAGGATACACCGTGGGTAATTTTGGTGTATTCCCCTCCCACTGCGGAGTGAGGGAGGTGGGTTCAGAGGTAGTTGCAGCTATGCTAAATTACGATTTTCCTGAGATGGCGAGGAACGGAATATGTGCGGCAAACTGTAGGCTACACATAGGGAAATCCATCATGACGGAGGCAAAATTTGCCAGTTAATTAACTTATTTTCCATTTGTATTGACATTGTTACAGTAGTCATCAAACGTCCTCCGCTGGAAGTGCTCATATAAAAGTAACACAACTCAGTATATCTCCATCATACAGACCATTCGTTATGTTACTCTCATAAGGCTGGACACAAAGTAACATAACTCAGTACATCTCCACCATACAGACCATTCGTTATGTTTCTCTCATAAGGCTGGACACAAAGTAACATAACTCAGTATATCTCCACCATACAGACCATTTGTTATGTTACTCTCATAAGGCTGGACACAAAGTAACATAACTCAGTATATCTCCACCATACAGACCATTCGTTATGGTACTCTCATAAGGCTGGACACAAAGTAACATAACTCAGTATATCTCCACCATACAGACCATTCGTTATGCTACTCTCATAAGGCTGGACACAAAGTAACATAGCTCAGTATATCTCCACCATACAGACCATTCGTTATGTTACTCTCATAAGACTGGACACACAGTAACATAACGCAGTATATCTCCACCATACAGACCATTCGTTATGTTACTCTCATAAGGCTGGACACAAAGTAACATAACTCAGTATATCTCCACCATACAGACCATTCGTTATGTTACTCTCATAAGCCTGGACACACAGTAACATAACTCAGTATATCTCCACCATACAGACCCTTTGTTATGTTACTCTCATAAGCCTGGACACAAAGTAACTTAACTCAGTATATCTCCGCCATACAGACCATTCGTTATGTTACTCTCATAAGGCTGGACACAAAGTAACATAACTCAGTATATGGGTTTTAGAGAAGATGGACCATATCTTGGAAGATAGTGGAGATAACCCCGTTATCTGTCTCAGTGCCGGGAGTAACGATGTTGGTAAGGGTAGAAGTGAGGAACTGCTGCAGCAGTATCGGGATGTGTTAGATAAGGTTAGGATGAAGGGAGGGATCCCTGTAGTACATTGTATCCTACCCAGAAGAGGAGTTCCCAAGGAATGGACATCCAGGGCGATTGGTGTCAATTGCCGTTTGGAGAAATATTGCAAAGAAAAAGCAATACCATTCATTGATAACTGGGATAGTTTCTATGGGAGAGATGGGATGTACGCAAGGGATGGGGTTCATCTTTCACGGTTAGGGGTTTCCACATTAGCTAGTTCTTTAAATAGGGTGGTTGTGGGGTTTTGAACAGAAATATTGAGAGTGTAAATGAGAGGTTAAATGGAACAATTTTAGCGTCAGGCGAAAGCGATAAGGATATTCAGTCTCATGGTAAAAATGATGACTATATTGCAAATGATAGTAGTGATGGTGCAACCGAAGATGGAAATGTCGTTAGAAATAAAGGTAAATTTGGTATACAGAAAAGAAGTAAATTGAGAGTATATTACACAAACTGTAGGAATCTATGTAACAAAATGAACGAACTTAGAGCCCTTGTTAGCAAAGAAAATATAGACATAATAGCCCTAACTGAAACGTGGATTAATACAGAAACCAGGCATTTTTTAGCAGAATTTGATATACCAGGATATAGTTTGTTTAAATATGACCGAACAAGTAAGAGGGGTGGCGGTATAGCAGTGTTTGTCAGGAGTACATTAAAAAGCTGTATTAAATCAGGTATTAGACTAAATAACGATAATGAAAGTGTTTGGGTAGAGGTTAACGAAGGTAGTGAGACCATAGTTATTGGAGTTATGTATAGACCGCCAAATATGAGTAGAAATGACGGAACGTCATTATGGGAGGAAATTAAAATGGCATCAAGGTTTAGCAATGTGTGCATTATGGGGGATTTTAATTTTCCGAATATAGATTGGCAGCATCAAATAGGAGACTCTGATTCTGAGGAGTTTATAGAGGTAGTACAAGATAGTTTTTTTATTTCAATTCATAGATACGCCGACTAGAGGTAATAATATTCTCGATTTAGTTTTCAGTAACAATGAACATATGGTAAATAATGTAGAGATAGGGGACCACCTAGGAAATAGTGACCACAATTCTGTGTATTTTAATATACAATGGAAAGGTAATACCAGAGAGAATACAACATTAATACCTGACTTCAGAAAAGCCAATTATGGTGGGTTAAGAAGAGCCCTATTAGCGGACCCTATGGTCAAAAAATTAAGTCGATCCAGGTGTCCAAATGAGTGTACCCCTTCTCAGGCACCTGTCATCTTAAGTCAGGAAGAGACGTCAACCTTGGTAGATACATACGATAATTTTATCGAGTCAGTATTCAATGCACAAAATAAATACATCCCCAAAAGAAAATTTAGATCAACACAGAACCAACCCAAATGGATGAATAATAGACTATTAGATAGACTATTATAGTAGATCTTCTAGGACAAAAGAGAGGAATATATAGAAAAATTAGGAAAGGCGACATTCACCTACTTGCTTACTATCAGAATCTATCAAGACAGGTAAAAAAGGATATTAGGAAAGAAAAAAGAAATTATGAAATTAAGGTTGCCAATGACTCAAAAAATAATCCTAAAGCTTTTTACCAACTATATAAATCCAAGGTTAGAGATGTAATTGGTCCCCTTAAAACTTCGATAGGAGAAATGACAGAAAATGATTTAGAAATGTGCAGTACATTAAATAGTCAATTTCTTAACGTTTTCACTAACGAAAATTTGGCACAGTTTCCAGAAGTCCGTAAGGTATATAGCGATAGTATAGAAAATAGGATAAGTACGGTTACTATAAGTAGAAATGATGTGCTTAAGGAAATTGAAAGACTGAAACCTCATAAATCGCCTGGTCCTGATGAGGTATATGCTAGAGTATTAAAAGAATGTATGGATGAGTTAAGTTACCCATTAACATTTCTATTTAACAAGTCATTAGAGACAGGTATAGTTCCAGAAGCTTGGAAGCTTGCAAACGTAGTTCCGATCTTCAAAAAAGGTGACAAATCAATAGCATCCAATTACCGTCCCATTAGTCTTACATCAATCATAGGAAAGCT
This sequence comes from Paralithodes platypus, assembly GCA_032716605.1. Lineage (NCBI taxonomy): Eukaryota > Metazoa > Arthropoda > Malacostraca > Decapoda > Lithodidae > Paralithodes > Paralithodes platypus. Next base: position 17,014,974 of record CM064531.1, read on the forward strand.
ACTAGAGTCAATTATTGCTAGTAAAATTAGAAACCACTTAGATACATTTAATTTAATAAATTCTTCTCAGCATGGATTCATTCAGGGACGTTCTTGCCTTACTAATTTGCTTAGTTTTTTTCTCAGAGGTATATGAAGCAGTAGATAATGACAAGTCATATGATATAATATATTTAGATTTCAGTAAAGCTTTCGACAGAGTCCCCCATGAGAGATTGATGAGAAAGGTTGAGGCGCATGGAATAGGTGGGGCGTTGTTGGGATGGATTAGGTCATGGCTAATTGGTAGGAAGCAGAGAGTCAGCATAAATGGTACGAAGTCAGAATGGGGAGCAGTCAAAAGTGGTGTCCCCCAGGGATCTGTATTAGGTCCTCTGTTGTTTGTTATATACATACATGATCTTGATTTAGGTATAACTAGTAGGATAAGTAAATTTGCAGACGATACCAAAATGGGGAGAACAATTGATTCAGATAGAGATAAAGAGTGCCTCCAAAGGGATCTAGATACCTTACACGAATGGTCAGTAAATTGGCAGATGAAGTTTAACATTGACAAATGCAAGGTATTAAAAATAGGGAAGATGCATACAAATGTTAAATATAAACTAGCTAATATGGAATTAGAAAACTCGAATTGTGAGAAAGATCTAGGTGTGTTTGTTAGCAATGATTTGAAGCCTAGAAAACAGTGTATAAGCGTTCGAAACAAGGCAAACAGGATTCTCGGGTTCATCTCTAGGAGTGTGAGTAACAGAACTGCTGATGTTATCTTAAAACTTTACTTGTCATTAGTGAGACCCCATATGGATTATGCTGTTCAATTTTGGTGTCCTTATTACAGAATGGACATAGATTCATTGGAGAGAGTACAACGTAGAATGACAAAAATGATCCATAATATTATAAATCTTCCTATAAAGAAAGGTTGAAGAAATTAGGCTTACATTCGTTAGAGAGACGCAGAGTTAGAGGGGATATGATAGAGGTGTTCAAGTGGGTTAGTGGGATTAACAAAGGCGACATGACAAATGTACTAAAGCTCAGTGATAGCGAAAGAACTCGTACCAATGGTTTCAAATTAGATAAATTTCGTTTCAGAAAAGATATAGGCAAATATTGGTTTGGTAACAGAGTTGTAGATGGGTGGAATGGACTACCAAGTGCTATAGTGGGATTAAAAATGGTAGGGAGCTTTAAGATAAAATTGGATAAGCATATGGACAAGAAGAGTTGGGTGTGAAGGGGGGGGGGGGGGATCAGCCGGGTTGGGCCAATCAGCGCTCTGCAGACCCCGTAATCCTGCGTTAATCTCTAACCGTTTTGGTAAGATGATCCTCAGGGTATTAGAGTGTTGAGCCTATAATTGGGCTTTGTAATTGGGGTTGTGTGGGACAGGGATCTGCCTTGCTTAGGCCAATCGGCTTTCTGCAGACTCCCATTTTCTTATGTTCTTATGTTCTTATATCTCCACCATACAGACCATTCGTTATGTTACTCTCATAAGGCTGGAAACAAAGTAACATAACTCAGTATATCTCCACCATACAGACCATTCGTTATGTTACTCTCATAAGGCTGGACACAAAGTAACATAACTCAGTATATCTCCACCATACAGACCATTCGTTATGTTACTCTCATAAGGCTGGACACAAAGTAACATAATTCAGTATATCTCCACCATACAGACCATTCGTTATGTTACTCTCATAAGGCTGGACACAAAGTAACATAACTCAGTATATCTCCACCATACAGACCATTCGTTATGTTACTCTCATAAGGCTGGACACAAAGTAACATAACTCAGTATATCTCCACCATACAGACCATTCGTTATGTTACTCTCATAAGCCTGGACACACAGTAACATAACTCAGTATATCTCCACCAGCCATACAGACCATCCACCATAATACTGTCATCGGTATTAAGGGGGGTCACCGTTTTTTGTTTTCTTTCTCTCCTTTTCTCTCTTTCCCTGGTTTGTATCCATTCGGCCCCATTCAGCCAACTATTTTAAGACGTATATCCCCATCCAGGTGTCGATTTCTTCCTGGCGAGCGATAGCGAGCCATCATTGTGTTGCGAAATCCGGCTTCGCTGGAGACATTTTTCGATAGAACAATGTACAAATTCTGCTTGCTGTCAAAACAAAAATATATATATGCTGACTCGCTACCGCGTGCCAGGAAAATATTGAAAGCTGGATGGGGGTAAACATCTTAAAACGGTATGCTGAATGGGCCGAATAAATACAAGCCAAAGAGAGAGGGAGAGAAAGAGAAACAAATGAGGTGGGCTCCCTTAACACAAAGCACCCCAGACCAACCCATCATGTGTATACTCACGGATATATGTACTGTATAGCGAGTGGCGACGGAATATCCAAACTATGTGGGACAAATACACCTGCCTGACCTTTGCTGAGTGAGGATCTGTCCCTAGTGACTCCCATTGAATATCTTTGCCCATAGTGTGGTGATAGTATTAACGCTTTCTTAAAATGGCTGGTGTTGACGAGATTGCTACCTCCTCTCATATTCTCCAGCTTTGTCTTGCTTTGCAAGAAAGGATGGAGAATGTGGAGAGAGAGGTGCAGTCTCTCAAAGACGAGAATTTGGCCTTAAAGCTGACTTTGGCTGACAAGAAAAGTGAGGATAGTGCAACTGCTGTTAGGGATCGTGATGCTCCCTGGACAGTTTTTCCAACAAGTGCAACAACCTGCAAATTTCTACGGCGGCCAGTTGCCCTCAGCAACAAGTTCATCACCTTGGATGACGAATGTGATGGTGAGGCTGCGAGTGCTTCCTTCGGCGAGGAAACCAGGAGAAAGGTAAGTAAGTTGCCTCCAACAGGGAATGGTGTGACTGCTGCCCCCCCAGGAGTACCTTCAACTGCTGCCCCAGGAGTTCCTGCCGCTGCCGCAGCTGCTACCAAGTCATCGACAAGGAGAGGCAAGTCCTTCTCAATTGTTGGGGACTCCATGGTCAGACACTTAGCTAGGTCCACCTGTACTGATATTAGGAAGCTTGTCTGTCTGCCTGGTGCCGGGGTTGGGAAGGTGTTAGAGGACATTGATTACATCATGAAAGATATTGGAGATAGCCCCATTATCTGTCTCAGTACAGGGAGCAATGATGTTGGTAAAGGTAGGACGGAAGTACTGCTTCGGCAGTACAGGGAGGTGTTAGATAAAGTTAGGAGGAAGGGAGGCATACCTGTAGTACACAGTATCTTGCCACGGAGAGGGGTCAGCAAGGAATGGTCATCTAGGGCAATTGGTATCAATTGTCGGCTGGAAAAATACTGTAATGCAAATGCAATACCATTCCTTGATAACTGGACCCGTTTCTATGGTAAAAATCAGTTGTACGCACAGGACGGGGTTCATCTTTCTCGGCTAGGGGTGGCAAATTTAGCTAGGTCAATAGATAGGATTGTCGCGGGGTTTCGCTGAAAATAAAGCCGGAGAATATGAGTAAGAATAATTGTCTAGATAGGGTAAATTGCCGTACTGGTACATCAGATAGGAATAGAAAATATCAGTCACAGGATTTTAATTGTACTGCTAGTAGAAATATTAAAGGTGTAACAGAAGATGGGAATTCAGTTAGAAATAAAGGTAAATCCGATACCAGTAAAATAAATTCATTGCGATTATATTATACAAACTGTAGGAGTTTATGTAACAAAATGGATGAACTTAGAGCACTTGTTAGCAACGAAAATATAGACATTATAGCACTGACTGAAACATGGATTAATACAGAATCAAGACATTTTTTAGCAGAATTCCATATACCAGGATATAGTTTGTTTAAACGCGACCGAACAAGTAGGAGGGGCGGCGGAATAGCAGTGTTTGTCAGGAGTTCTTTAAACAGCTGTATTAAATCAGGTATTAGACTAAATACTGATAACGAAAGTGTTTGGGTTGAGGTTAGCGAAGGTAGTGAGACCATAATTATTGGAGTTATTTATAGACCACCAAATATGAGTAGAAACGAAGGTACAGCTTTATGGCAGGAAGTGAAAATAGCATCAAGGTTTAGCAATGTGTGTATTATAGGGGATTTTAATTTTCCGAATATTGATTGGCAGCATCAAATCGGCGACTCAGATTCAAAAGAGTTTATTGAGGCGGTACAGGATAGTTTTTTATTTCAATTCATAGACTCGCCTACTAGAGGTAATAATATCCTCGATTTAGTTCTCAGTAATAATGAACAAATGATAAATAATGTAGAGATAGGAGACCAACTACGAAATAGTTATCATAAATCAATTTATTTTAACATACAATGGACAGGAAAGGCTAAAGAGAATACGACACTTATCCCAGATTTCAGAAAAGCCAATTATGGTGGATTAAGACGAGCCTTAAGAGTCGATCCTATGGTTAAACTATTAAGTGGACCCAGGTGCGCTAATGAACATACTCTCTCTCAGATACCTGTCTTAACTCAGGATAATTTGACAGCTACATATAATAATTTTATTTCTTCACTCCACAATGCGCAAAATAAATATATCCCCAAAAGAAAATTTAGATCAACACAGAACCAACCCAAATGGATGAATAATAGACTATTAGACCTTCTAGGAAAAAAGAGAGGAATATATCGAAAAATAAAGAAAGGCGAAATTCACCTACTTGCTTACTATCACAATCTATCAAGAGAGGTTAAAAAATGTATAAGGACAGACAAAAGAAATTATGAAATCAGGATAGCCAATGACTCAAAAAATAACCCTAAGGCTTTTTACCAGCTATATAAATCTAAAGTTAGAGATAAAATAGGCCCCCTTAAAACTTCGATAGGAGAAATGACAGAAAATGATTTAGAAATGTGCAGTACATTAAATAGTCAGTTTCTATCCGTATTCACTAATGAAAATTTGGCACAGATTCCAGAAGTCCGTAAGGTATATAGAGATAGTATAGAAATAGGTTAAGTACGGTTACTATAAGTAGAAATGATGTGCTTAAGGAAATTGACAGACTGAAACCTCAGAAATCGCCTGGTCCCGATGAGGTATATGCCAGAGTATTAAAAGAATGCAGAGATGAGTTAAGTTACCCATTAACATTTCTTTTTAACAATTCATTAGAAACAGGTATAGTTCCAGAAGCTTGGAAGCTTGCAAATGTAGTTCCGATTTTCAAAAAAGGTGATAAATCAATAGCATCCAATTACCGTCCCATTAGTCTCACTTCAATCATAGGAAAGCTACTAGAGTCAATTATTGCTAGGAAAATGAGAAACCACTTAGAAACATTTAACTTAATCAATTCTTCTCAGCATGGATTCACACAGGGACGTTCTTGCCTTACTAATTTGCTTAGTTTTTTCTCAGAGGTATATGAAGCAGTAGATAATGACAAGGCATACGATATTATATATTTAGATTTCAGTAAAGCTTTCGACAGAGTCCCTCATGAGAGATTGATGAGAAAGGTTGAGGCACATGGAATAGGTGGGGCGTTGTTGGGATGGATTAGGTCATTGCTAATTGGTAGGAAACAGAGAGTCAGCATAAATGGTACCAAGTCAGAGTGGGGAGCAGTCAAAAGTGGTGTCCCCCAGGGATCGGTATTAGGTCCCCTGTTGTTTCTTATATACATAAATGACCTAGATTTAGGTATAACTAGTAGGATAAGTAAATTCGCAGACGATACTAAAATGGGGAGATCAATTGATTCAGATAGCGATATAGAGTGCCTCCAAAGGGATCTAGATAACTTACATGAATGGTCAGTAAATTGGCAGATGAAGTTTAACATTGACAAATGCAAGGTATTAAAGATAGGGAAGATGCAAACAAATGTTAAATATAAACTAGCTAATTTAGAATTAGAAAATTCAGACTGCGAGAAAGATCTAGGTGTGTTTGTTAGCAATGATTTGAAGCCTAGAAAACAGTGTATAGGCGTTCGTAATAAGGCAAACAGGATTCTCGGGTTCATCTCTAGGAGTGTGAGTAACAGAACTGCTGATGTTATCTTAAAACTTTACTTGTCATTAGTGAGACCCCATATGGATTATGCTGTCCAATTTTGGTGTCCTTATTACAGAATGGACATAGATTCATTGGAGAGAGTACAGCGTAGAATGACAAAAATGATCCATAATATTAGAAATCTTCCGTATGAAGAAAGGTTGAAGAAATTAGGTTTACATTCGTTAGAGAGACGCAGAGTTAGAGGGGATATGATAGAGGTGTTCAAGTGGGATTAACAAAGGGGACATGACAAATGTACTAAAGCTCAGTGATAGCGAAAGAACTCGTACCAATGGTTTCAAATTAGATAAATTTCGTTTCAGAAAAGATATAGGCAAATATTGGTTTGGTAACAGAGTTGTAGATGGGTGGAATGGACTACCAAGTGCTATAGTGGGATCTAAAACTGTAGGGAGCTTTAAGATAAAATTGGATAAGCATATGGACGAGAAGGGTTGGGTGTGAAGGGGGATCAGCCGGGTTGGGCCAATCAGCGCTCTGCAGACCCCCATAATCCTGCGTTAATCTCTAACCGTTTTGGTAAGATGATCCTCAGGGTATTAGAGTGTTGAGCCTATAATTGGGCTTTGTAATTGATTTGGGGTTGTGTGGGACAGGGATCTGCCTTGCTTAGGCCAATCGGCTTTCTGCAGACTCCCATTTTCTTATGTTCTTATGATATTATTGCTTTGTTGGTTGTAGTAATTATACAATATTGCTCACACGTTGAAGAATTTATGTTCACAATATATTTAATGAAAACAAACAAACATACTTACATAATTCGGTTCACTGTGCTCTTTCTTCTTTGAAACATCCACAAGAGCATTTATAGAACTATTGAAATACTGTATATATCTGTGAGCACATTATATCCAATGCTCCTTAACAACCCTTGTCCCAAGTTTATGTCATGACATCTGCACATATAAACAATCCAACAAAAATCATAACAAATATATCCATTTGTAAATGCACCCATTTAAAGAAGGACAAACATATAACTTTCACGTAGTCCGTTTTAAGTCTGAATACATAAAACTTATTATAAAATAACATTTAAATATACTCATTTTAGTAACGAGCTCGAGCATTTCAAATAATCTAAATTACTTTTGATATTCGCAAAGTATCATGTTGAGGTATTCATAGTTTAGCGTAAAGTAAGTATTGCATTGGAAAACATGATAGCTGTAAGTATTTATGTTAAATCTCTCTCTCTCTCTAATATATATATATCTGAAAAAAGCTTAAGCCAGTTGTCCAACCTTTATACACCGCAGGGTCTCTACTTCTCTCCCTCTCCCTAAACTCTCCCCTGATCTGTCAACTTCCCTTCACTTCCTTCTTCCCCTCTCCTTCATTATTTATCTTGTTGTTTTGCCTTTTACCTCAATAATGTTGTTTACTTTTCCCTCCGGTCCAGGGGTAAGGTTTTATGTGAAGATAATACAGGAGCGTAATGTAAACCAGATTATTTTATGTAGGGGTAACTTGTTCATATTAATTACAGAATATATGTTTATTGTTGGATAAGAACGTGTACGAACATAAAATAGTATCAAACAAGACTAGGCTATGCAACAAGTAAGTGTCGTAAATTTTACAAATTCAAATATGTCATTACCATGTATAACTTGGTTTGTTTCAAATTATTATGTGTGCGTTTTTTGTTTTCAATCTAAATACATACTTATAAATATCACAGACAAATATTATAATCAATGAAATATTTTTCTTCTTCTGCACTTCTTCAAGAATTGGCATGAACATTACATATTGACATTGATGGTTATTGATTTGCCTCAAGAAAAGTTAACCGCAGAAACCCAAGACAATACCACCTCAACAGTCAGAAGAAACAATGTTGATAATCTCCGGACAGGTGCGCACCCTCCATGAAAGGCAGGTCATATTTTTCCAGTGAGCAGACTAATCTGAGCTGCAGCTGATGTTGATTATAATGACTGTTGATAATATTGAAATTTATTATGATCATATAGATGATGGTGGCATACAGTATAAAGTGACGATTATTGAATGCAGTTCCGGCGATTAACGAGTGCTATAATTTAGTCAGTTACTGATTTTTTGCGCGATACACTGATTGTTTATAGCTCTATCGGTCACATTATTAAACCTCACTGTACGTGAAGCCCTAAACCTTCATAAACGAAATAAACAGAAACAAACAGTTATTTGTCTGAACTTGAATGGGATTTAGTCCTTTTATCACATACAAGCACTCGATTATTGTATTTTCGTTCGTTACAGGGTTGGTAAACTCTCTTCATTTGTTTTAAATACGGAGGTTACCTCTTAGCATATAAAGAGATAACCTCTTCGACGTAGTACCGGTGACCTCTTTTTCATTATATTCGGGCAACTATTAGACATTTTATTCAGCTTAGGAATGACGGTAATCACTTAAAGGACTGCAGACTATATAAAATTAATCCTTTTCGCTACTATATATCCTTCATAAGCTTCATAAAATTGTCCACATGTAGCTGATATAAAATTAAAAGACGCCACCAGTACTGGAAGGGTTGATTACATGTTTTGAGTTATCCATTGACTGGTTTATACAGTGTCCGTGTGCCTTGGGAGTGTGAGAATTGACACTCCTGAGCTTACTGTTGATAGATGGATTTTTTATTTAATTAACACCTTACGAGCAGGTGGTGGAGTATATTTCACTGTGTCGCTCAGCGTTTTTTTTTAACCATAAATGGGGTTGTTTCCGTGCTCTTTTTTATACATAAACAAGACCCAGAGCGTAATACAAGTATGTATCCGTGAAAGGGCGTAAATTGAGCTTTCCAATGACACCCGAACCATCCTTCTACGATCACTGGTTGTCTTGCAACGATCGTGCAACCGAAGGGCAAAATCGCTAAAATGCGGTAATTTCTTTATATAATTACGTATGTAGCGAGGGAGTGAGGGTGGATGTAAGTGGAGTACATCTCAGTTGGTCCACGGCGGCCGTGGCGAGCGGTCATGAGGTAACCCATGCTCCTCCCGTCACTCGTCTCTCTCTCAGAGCCAATATTGCGCCAAAATTGCACTCGGACTTAAGTCGGGCCCCACCTCATAGTCCAAATTTTGTTATACGGACTTAAGTCGGGCCCCGATAGACAAGGGTTAAAGACCTCCGTCTAGGTATTGTGAAAAACCTGTTATCCTCCGGCAAATTAAGGGGTGAGTGAGAGTGAGGGGTGAATGTAAGAGGATACATGTTTTTCATAATACGGATGGATGGATGGATGGATGGATGATAGACTGGATGGTAGACAGAGCCACTTTACTGACAGATGGATGGTAGTCAGAGCCACTTTACTGACAGATGGACGGTAGACCATCCGGTAGGCTTCCTTAAGGGTCGCTCTACTGGTGATCTTCTTTCATATCTTACTAACTCTTGGTCATCCTCCTTTCGGGACTTCGGTGAGACTTTTTCTATTGCACTAGACATATCAAAAGCCTTCGATAGAGTCTGGCATAAATCTTTAATTTCTAAACTACCCTCCTTCGGTTTCTATCCCTCCATCTGTGCCTTTGTCTCTAATTTCCTTTCCGGCCGTTCCATAGCCGCGGTTGTGGACGGCCATTGTTCACTTCCTCACCCTATAAACTCCGGTGTTCCTCAGGGCTCTGTCCTATCTCCTATTCTTTTTCTAATTTTTATAAATGATCTCCTCAACTGTACCTCAATTCCCATCCATTCATACGCAGACGACTCAACCTTACACTACTCCATTAGTTTTTCAGAATGCCCCAGCCAGCAATCCCTTAACGACAAACATAATGAAGCCATAGAACTCTTAAATTATGATCTAAATACTATCTCCAATTGGGGCAGAGAAAACCTTGTTACCATTAATGCTTCCAAAACCCAATTTCTCCATCTATCTACCCGTAAGGAACTCCCAGCGGACTATCCCTTATTCTTCAACAATACAAAAATCAATCCTTCATCATCTCTCAATATTCTTGGTGTCTCCTTTTCTTCTGCTCTCAGTTGGAAGGACCATATTACCAGTCTTGCTATGGCAGCCTCCCAGAAGCTGGGTGTGCTCAACTGCCTTAGGGGGTTCTTTTCCCCTGCACAGCTTCTTGCTCTGTACAGGGGTATAGTGCGTCCTTGTATTGAGTATTGTTCACATGTGTGGGGAGGTTCCTCTCACACCGCTCTCCTAGACAAAGTTGAAAGGAAGGCCTTTCGTATCATTAACTCCCGTCCACTCACCAACTCTCTGCAATCTCTCTTTCTCCGCCGCAATGTTGCATCTCTCTCGCTATTCTACAGCTACTATAATAATCAGTGTTCCTCAGAGCTTTCCCAGTGTATACCACCTCCTTTACGTAGGGCACGTGGTACCCGTCTTGTAACTCAATCCCACCCCTACTCTGTGCAACTCTCCAACCCAAGAGTGAAACATTTCTCTCAAACTTTCTTCTACTCAACAACTGAGCTCTGGAACTCTCTCCCAGAATCAGTCTTTCCCTCTTCCTATGACTTAAATTGCTTCAAACTTAGTGTGTACAGGCATTTTGGCTTGAACGTCCCTTGATTTTGGCCCTGTCACTCTTTCAACTATGGGGGAGGCACTCGCTATAGGCAGTTCTGCCTTTTGCCTCCCTCAATCACATAGAAAAAAACAAAAAAATAACAGAGCCTCTTTACTGACAGATGGATGGTAGACAGAGCTACTTTACTGACAGATGAATGGTAGACAGAGCCACTTTACTGACAGATGGATGGTAGACAGAGCTACTTTACTGACAGATGGATGGTAGACAGAGCCACTTCACTGACAGATGGATGGTAGACAGAGCCACTTCACTGACAGATGGATGGTAGTCAGAGCCACTTTACTGACAGATGGATGGTAGACAGAGCCACTTCACTGACAGATGGATGGTAGACAGAGCCACTTCACTGACAGATGGATGGTAGACAGAGCCACTTCACTGACAGATGGATGGTAGACAGAGCCACTTTACTGACAGATGGACGGTAGACAGAGCCACTTCACTGGCAGATGGATGGTAGACAGAGCCAATTTACTGACAGATGGATGGTAGACAGAGCCACTTTACTGACAGATGGACGGTAGACAGAGCCACTTTACTGACAGATGGATGGTAGACAGATCCACTTTACTGACAGATGGATGGTAGACAGAGCCACTTTACTGACAGATGGACGGTAGACAGAGCCTCTTTACTGACAGATGGACAGCGTTCTGAGAGTGAGGCTCCAAGTCTGGGGAGTGAGACGGTGAAGCGCAGAGGCGGAGCGGCTTCAGAGATGGAGTTGCTTCGATCTGGGGTGCTTCGTATGTCTCACTCCCTAGACTGGAACAAGACCTCACAGGCCTCACCGTGTTCAGCGGTTGAGTGTGCAGGCTCTCAGCCTATGCCCGAGAGGGAGTAATTGGAATATATAAAAAAAAAAAGACAGAGCCACTATACTGACAGATAGATGGTAGACAGAGCCACTTTACTGACAGATGGATGGTAGACAGAGCCACTTTACTGACAGATGGATGGTAGACAGAGCCACTTCACTGACAGATGGATGTAGACAGAGCCACTTCACTGACAGATGGATGGTAGACAGAGCCACTTTCCTGACAGATGGATGGTAGACAGAGCCACTTTACTGACAGATGGACGGTAGACAGAGCCACTTTACTGACAGATGGATGGTAGACAGAGCCACTTCACTGACATATGGATGGTAGACAGAGCCACTTTACTGACAGATGGACGGTAGACAGAGCCACTTCACTGACAGATGGATGGTAGACAGAGCCACTTCACTGACAGATGGACGGTAGACAGAGCCACTTCACTGACAGATGGATGGTAGACAGAGCCACTTTACTGACAGATGGACGGTAGACAGAGCCACTTCACTGACAGATGGATGGTAGACAGAGCCACTTTACTGACAGATGGACGGTAGACAGAGCCACTTTACTGACAGATGGTTAGTAGGCAGAGCCACTTTACTGACAGATGGATGGTAGACAGAGCCACTTTACTGATAGATGGACGGTAGACAGAGCCACTTTACTGACAGATGGATGGTAGACAGACACTTTACTCACAGATGGACGGTAGACAGAGCCACTTTACTGACAGATGGACGGTAGACAGAGCCACTTTACTTACAGATGGATGGTAGACAGAGCCACTTTACTGACAGATGGATGGTAGACAGACACTTTACTGACAGATGGACGGTAGACAGAGCTACTTTACTGACAGATGGACGGTAGACAGAGCCACTTTACTGACAGATGGTTGGTAGACAGAGCCACTATACTGACAGATGGATGGTAGACAGAGCCACTTTACTGACAGATGGACGGTAGACAGAGCCACTTTACTGACAGATGGTTGGTAGACAGACACACTTTACTGACAGATGGACGGTAGACAGAGCCACTTTACTGACAGATGGACGGTAGACAGAGCCACTTTACTGACCGATGGTTGGTAGACAGAGACACTTTACTGACAGATGGACGGTAGACAGAGCCACTTTACTGACAGATAGATGGTAGACAGAGCCACTTTACTGACAGATGGACGGTATACAGCCACTTTACTGATAGATGGATGGTAGACAGAGCCATGTTACTGACAAATGGCCGGTAGACAGAGCCACTTTACTGACAGATAGATGGTAGACAGAGCCACTTTACTGACAGATAGATGGTGGACAGAGCCACTTTACTGACATATGGGTGGTAGACAGAGCCACTTTACTGATAGATAGATGGTAGACAGAGCCACTTTACTGACAGATGGATGGTAGACAGAGCCACATTACTGACAGATGGATGGTAGACAGAGCCACTTTACTGGTAGATGGACGGTAGACAGAGCCACGTTACTGACAGATGGGCGGTAGACAGAGCCATTTTACTGATAGATGGACGGTAGACAGAGCCACTTTACTGACAGATGGACGGTAGACAGAGCCACTTTACAGACAGATAGATGGTAGACAGAGACACTTTACTGACAGATGGACGGAAGACAGAGCCACGTTACTGACAGATGGACGGTAGACAGAGCCACTTTACTGACAGATGGGCGGTAGACAGAGCCATTTTACTGATAGATGGATGGTAGACAGAGCCACTTTACTGACAGATGGAGGGGAGACAGAGCCACTTTACTGACAGATAGATGGTAGACAGAGCCACTTTACTGACAGATATATGGTAGACAGAGACACTTTACTGACAGATGGACGGTAGACAGAGCCACTTTACTGACAGATGGACGGTAGACAGAGCCACTTTACTGAGATGGATGGTAGACAGAGCCACTTTACTGACAGATGGACGGTAGACAGAGCCACTTTACTTACAGATGGACGGTAGACAGAGCCACTTTACTGACAGATGGACGATAGACAGAGCCACTTTACTGACAGATGGACAGTAGACAGAGCCACTTTACTTACAGATGGACAGTAGACAGAGCCACTTTACTGACAGATGGACGGTAGACAGAGCCACTTTACTTACAGATGGACGGTAGACAGAGCCACTTTACTGACAGATGGACGGTAGACAGAGACACTTTACTGACCGATGGACGGTAGACAGACACTTTACTGACAGATGGATGGTAGACAGAGCCACTTTACTGACAGATGGATGGTAGACAGAGCCACTTTACTGACAGATGGATGGTAGACATACACTTTACTGACAGATGGACGGTAGACAGAGCCACTTTACTGACATATGGACGGTAGACAGAGCCACTTTACTGAAAGATGGACGGTAGACAGAGACACTTTACCGACAGATGGACGGTAGACAGAGCCACTTTACTGACAGATGGACGGTAGACAGAGCCACTTTACTGACAGATGGACGGTAGACAGAGACAATTTACTGACAGATGGACGGTGGACAGAGACAATTTACTGACAGATGGACGGTAGACAGAGCCACTTTACTGACAGATGGACAGTTGAAAAAGCCACTTTACTGACAGATGGACGGTTGACAAAGCCACTTTACTGACAGATGGACGGTAGACAGAGACAATTTAATGGAGTACTGTCTACTCCACACAGCACAAAAACTAGACCATTTATGCCACAATACCATCTAAATCATATGACCATGTTTGTCACATGACCATTTTAACCACTAGGCACTTTTAATCAGATGACCATATTTTAACCACTAGGCAATTTTAGTCATATGACCATTTTTTAACCACTGGACCATTTAATCCACATGGCCATTTTAATCACATGACCATTTCAACCACAAGATCCTTTTAACCAATAATCATATTCAACCAATTATAGACCTCATCCACTTCAATAGATTAAAATATTTTAAAATATATCAATATATAAATCTACAATTTATACATATTTTCGCAAAATAGATTCCAGAAGTTAAACAGCTAAGCTTGCGAAGTACACTTAATTTAATTACAAACGATATTCTGTTGCTGTCTCCATTATGCAATGAAGTTTTGAAAATTAGGTTATATGCCTGCTATCCAACCACACCTAAGGCAAATATTTTCATGTCTCTACATTCCTGACAAGGTTTTCAAGCTTCTTCATGTGTAACACTCCTCAGTTCACAACTTGTACTCCTTCTCGGAAGGCGGATTCATATATGCAAGACTGCAGGGGGTAATATGTTTATTGTTTCTCTGTGTCTCTTGTTCTCCAAAATATGTGATTCCAGATTTTGTTTATATATCTGACGTTTTGGAAACTACGCATCCTAATCATTAATAATTATACTGACTATAACACTTTCATAAATTTTGCAGAACTCTATCTAGTTCATGTCTGTTTTATATTTTATTGATGATGAGTCTATGTGCTGGATATGTGCGTGAATACTTTCATAACGACACGCATACGTAAGGACACACATTAACAATATTACATTCGCTAAAAAACATACTCATACAATTTATACACACAACACACACACACACACACACACAAACTGGAGGAGATTATAGGCACCAATCGAACAGGGCTATACCTAGGGGAGGGTATAGGGAGTCGCTGGAACTCCTGCTTAATTTGCTTGGCCTCTCTTACTGATTCTCTTTGTGCCTCACTTACACTGAGAGTAATCCAGCTCGCTCTCAAAAACCTCTCCTCCTCTTATCTACTTCACTACACTAAACATGCATACCACACTTCGTTCTTCCACATCAAAATATTACATTGATGATGAGTAATAGCCCAGCCTCGGAGTCCCCGGGGGGGGTAGAAATATTCCCACACCCGCCCGACCTTACACTGACGAACCCACAAAATTATCTTGACCTCGGACTGTCACTCTTGCTATCAACTTTTGCAACATTCGAGGCCTTTCCTCTAATTTTTTCTCTGTTGAACACCATCTCTCCTCCTACAAACCTGATCTTCTTTTCGCCACTGAAACTCAGGTGTCTGAAGCAACTGCCAGCAGCCCCTTCTATGTATCCTCCTACTTTCTCTATCCTAGTTTCAAAGCCAAAGGCGGATGTTGTGCATATGTGCACAACAAACTCACTTGCTCTCGTGTTCCTGATTTCGACTCCTTTGAATTCTCAATTTTATGGCCCAAACTATCCTATCATTCTCATACTAAATATTTCTGTGCTGTTTATCTTTTCCCTAACTCTACCAACTAAACTCTAAAGTGGAGCACATTTTATCCATTTCTCCTTTCTCAGAAATCTCCATCTTAGGAGATTTCAACGTTCACCACCACCAATGGCTCTCCTCTCATACTATTAACCAACCTGGTGAACAAGCCTAAATATTTTCTATCTTAAATTACCTAGACCAGTTGGTTCAGCAACCCACCCGTATCCCAGACCGCTTCGGAGACTAACTTTCAACCCTTCCTCTTATACTGTCGATCTTTTCTCCTCCGACCATAAACTTATCTCTATCATCTGTCCTATCTCTCCAGTACGGCCACCTGATCCTCCCAGCCAGCGGTGCTTGTGGCACTTTGGCGCTGCCGACTGTTAGTCTCTCCGGCAATACTTCTTTGATTACCCATGGAATGATTTTTGCTTCCGTGGCCGGGGGCCTTCGGAGAGTGCTGAATGCATTACCGAGGTAATCCTATCGAGCATGGAGGCATACACCCCATTTTCTTTCTCTCAGACTAGTGCAAACAAATCTTGGTTTACTCACGCTTGTTCTAATACTGTCTGAAATAAGGAGGAAGCTTTCCAACAGTACCGATGCCTTAAAACTCAAGAATCTCATTCTTCCTATGTTTCTACCAGAATCAAGCCCAATCTGTTCTTCGACTTGCCAATAATAAATGTACTGAACTATCCAATTCTAGCTCTTCCCAAGCTTTCTAGCATCTAACCAAAAACCTCTCAAATAATTTTTCTTCCTCGTATTTCCCTCCCCTTTTCCACTCTGATGGCACAACCATCACTTCTTCCTCTGACAAAGCTGAACTCTTCGCTCAAACATTTGCTAGAAAATCTACCTTGGGTCATTCCGGTGCTATTCCTCCTTCTCCACCCGTGTCTCTCCTACTTATGCCTAATATCCTAATCTCTTCTAAAGATGAACTTTCTACCCTCTCTGGGCTTATTACTAAGAAGGCATATAGTCCAGACAGTGTTCCTCCTGTTGTGCTAAAAGACTCTACTTTTCTGCTGACTCCCTGCCTAGGCAAGCTCTTTCGTCTCTGTCTCTCCTCTAACGTCTTCCCTTCTTCCTGGAAGTTTGCTCTCATTTCAACCTGTCCCAAAGAAGGGTGACCCCCCTCAACCCTCCCAACTATCATCCAATTGCTCTCATCTCTTGCATCTCTAAAGTTTTTGAAACTATTTTTACTTTCAAGTTTCATAAGCATTTTTCTTCTCACAATCCACTCTCAGATTTTAATATATTTTATATATTTTTGTCTATATCCAGCAACTACCTCCAAACATCGGCGGTCTTATTCCAGACAGTGAATTAGACATTGAGATAGTTTGAGCGCTTCAACCGGCTCGTTCGTGGCCTTACCATAGTAGACCACGACGCCTGGCCAGTGCCTCGTGGCCCTGAGGCAACATCTGACTTCTCAGAGCTGCTTTGCCACTATCTCGCCGTCTCACTCACGGTCTCGGACTCTCTCTTTCCCAAACGCCATCTATTGAGCTCTTAACTCGCTAGATTGCCAGTATGGCTTCCTCAAGGGTCGGTCTACTGGTGATATTCTTTCATATCTTACTAACTCTTGGTCATCCTCCTTTTGGGACTTCAGTGAGACCTTTTCTATTGCACTAGACATATTGAAGGCCTTCGATAGAGTCTGGCACAAATCTTTAATTTCTAAACTACCCTCCTTTGGTTTCTATCTCTCCATCTGTGCCTTTGTCTCTTATTTCCTTTCAGGCCGATTCATAGCTGTGGTTGTGGACGGCCATCATTCTCTTATTCATCCTATCAACTCCGGTTCCTCAGAGTTCTGTCCTGTCACATTCTTTTTCTAGTTTTCATAAATGATATTCTCAACTGTACCTCCAGTCCCATTCATTCATAACGCAGACGACTCTACCTTACACTACTCAAATAGTTTTCCAGAACGCCCCAGCAAGCAATCCCTCAAGAACAAGCGTAATGAAGCCATGCAACACTTATCATCTGATCTAATTACTATTTCCAATTGGTGAAGAGAAATCATTGTTATTTTGAATGCTTCCAAAACCCAATTTCTCCATCTTACTATCCGTCGTTAACTCCCAAAGGTCTATCCCTTATACTTCAGCAATACAAAAATGTATCCATCATCTTCTCTCAGTATTCTTGGTGTCTCTTTTTCTTCTGCTCTCTCTTGGAAGAACCATATTACCAGTCTTGCTAAGGCGGCCTCCCAGAAGCTGGGTGTGTTCAAACCACCTCAAGGGATTCTTTACCCCTGCGCGGTACCGCTTCTTGCTCTGTACAGCGGCACAGTGCGTCCTTATATTGAATATTGTTCACATGTGTGGCGCACTCCTAGACAAAGTAAAAAGAAAAGCCTTTTGTATCATTAACACTTGTCCACTCACCAACTCTCTGCAATCTCTCTCTTCACCGCAGTGTTGCATCTCTCTCGCTATTCTATCGCTACTACAATAATTAGTGTTCCTCAGTGCTCTCCCAGTGTATACACTTCCTCTACGTAGGGTACGTAGTACCCATCTTGCAACACAATCCCACACTTACTCTGTGCAACTCTCCAACTCAAGAGTGAATCGATAATCCCAATCTTTCTTCTATTCAACAGCTGAGCTCTGGAACTCTCTCCCTGAATCCAATCTTCCCTCATCCTATAACTTAAATTTTTTCAAACTCCGTGTGTCCAGACATTTTGGCTCGAACATTCCTTGATTTTGGCCCTGTCACTCTTTCAACTCTGGGGGTGGCACTCGTCACAGGCAGTTTTGCCTTTTGTCTCCCTCATCCACATAGAACAAAATATATATACATATTTCTACACACACACAGACACACACAAACATACAGACACACACAACCACACATACGCCCACTCACCCACATACACACACACACACACACACACACACAATCACGTTAATGTACTGAACAAAAGAATGCTTTACGCTTGACGGCTCTCAGGTGGTGGCAGGAATCCTTCAGCCAGATTTTAGCAACTGTTCACACGTATAATAACAATTAGGGGGTCATTTTGCCTCGCCTTTCCTCTCTGCGTGGAATGAAGATATTTTTATTAATAGAAGAGTGTTTGTAATATACATTTTGTTCGGTTTTACTTTGCATTCATTTCTATAATTATATTATATTTCCCACAAATTAAGACAAAGGGGAAAATTGATAATTCCTAGTACACTTCAAATTCAAAGAGTATTAATATTATTCAGGTTTACTGGAGTTTATCTATATATTATATTGATATTTACCTGTATATTGTATAGATCAACTCGAGTATCGCTTGAACAAAATGCCTAAGCACATGAAGTTTCAATCATTAATAAATCATTTGGAGCAATCACCGTGGCAGCCCGTAGCTGTTTTTGTTTTGAATTCTACTCCCAAAGTATATCAATCCAAGGCCCCAGTCTCCCACAGTTCATTCTAAGCTGAAGACAATCGGGAGTGTATCGTCTGATGATGACCATTATACTGATAGTATTAACTCCTTCAGGATTATGACGCCAATATACCAGACAGGCAGCTGATCCATTGGATAGCATCTTAACTTCCTACCCAGGAGGTCGGGCGTTCGCGCTTGGGTGTGAAGGTTTTTTTGCTCTCCCCTAAACCCTGGTTGGCTACTGTCTCCCTTGAGCACGGGGATGGGGTAATGGTCTCTGTCAGATATTACAGCGATATTGAATCTTGAAGGCGAGACTATTATTATTTTTATTTTTTTGTAGTACTAGTAGTAGTACGGTAAAGTTAATTGAGTTTACAATATAAGTTTCTTGAGGAAAGATTTGTATGTTATTTACCATTTGGAAATCAATGAAAATTCTTGCTGTGTTAAATAATTCGGGAATAAAAATGAACTACAGTTTGGAATATGTTTTCGATCTGTCAGTCATAGATGTGGACCAGGTGAACTCTCTGACCTTCAACCGAACCAGCAATACATTCAATATGGTAAAAATAAAAAGTATCTTTATACCCGAGCTTGTTGTGAGATATGTTTCGGAAAGGAAAAATCTGGTTTATTTTTACTACTGCTGTCAATAGTAAGAGATATACAGTATCAACAGTCAATACAGAGAGAGAGAGAGAGAGAGAGATAATGAGTGAGAGAGAGAGAGAGAGAAAGGCTAGGTAGGTTGGTAGATAGAAAACAACAGAGTGTTCTCAGAGGGCAGAGTGAAGACAAGATAGCAGTATAAGAGTGAAAGATACGAAACAAATAATCTATTATAAACTCCTTTACTGGGGAAGAAAGTATATTAAATCTGTGTTTCATCATACATACATACATACATACATAACCTTTTAAGACTGAGTGTTCCACACATAAGTGCAGTTTCAGTCTCTTGTCCTAATGGCGGCGTTCCATGCAACCCTGTTAAGGGCTGCTTCACTTGTCAAGTTCATGGATTTGAGATCGGCGCGTATAGTCCAATCCCAGATCTTCCTCAGTCCAAGGTCCATAGATACATCAGGTCAACCCACGGGGTCGCTCAAACTCCCTATCCGCGCGCATGACGTCAGAGCGTTGAAGGGTGAAGGGGTCACCAGTTTCTTCCCGCTCATTCTCAAAATCACAGCCGTTGGAGCAGCATCCTCCGTTTTCTAATGTTCGTGCCGTGAAAGTATAACTTCGATATTTTATAATACAACAGTGACCATAATGCCGTGTGACAGTGTAGCTCTGCTATTGTAAGTGAACAAAATGCCGTTATACTGTGAAGTTGTTGGGTGCAAGTCTGTATTCATTAAACAAGGAAATGTATCATTCCATCTATTTCCCAAAGATGAACAACTGAGGGCCAAATGGACTACATTATGTGGTAAAAAAAACAGAGTTACTCCACAATGTGCAAGAATCTGCGGCAAACATTTTGAATCAAGTGCTTTTAAAAGAAACTTGAAATATGAACTGCTACGACTACCAGTACCACACAACCAAATAAGATTTCAACCTGGAGCATTACCTACTCTACATATGCCTGCCTCTGAAAGTGAGTCCATAAGAGGCCAGAAGCGCTTTAGAGATGAAAACGACACACAATTGCAGACACCTACGACTCACCAATTCAACAGTCAAGCAAAAGACAATGTACTTCGTGATGCAACCATGAACACCAGATCGCCACTGAAAGAAATAGGTGAGTTTATGTGGGTGGGTAGTATTCTCTTTAGAGCACCTAAATTTAGAGAAAGAGAGAGAGAGAGAAAGAGAGAGAGAGAGAGAGAGAGAGAGAGAGAGAGAGAGAGAGGGGGGGGGGGGGTCAATTTGATAGGCGGGTACAGGTAGGACTGATGGGGGGGGGGGGTATTGGGTAGTAGACAATACACAATATCATAACAAAATACATAAAATCAAGGGCTAACAACAGAAAACCTTGATCAGGAACTCCTGTTGTCAGCTATATTATTTTCAACTTATGAATACGATGCCTGCAATTCCAGCAATGATATTGATACTCCAAGTTCAGTTCCTATGCCTAGTTTAAGTTTAGCTCAAGAAGAGGAAGGCTTAAGATAATTATATTGGTGGATATATTGCCACCAAGTTTCCCCACCATGAATATCTAGGCCAGAAACTGGCAAAGGATGACACAACATGGATTGGAAAAATATGCCGAAAAGAAGGGATGCTTATGACACCCAACAATGATATTTTTGAGCAGCTAAAGCTAATGGAGAAAATATTTATTTGTTATCATGGCAAAATAGAGTTGAAAGCTGGAAAAGACTCATTAAAATCATTGTGCAAAGAAATTGTTGCTATGGTGCCTTTGCCATGGGAAGTGATTAGTTTGTTTGTAAAATGTCGAATGTTCTTTATAATAAGAATTTTGAACAGAAACATGAATGCCAATGATTCAAGAAAAACTAAATCTAAAATGTATAAGTTAATGAAATAAGTGTGAAATAATTGTTGGGACTTATTATATGGTGTTTTTATAAGACTAATTATGAGGTGTATTTATAAGAACATACGAACACTTGAATCTGCAGAGAGCCGACTGGCCCACACACGGCAGATCCCTTTCTGCAGACTCCCACTTTCTTATGTTCTTATGTTCTAAGTTCTTCAAACTGTTTTCATATTAATAATTGATATCAATTTCACCACACCACCAAACTCCTCCAATGAAATTAATGAAATCATATATGTGATCCGGCAGGATTCGAATCCGGGTTATCACACACAGATTATTGACACCTTAACCATTGTCATATGTCAGATTTCTAATATTATGGAAAATGTGTGTAATTCTGCTATGTGCTCGCTCCAAAGAATCAATGTCCATTTTGTAATAAAATCACCAAACTTGAACTGCATAATCCATATGGTTTATCACTAATAACAAGTCAAGTTTTAAGATATCATCAACAATTCTGTTAATCACACTCCCTGAAATGAACCAGAAAATCATGTTTGCATTGTTACGAACGCTAATACATTACACTGTTTTCTATGTTTTAAATCATTGCCAACAAACACACATAGCTTTTTCTCACATTCTGAGTTTTATAATTTCATATTAGCTAGTTTATATTTTGCATTTGCATTAATCTTCCCTATCCTTAATAGCTTGCATTTGTTAATATTAAAATGTATCTACCAATTTACTGACCATGTACTGTATGTATAAGGCTAATTTTGATATGTATTTATAAGGCTAAATTTGAGATATATTTATAAGGCTAATTTTGAGAGCTTCAACATCAAACTAGAAAGGCATAAGTACGAGATGAGTTAGGTGTGAGAGGGATCTGGCTTGTATGGGCCAACAGGCTTTTTGTACTCACTTCTATTATGTTATTATGTTATTATTGTTTTATAACCTGTCCAATGTTCTTCATAATAACCTTACGGAACCTTACGATGATACTGGACGCAGGTCTTGTCAGTGCTCTAAGTCCAAATCTTCATAATTTAACTTTAATAGACACATGTATATATTAATAAAATAAGTGTGTACCGAATTTTGTGAAATCCTTATCCCGCTTTGTGCAACCTAGTTGTAAGAAGAAATTAGAACAATAACCAATACCTATAAATTAAACCTGAAAATAGTTATCCCATTTTGTATATGCTAAATATAATATTATGATATTATAATAGTAATATAGTAATAGCCTACATTTGATATGAAAATGATTGGACCGGGTAAACAAATATACAAAGTATTATAAGCTTGTGACAGTGTATAGGCGGGAAGGTGAAGGTTTTGGGGGATCACAGTCCAGATATTGTGTGGACTGTGTGAGGGATATAAGCCTTTACAACGTCTCGCAGCTGTTAGGGGGCGGAGCTAGGCAGAGCGGCGAGCGTAACATAAAATTAAAATCAGAAAAAGTTAAATAAGAGGCCTCTCGAAGTCAAGGGGCCAACGAACCAAATCACAGTTTCGAGTAATAAGGGGTTAAAGTCTAAGAAAGGTACTGCACTCCAAAACTATACTCCTATGACAATATTATACATCAATGGAAAGCTCTCTACCTGACATATACAAATTATGTTGGAGTTTTTTTCTGAAAATCTGAAAATAATAATACAACACCATAAAACACCAAGGGGTGTGTTTTTGTGTATGTGTGTTTATTGTTCAATTTAAATTCAAACATGATAATTTCAGAGTACTTGATAACACTAAGAAGCAGTTCAAATTTGAAAGCAATATTCCAAAAATTGCGTGTTTTATGCGTGTTTTTCGTTCGACATGTTTTATGGTGTTTTATCAAAACATACAAAATGCATACAAATTATTATGGTAGTATGGTCAAAAGAATGAGTGTACACATTGTAAAGAAAAATCATAGCAATGTTTTTGTGGAAATCCGTAATTATTAGGTAAAACAACAACAAACACATAGTGGTTTTTTTTTATGTACCCGTAAATGTTATTTGATTACATTCATACTTGGAACATTACAACAATTTGCAATAACTAGGAGACAGCCGAAACATTTAAGCAAAATTCCTAAAATTGCGTGTTTTATGAGTGTTTTTCCATCTTCCTGGTTGGTGGTGTTTTATTAAAACATAAAAAATGCACACAAATTATATTATAGCATAATCAAAAGATAGAGTGTAAATAAATGGATGAAATCGTATCAGTGTTTGTGTGAAAATCTGTAATTCCTAGAAAACACAAACAAACACGTAATGGGTGTTTTTTTTTTGTGTATCCGTAATTATGGGCCGATTTATTTCATACTCATATTTTTGAATAACCATGATGCAACTAAGAATTAGTCCAAATTAGAAAGCATACTTCCCATAATTACATTTTATAATAATTTAATTTCATAAATTATAAGAAAAGACTTAGTTCCTTCGTGTTTGATGTGTGAACAATGGTAATAAAATCATTATAAAGTTGAATATTATTTACCTCTAAACTGCTGCCCAATCCGCTTGTCAACCTTATCATAGCACTTCATAGCACAACTACACGGGGGCCCCAAAACACGAGCCCCTACAACAGTGCCCTTACGAGAAACATACTCGCCACCACGATCTCTTTTACTCTTCTTAACTACACTTTTCCAGGTTTCAGTGTGCCGTTTTCTACTAGGCATCAACGGTGAACCTTCCCCCACATCTGGATCACTAGTATCACTCATTATTCAGCCTCAAACACCGTGAAATATGGGTAAATACAGGGAGAGCGTGCGAGAATGACCAGTTAAAAAACTCCCACCACATGACTGATGTGGGGAGGTGCGAGACGGCGGCTCTGATTGGCCGGGAGCCGCGACACAAACACACGGGAACATAGCCGCCCTCCCATTGGTCAGCCGCGCGCGGCGGCTAGGCCCATATACCTCCGCTTTGCCCTACCTCATCCATACATTTATCGAGTGAAAACACGAGACGCTCAACCCTATGCAACGTGCACATAAGGGCGAAATTCCCAATTCGGTCTTCACAGCATGATAGAGCGTGCTGCCACCTATTGGGAACCAGTGAAAACTCAAATTCTGTGATTTGGTTCGTAGGCCCTTTGACTTCGAGAGGCCTCTACTGTTACTGTATTATTATTAGTCTATTCTCTCTTTCTTTCATTTGGTACAACAGTGTGACGTCACTGAGCTGCGCGTGGGTTGACCTGATGTATCTATGGACCTTGCCTCAGTCCACCCCTTAAGCCTAAACTATCTTGCGCTTCTTTACCAAATTCGTGAAATATTTATTGGCGAACAGTTACCATAATATATAAAAGTCATGTACGTTCTCAGCTTCAGTATTGCTCAACTTTGGTGGAGTGGAAATGGAGAAGTGAACCTGCCATGCAGTTCAGCCGATTCATATACGTGTGTCAGATACATTCATATTCTAGACTAGGGAGCTTTAAGATAAAATTAGATAGGCACATGAACGAGATGGGTTGGGTGTGAGGGGGATCTACCAGGTGTGGGCCAATCGGCGCTCAGCAGACCCCCGTAATCTTGTGTTAATCTCTGACCATTTTGGTGGGGTCAGTACTCAAGGTATTAGTGAGATGGGTCTATAATTGGGCCTTCTAATTAGGGTTGGGTGTGACAGGGATCTGCCTTGTATGGGCCGATCGGCTTTTTGCAGACTCCCATTTTCTTATGTTCTTATGTTCTTAGTATATGTTCAGTATATGTTCTGTACTTTGCAACAGCATTAATGTATTTCAGAATATAAGATCAATGTAATATCTTTACTATTCATCAAACTCCACAACATTTATAGAAATTATACCAATTTATGTGAACATTCAAACAATCAATTTCCAGACACATACAAAGGTCAAGATATACTGTAGGTCGAAGGTCTAGGTGAAATATTCCTTTAATACCTCTTAAAATAACTGAAGAGATTTAATCAAATTGTCTCACTTATTTGAATCGCCAATGCAATTATTATGACAGCAAGGTCAAGGTGACAGGTCAAGATGAAGGGTCAATTTGTGTAACTCAATGAATAAATTACTCTAAATTCTTCAAATTGGCGTTATTTGTTGCTTTTTACAAATATAAAACAAACATACAGACCGAATATCTTCTGTATTTACATACTTATATGATGTGTGTATAATCATTACAGGCTCGCTATCGCTCGCCAGAAAACAATAGACAACTGAAAGGCACGAAAGATCTTATAATCGCCAAACTTATGCAACGAAAGTCTTAAAATCTCAAAAACTAATGGGGATAAGTATAAGAGAGAATTAGGTCCATAAAAAAACCACACAAACATCTCCCCTTAAACTCAAAACAAGACCTCCTTTGTGTCCACCATCATTTACGTAAATCACAGTAAACCAAGATCAATAGGCAAAACATTACAGACAACCTCTCTCAGTCGTAAACTCAAAATTAGCTCCCTCTGTAACTTTGTCCACCATCATTAACGTAATTAAAAAGAAACGCACAAAATATTGATACAAAGAACAAAAGACAAACAAACAAAGCAAACTTCTCCCTCCACTACACACAACCTCTCTCGGTCGTCACTTCATTAGCAGTCTTAAGGTGGTGTCAAACTAACGTTCTGGCCGTCAATTTTCCATAAGCAAATTTTGTTCTGGTAATATTTCGAGATTTGATTTTGCACTGGTATTGGCAACAAGACTGAAGGTAGACTATATTAGGCGGCTTAATTCTGATAACACTTAAATCTTGAAGCTGCAAGACCAAAATTGGCCGACAAAATTACGGCAAAAGCGTTGGTGTGACTTTACCTAGAATTCTCCTGTAATGTTCTTGTATGTTCTGCGCCGAGGACTGTCGCTAAGGGACATTTAGGATTAGCAGGGATGGAAGGGACTGGGGTTTTCGAAAAAGGGGCTCCAGTCCTGACGCTATTGTTGAATCTTGACTCGTGCTGACTTAATAATCCAGAAGTGTTGATAGCCTCTGAAGTACTAATTAACTAAAAGCAGAGATGCTTAAGTAAACAGAGTACCCCAGTTTCTGTCATTTGGGGGATGCGGCAATAAAAAGATGTTTATTTCGTTTTTCATCAAATCTATTATTCATATTGGCAGTAAACAATTATCTTTGATATATTTTAAAGTATACTGTTTTAGTTTGTTTATACTAACAATTGACGACTGTATAACCTTGTAAGAGGCTCTTATGTTCAAATATTTAACCCTATTTGATCCTAGGTAGACCTTTTTGGGTCTCCCCGGTTTCACTCCATTATTTTGTCGATATAAGGACGCTTCACCACATCCAGGTAACATATTCTGGGGGGCCGATAGCGAACCTATCTATTAGAAGAAATCGAATATCGGGCGAGACATTTATCTATCAACAAATTTACACATTTAGCTTGGTGCGGGTCTGGGTAGGCATTTCTTTTTGTTTATATATATATATATATATATATATATATATATATATATATATATATAGTGTATAGGAAGACTAAGAACAAGTTTTGTTAGTCTAGTGGACAAATTAAAATGTGTTGCTCGAAAATGGCAAAGAAAAAATAAATATTTACATAAATATAATGTAATGCAATACAAACAAGCAAAACCCTGACACTCAAATACTAATTAAACACAATATCATAATAACCAATAAGAGGTCGGACCAGCTAGTATTAATGAACGTGCACGGTAGTAATTAAACCAGCTGTAAAAGGCACGCCTCCGGTAAACAGGAGCGTAAACAGGTAAACAGTAGAGTAAACAGGTAAACAGTAGAGAGTAAACAGGTAAACAGTAGAGTAAACAGGTAAACAGTAGAGAGTAAACAGTAGAGTAAACATGTAAACAGTAGAGAGTAAATAGTAGAGAGTAAACAGGTAAACAGTAGAGTAAACATAAACAGTAGAGAGTAAACAGGTAAACAGTAGAGAATAAACAGGTAGACAGTAGAGAGTAAACAGGTAAAGAGGAGAATAAACAGGTAAACAGTAGAGTAAACAGGTAGACAGTAGAGAGTAAACAGGTAAACAGTAGCGAGTAAACAGGTAGACAGTAGAGAGTAAACAGGTAAACAGGAGAGTAAACAGTAGAGTAAACAGGTAAACGGTAGAGAGTAAACAGGTAGACAGTAGAGAGTAAACAGGTAAACAATAGAGAGTAAACAGATAAACAGTAAAGAGTAAACAGGTAAACAGTAGAGAGTAAACAGATAAACAGTAAAGAGTAAACAGGTAGACAGTAGAGAGTAAACAGGTAAACAGTAGAGAGTAAACAGGTAAACAGTAGAGTAAACAGGTAGACAGAGTAAAAAGGTAAAGAGTAAACAGTAGAGTAAACAGGTAAACAGTAGAGAGTAAACAAACAGGATAGTAAACAGGTAATTAGTAGAGAGTAAACAGGTAATTAGTAGAGAGTAAACAGGTAACTTGTAGAGAGTAAACAGGTAAACAGCAGAGACTAAACAGGTAAACAGCAGAGAGTAAACAGGTAAATAATAGAGAGTAAACAGGTAAACAGGAGAGAGTATAGCAGTAGAGTAAAAAGGTAAACAGTAGAGAGAAACAGGCAAACAATAGTGAGTAAACAGGTAAACAGCAGAGAGTCAACACTACGTAAGCCAGATACAACACAATCATGGAAGCCAGGCTATTCCAACAGTACTTGTGTAATTATAATAGTTTGTCCCCTAGGCTAACAAAACACCTTCCCAGATAAGCTTGTTTAATTAGTATGTTTTTTGTTTGTTTTTGTTTTTGCCATTTTCGAGCAATGTATATTAGTATCTCCCCTAGGCTAACAAAAACGCATTCCCAGACTTCCTTCAAACTAAAACGAAACAAAGTGCCATGAACCCCCTTCCATTAGCTAAACGGCCGAAGTCTGATTTATTCCAATTCACAGGGTCGCAATCGCTCACCCTGAAACAAATCGACACCTTAATGGGGTGAAGCGTCTTATTAACGCTAGAGTAATGAGGTGACTCGTCTAAAGATCTCCAAGCTAATGGAATGAAACAATAAAACACCAAAAAACCGTCCCACGGACAAATAATGTTAGTTAATCAAGCTTTAGGGTAACAATTAAACCATCTGTACAACTGAAGCCTCTGGTAAACAAGGGACAGTATAAACACTATATTGGACAGAGATACAACAGCTATTGTCCGACATTTTGTACGAGCAATTATTGTAGTCTGCCATCTTCAAAATTTAAGTTTTATCAGAATTCAGCTACCTAACAAAATCTACATTTAGTCTAGCTTCCAATGCAAAAAAGCCTCAAAATATGTATATCACTTATATTTGCCTGAAGTATAATTGCTTAAAGCCTTTATCATAAGTTCATACATTATGGGAGATTGTTATAGTTTTTACTGACTTAAATAATCAGCCATCATTATTAAATAATTATACTAAAAGCTGCATCTATTGAAACACATGCTATTCAGTTCCGAGAAGTGTTTATGTATGTCAGAGCAGGTATGTAATAACATTATCTGTGAGAGTTACTCCTTTAACCCTATTTGAACCGATGGGGGGGATTTTTGGACATCCCTAAATAACTCCGTTAGGTAGGAAATTATAAGGCGTTTCTCCCCATTATATCGGCGATAATATTGCGCTTCAACCCATTGGAGTGTCCATTTATTTATTGGCGACCGATAGCGAGCTTGAACCTAACAAGAAACCGGCCTTTGGCCGGGATATATATATATATATATATATATATATATATATATATATATATATATATATATATATATATATAATTTATACAGTATATATATATATATATTTTGTTTTTGTAATATGAAGGACATTTTGGAAGGCGTTTGTTTGTTAGCTTACGGGACCAACTTGAATACATTGTTTGTTAGCTTACGGGACCAACTTGAATACATTGTTTGTTAGCTTACGGGACCAACTTGAATACATTGTTTGTTAGCTTACGGGACCAACTTGAATACATTGTTTGTTAGCTTACGGGACCAACTTGAATACATTGTTTGTTAGCTTACGGGACCAACTTGAATACATTGTTTGTTAGCTTACGGGACCAACTTGAATACATTGTTTGTTAGCTTACGGGACCAACTTGAATACATTGTTTGTTAGCTTACGGGACCAACTTGAATACATTGCTCGAATATGGAGAAAACAAGCAAAATCTTCAAATAATAATTAAACAAAATAGCATAATAACCCCCAAGACGTCGGATCAGATAATGTTAATGAGTACTTAAATAATGACAGACCTTAATTTTCTGTAACTAAAAAAAGGGCTACAGTAAGTGGGTAGTATATTATCACGCCTATTTCCTGTCTGACTCTTCCCAAATGGTAGACATATTAGCTCGGGGTTTTTGAGTTATAGAGGTTAGTGGCCAAACATTAGAATTGACAGTCTTCATACGTTTTCTGGGCAGTCTTCATATATTGTTAATAACTCGTGACTTGTACTATTTCTTCACCTCCTAAAACTGTCAAGTTAACCCCTTCAGCACGATGACGCCTTTATAACTTTGATTCTAGCTAAAATTAGACGAGTATATGCAGTGTATTACCCAACTTCCAGGTTTTATTACCCAACTTCCAGGTCTTACTTCCAATGTAAATGCAATTTGGCACAGGTGTATGTGACCATAAAACGAGGTCAATTTTTTTTTTTTTTTTCCTTTTTCTTTCAATTTAGGTAAAACATAGATTGAAAGCTATATGACGAATAAACTCCTACATAAATCCCTATAGCACCTGCTGTATGTGATCAAACAACTCACAATAGGTGTGTCTGTAGTTATTGCTAAACACATTTTATATATGTTGTGTATTTTTGGATTTAGGTGATTATATTAAGGTGAAATTATCTGGTAGAATTTTACGATTGTGACAACATGCTGAAACCAAACAAAGTTAGCTAGAGTAAATTAGCTCTGCGGCAAATGTAGTGTTTCTAATTCCCTTTCCAATGGTATACACACCATTCCTATAGGTCCAATAATGCATTTATTATAAGATCCCAAAGTTTGACAGTTTTTGAGAAAAACATGTGAAAGTCTAAGGTAATTAGGTGAAATTATTTATATATATGTTTTCATTTTGACAATATGTTACGCAGGAACACGGCAAAGTAGAAGATAAAACTTATGGGAGGTTGTAGAGTAGCTTACGCTCTTTCCATTTATATATGTATGATCCTCATACGACTAGTAGTTACTGAGCATGTCAATTTCAAAGTTTGCTATATAACGTTTTTATAATTACAGGACAAATTTGGAAAACATAAAAAAAAAAAAAATCCAATGGGTTTTCACTAATAACCTTTCACTGGCGTATGAAGGGATGTTTACTCTTGTTGAGTAAACACCTAATGGTATTTTCAGGATTTCTAGTTTTTCAGTTTGGATGGTCCCCTTTTAAGAATGACCTATGTTATTTAGAGTGTTTATATGAAATTGTATTTTCCCCTAGAAGTAGATTATAGAGTACAGATAATCGTCTAATGGTAACCAGAATATGATGAACATGATTTTATCGTGCTGTAAGGGTAGGCCCTCTGTGTTGTTCTCACACACATTACCATCAAGGGCTGCAGATAACTATTGATTGTGGCCGTACACCAATCCCTGGGTGATAAACTTGCTACACTTCGTCAAAATACCGTTTCAATACTCTACTCATTTCGATTTGTGACGTTATATGGATATAGAAAAAGATTGTCTTAAATTGAACTTGTTAAGTTATTCAAGGGCCAATAAATTACTAATTAGTTAGTTAAAATGGGACTTCAGAGGCTATTAACCCTTGTGAATTATTATGCCAGCACACTGTAAGTCAAGAATAGTGTCAGAACTGGAGCTCATTTTGAGAACTCCAGTCCCTTCCTAAATTACTGTATAAATTACACCGTATGTACACTCTAAGACAATAATCCTGGCCAAATATGAAGCCTCGAAAATTGAATATAACCCCCAATAATAGGTAAAACATTTATGCCACGATTTATATGCAAGAGTGTACAGTGTTGGACAATAATCGGGGTCTTTTATGAGTCACTGAACACCACACACAAATATACGATTAAATTCGTTCGTGATAACTTTGAACACTTTAGGCCACGAATATTGTCCTCGCATGTACGATAGATAAGAGCAAACCTGGTGGTCCCTCGGATATCCACCCCCGGCAGGGTTGGGTCATTGACACAGGGCCCTCCCGGTCGTCATCATGCGACTGTGTCAAGAGCATTGCAACGTCCCAAAGCTGCTCGTCGGTGCAGCTTTTTCTTTAGCAATATAAGGGGACTTCACTCTAACATCAATTCTGTACACCAATTTCTTCAAGCAGAATCCCCTACTCTCCTTTTTTTGACAGAGACTCAACTAACATCCACATCTGACACGTCTAGATTTAATTTTCCAGGTTATCAACTGCTCCAAAATTTCAGACCTAAAGGAGGTGTATGTTGCTTCGCAAAATCTGAAATTGCCCTGGAGGAGGTTACTGGTTTCAATTGTCCCTATTTTGATTATTCTATATACAAATTAATTTCTGCTGGTAAATTTAAATACATATGTTGCATCTACCGTTCCCCAAATACTCCTCCAGAGCAAAGTCTTTTTGATTCTCTGTCCTCACAACTCAGTGTCCTCAACTTAAATGCTTCTTCTGAAATCACTGTGTTGGGTGATTTTAATGTCCATAATGTTGAATGGCTCACTCATTCAGCCAGGACTGATGATGCTGGTCTTGAATGTGAGCTATTTGCAGACTCATTTAATCTCACTCAACTAGTCAACCAACCCACCCGTGTACCAGATAATCCTAATCATAATTCCCACCTACTGGACTTATTTTTAACAACCAATTCAGAAAATTATGATGTTACAGTGAGGTCCCCGCTTGGATCTTCTGATCACTGTTTGATACAGGCCACCTGTCTATCACCTACCACACCTTCCCACTCTGAACCTGTTTTGGTGACTAAATGGCATTACGATAGGGCAGACTGGGAGGGTCTTCAAGGTTTCTTTATTGATATTCCCTGGACCTCTTTCTTTTCTAATGATGCACACTCCACCTTGAGCCACATACAAGATTGTGTAAAAATTGGAATGGAAACTTTTATTCCTCATCAAAAGTACAGTAAAAGATCTAATTCACCTAAATGGTTTGACCATAATTGTGCTAGAGTAACTGAACAAAAAGCAATAGCCTACAATGCATACACAAGATCAAAAACACATGAAGCCTTTAATTACTTTAGAAACATCAGAAATCATGCCAAAACTGTATTAAACCTAACTAAATCAAACTTTCTCCACAAGCAGGCAAATAAACT
Source organism: Paralithodes platypus (assembly GCA_032716605.1). NCBI lineage: Eukaryota > Metazoa > Arthropoda > Malacostraca > Decapoda > Lithodidae > Paralithodes > Paralithodes platypus. The sequence goes on from CM064531.1 coordinate 17,047,926, forward strand.
TCTAAATAATCCAAATGATAACAAAATATTTTGGTCTACTCTTAACTCATTCAAATCCAACTTCACTACTGCTTCATCCATTCCACCATTAAAATCTCCGACTGGCAATCTTGTAAGTGACCCACGAGGTAAAGCTAACCTTCTTGCGGATATTTTCTCCACCAACTCAACCTTAGATGAAATAAATCAAGATGTCCCTGTACTTAATTTTAATTCGCCTGAAATTCCCTCACTTAAGATCCACACCAGACATGTCAAAACTATTTTGCAGAATCTCTCAGTAGATAAGGCTCCTGGTCCAGATGAAATTCCTCCAATAGTACTTAAGAATTGCTCCTTGGTGCTCGCTCCTGTATTGGCAAAAAATTTCCGTCTGTGTACTCATACCTCATGCTTCCCAGTACCCTGGAAAGAAGCAAACATCCATCCAGTTCCTAAAAAAGGTGCCTCTTCAGATCCATCAAACTACAGACCAATAGCTATAACTTCCACTCTTGGTAAAGTCTTTGAAATTATATTAAATAATCACATAATTAAGCATCTTGAGAATAATAAATTAATCAGTGATAGGCAATATGGTTTTAGACGATGTCGATCAACTGCAGACATGCTTTGCCTTCTTACGCATCAAATCAACCAAGCTACAGACCAACATGGTGAAACACATACAATAGCACTGGATATATCAAAGGCATTTGATAGAGTCTGGCATCAATCCTTATTGTCGAAGATGTCACACTACGGCCTTGCATCGTTAGTTCCACTAATTTATTCTTATCTTCATAACAGAAAAATATGTGTAATGGTAGATGGCCTTTATTCTCAATTTCACTCAATAAATGATGGTGTTCCCCAGGGATCAGTTTTGGCCCCAATTCTGTTCCTCATTCATATCAATGATCTCATATCTACCACTCATAATCCAATACATTCCTACGCAGATGACTCAACACTCCACAGTTCCTTCACATTTACCAATTCTTTCACCCAACCCGATCTTATAAATTCAAAAATAAACACTGCAATTTCTCTGAACCAGGAGCTTTCTAGAATTAATGGATGGGGACAAAAGAATCTAGTTTCCTTTAATGCACAGAAAACCAAGTACATTCAATTTTCTAACCGACAGAATCTCACTGACTCCCATATATTTTTTAATGATGTAAATATTCCCACTTCCCCTAGTATTGACATTCTCGGTGTAACATTAACTACTAACTTGAGCTGGACACATTATGTTAGAGGCATTGCTAAGAATGCCTCTAAAAAAACTGGGACTCCTGTACAGAGTTCGAGAATTCTTCACTGACGAGCAGTTGGCCGTGATATATAAAAGTCATGTGCGTTCTCAGATGGATTACTGTTCACCTCTGTGGGGTGGAAGTGGAGTGGTTGCATTGAGGCAGTTGGACAAAATTCAAAATAAAGCTATTAGATTAATCAATAACCCTGCAATCACACAGGACCTTCCTACATTATCCATACGAAGAAACGTTGCATCCCTTGCATTATTCTACAGATATTTTCACAGCAATTGTTCCGAGGAACTTGCTTCAATTGTGCCGCCTCTCCACATCTTTCCCCGTATAACTAGGGCAGCTGAGAGCGCCCATGAATTTACACTTTCTCCTCCACAATGCAGGACTTCTGCTTATCAGAATTCATTTATCCCCAGAGCTACTACTCTTTGGAATTCACTTCCCTCGAATTGCTTTCCACAAACTTACAATCTACAAATGTTTAAATCCAGTTGTTACAAACATTTTATGAATGGAGGATGCCTTTAGGCACATGGACCTTTTTGTTTTATCTGTGTTTTTCCTTCCTCCGTTCATTGTCTCTTAAAAAAAAAAAAAAAAAAAAAAATCAAAACTTCTGTATATGAATATTTACCCTTTCAACATCCATTTACGCATTTAGGCTATGTTCTGCTTTCTTGCTATTTTTAAAAGATTATTTTGTTTTCAGATTAGAATGAGTATATGGAAGTCAGAGGACTAATCGAGATAGTCTTTCTTGTTATAATTCCCAAATATCCTTCTTAAACTGTATATAATCGTCTAATGATAGCCAGCATAAACTGCCAAAATTCATCATCATCTTCAAAGGGTTAACGTGTGTACTGTAGCGACCAACTGCAACAGACTGTGGCGCCTACCACAATAATTATTACTACATACGTAATTTGAGATATGTTTAATAATGTTAATAAAATAATAATAACTGATAATAATATTAATAATAATGACAAAATAAGCATTGGAAGGAAGTATACATATTATTATCATGAGAAAAGTAATACAAGTATGTTTAGCCAATCTTGAATATGAAAAAGATCTTTGTAGAACAAATCACAGAATGTAGTTAGATTAATGTAAAAGTTAAGTTATATTAATTAAATAAATACTGGCAGTAAAAATGGAATCCACACACACATAATCTCTTTTCTCTTTCTCTCAAACTCTCTCTCTCTCTCTCTCTCTCTTTGATGCTCCTGATAGCAGTGACCAGTTAAAAATAAAATATTGGCCATTTATCTTTGAGTATAAAAGTTGACGTTACTGTTTTCTATATTTGGCTCCCTTTCCAGTATATCTGTCTATCTATCTATCTATTTATCTATCTATCTTTATGTATGTATGTATGTATGTATGTATGTATGTATGTATGTATGTATCAATCTATCTACAGTATCTGTCTACCTATCTATTTATCTAACTTTCTGCCTGTGCCTCTCTCTCTCTATCTATCTATCTCTCTCTCTCTATCTCTCTCTCTCTCTTTATCTATCTATCTATCTCTCTATCTATCTATCTATCAATATATTATCTATCTATAAAGTATGTGTATGATTAACGGGTAAACTAATTACAAATGATATTAGTTTTTGTCTTAATTCCTTAATCACTCTGAATTGGTCATTAATTTGCTTCATTACCTTGTGTTTACTAGATTTAAATATATATTTTCCATTCTTACAAATACACCAAAGGCTTTACATTTCGTGTTGTTAGTTTAACTAATGGATAAAGGAGTTTGAAAAGTGTAATTCATGCATGCAAATATATCCTGTTCCTTATATATACAGGTAAGCCATAAATCCTGACCCCCATCTTCTCATATAACTAAAAAAGGACTGGAGTAATGAAGCTAATATCGGTACTATTTGGGAAGAGTCAGCCGGGAATTTACAGATAATTTGCTCTAGCCCTTTTGTTTTTAGCTATAATAGGTTAGGGTTAATGATTTTGGTCTACTTATAGAGAATGGACTGTAGTATATAATTAATAAGTGATCTGGTGGAAATGCCGCTTAGCTAATATATTTTTAACGTGCCTATGAGTCAGTTCAATTTCCCAAATACTGGCTTCAAAGTTGGAAAGCTAGAGTGTTCTGTGTCCTTGATATTGATTGGTTGGTAGAACTTCACTGATGTTATTATTAAATAATTACTGGTGCTGGTATGGACATGTAGAGCGAATGGAAGATGAAAGGCTTACAAAGAGAATACGTGAGTCAGATACAAGGGTGAGGCAGACGGGTAGGAAGACTTCCATTGAGATGGAAAACTGTGTAGGACAAACGTTGGAGGATAGAGGAATGACTATAGATCAGGCGAGAGAAGTGGTAATAAATAGGATTAAATGGAGAATGCTAGTGAATAGATGAGTGAACACGCGGTCGTTTGGGAGAGGGAGTCAGGCGCCAGGTGGACTAGATAATGGTCGTCAGGCGCCTGGTCCGGGAAACCGGCATATATGAAGGGTACGAATGGATGCGTGGTGGGCGGGCTTGTGGTGGTGAACTTCGCTGCATGTCTGCCTGCTGAGATCGGAACCTCTCCGGCTGGGACCTGGGAATCTTTTGCTGGAGGCCCCAAATGGGACTAGGTCTCTGGGTTTTCTCCTGGGCGACCTAGATGTGTGTGAAATTGTGTTCTGGGGGAGAAGTATCCTGACCAGGATTCGATCCCACTCACTCCAGGTATATTTGGGACCGTCGGGCACAGTAACCACTCGGCCATGAGCGGAACTGTCATTAAAAAATTGTGTTTTGTTTTCGTGTCTATATTTTTGTTGTGTTGTGTTATTCCTGTTCAGGCTCCGAAAAAGTCGGCCAAATGTTACATGTTTTCATATCTGTCAAAGCGTGCACAATATTTAAATGTATATTTTTATTCATACAGTATATTGATATTAATATAGCCTGAATTGCTAAAAAACAAAAGCAAAACAGTTTTTACGCCGATGATATTAAATATTTCACCTAAAAATAGAGGTTCTCTATGAGTACTGGGCGACTGAAACGATTAAATCAGCCCCACTATTGCCGTATTGACCCTGTTTGTTTGTGTGGGGATTGAGCGTCCCCTGCCTCCCAGAGCTCAACCTCACTTTATCTCATGCTAAATATGTTTCAATACTTTTTGACGTAGTTAATGGATTTCTTCTTCGATATCCGACAACAAAATGTGACTTCCCCAATTTAAACTAACTGATTTTGTCTACTCTACTTCTGACTACAAAATTGACTTCCCAAATTTATCAACCCCCTGATTTTGATTATTTCATTAGTACTATACTACTTTTTCTTTTAGGGCAAACACTCTACACCAGGTATTATAGAGATGCCACAGATATAACAGAAAACCGATTACGGAGGATGACTGTGGCCTGATGAAGTCCATCCGCCTCTCTATTTTGCCTTGGGGTGGGTGTTTGACTGTCTCTCTATAATTTTCATATATCTATATTAATTTCAACTCTTTTCACATGTGTGCGTGTGAGAGAGAGAGAGAGAAGGGGTGTTAATGTGTGTATGTTTGTGCTCACAATTAAAAAATGGGGTATTACTAACAAATCTAAAACAAGCATGCTTAAATTGTCTTATTTAGAAATGTGAATTCCGGCTTATATAAATAAATAAATAAATATAATATATATATATATATATATATATATATATATATATATGTATATACAGTATATATATATATATATATGTATATATATATATATATGTGTAATTTGTGTATATATATATATATATATATATATACATATATGTACGTATATATATATATATATATATATATATTATATATATATATATATATATATATATATATATATATATATACAGTATATACCATGCTATTAAACGCAGCCAGCCGTCACCAACAATTGCACTAGATTTACAGTATATGTTCCAGACTATAACATGGGACCTGTACTAAATCTGCTATTTATGGTAGTTTCTGATACTGTCCAACTAAATGTATTGTATGGGTTCTGGGAGTTCTATACAGTATAAGGACACAACACACCGATTCCCTCCGCTCTATAACTCCGGTAGTTACGAGGGTTCTGGGAGTTCTATAAATAATAATATATAAGGACACAACGCACCAATTCCCTCCGCTCTATAACTCCGGTAGTTACGAGGGTTCTGGGAGTTCTATATAAGGACACAACACACCGATTCCCTCCGCTCTATAACTCCGGTAGTTACGAGGGTTCTGGGAGTTCTATATAAGGACACAACGCACCGATTCCCTCCGCTCTATAACTCCGGTAGTTACGAGGGTTCTGGGAGTTCTATATAAGGACACAACACACCGATTCCCTCCGCTCTATAACTCCGGTAGTTACGAGGGTTCTGGGAGTTCTATATAAGGACACAACGCACCGATTCCCTCCGCTCTATAACTCCGGTACTTACGAGGGTTCTGGGAGTTCTATATAAGGACACAACGCACTGATTCCCTACGGAACAAACTAAAAATCTCCCCTTAAGTTTTCCTCATATTAGTGTGGTTAACCATTTTCCATTACCCCCGTGCTGGAACGTCCTGGAAGGTGATAGTGTGAACGGTCCTCAGGGTTCCCACATTGGAAGAGGATTACCAAATCTTGACTCACAATTCCGCTACAGCCGTTATCAAAAGTCGCTAGATGGCCGGTAGATAGTAAATTGAAGTGACGGGGTTGAATAGAAGGGGGTTGGGTAACACCTGTAGGATTGCTAGCCTACAGGTGAGTAGGAAGGAGAAAAGAAGAAACAAACAACAGAGACACAATTCCATACCAGTTTCTCATGATACAGAGGAACGAGAAACAGAGGAGTGCCCCATATTACCAGGGCATTCCCGTTTTCTTACTACCAGGAAGACGGATCACCTAGGTCAGTCACCCCTACAAAAGAATGGGAGTTTAAGCCAATCACCATCCAGGTTTCAAACCCTCTCCACCAATCATAGCCATCATTGCACCAGCAGCCAGATTTGCAGTAAACCGAGCAAAGGTTTATGCAAGTTCCGCATCAAAGACCTGAGTGCTACCGACATAAGTAGGGATATTAGGATCTACAGTGCAAGACTGTTACGAAGAACTCTGGATCAACCCAGGAACATAGATAAGACCAGAGTTATCCACTGATTCACCAATAACCCTCAATTATAATAAAATCACCAGAATTGCTATTATATCCTTCCTAGACTTAGTAACTCCCACCAGAGTATTAAATGAAATACTTTAAATGATTAGGTACCAAATGATAACTACCATGTATTTGTAAGCTAAGTATTTACTTCACTATTGATGTCACAACGATTCACTATATCCCTTTAACGTTGAATTACTATAAGTTAAAGGTAAGAAAATATTTGAACATGTACTCAACGAGATTGTTGAGAGAGCAAGCACTTCCACCTCGGCAATGTTCTCAAATCTGAAAATCCGGAGCATCTAACTAAAAATGGCAACTGCATTCCCCTCCTCCTCGAGACTAAAATGAGCCCTGTTGTGTGCCTCTGACGACTGGACGTGGGATTCCTGACGGTGCAAAGCAGCCCTGAAGTCTGGTCCAGGCGAACCTACGCTCTACGTTGGCCAGACTTGCTCTCGAACCTCAACCCCCCCAAATTCACCCTAAGTGTCTCTGAGTGTCTTACGTTGTGATTATTACTGTGAAGGTAAGGTAAAATATGTGAATATTCATTGCTAATTCCTTTGTAGATCTGTGCCCAAGATCATTAATTGTTGCGTATACATTAATACTTCAGAAACCATATTAAACCTTGTGTAGATCTGTGACTAAGATCTAGTGTTAATTTCTCTTCTAAGTTCATATAAAACATTCTACGCATACGTCACATAATTGTGTAAATCAATAATATAGCCGAATACTCACATATTTTCCTTGTGTATGTCCATTCTATTTATGTACAGTATGTACCAAGTTGAAGCTGAAGTGTATACTGTGAATTGATTCCCTTCTAAATCCTCACTTTTACCTAGAACAGGGGTTCCAACCTTTTTGTTCCTCTGTACCACTTGGGCATTCTGATAAGTACCCATGTACCCCTAACAATTTAGGATAAAAATGGAAACAATTATGTAAATTTTATATTATTTTATTGTGAAATATGTATGTGTACACTGCATAGGGATCTTAGTATTGATATTATCAATAAAATGAACTCAGTGACATTAAAATATTTTGATCTGTCACTTACTGGACATTATCGGGCGGTACTGCAGCTGTCTCAAGTTGGTATACATACCTGTTTGTTTCACGTCCAATACAGATTGTGGGCCACAGGAAGTCACATAATATTGAAAACAAATGGAATAGTCACCTCACTGATATCATTTTAAGGGAAGGATGTAGTATCCGGGTGTACGGTCCGACGGTCATCATGTTTACATAGGTTAATCGCTCGCGGTTAAGTTCCCGTATATTTTTTCTGTTATTTGACCCCTGCTGGCAATATATATGATGATGACAATAAGTCATGGGGGTGAGGAGGGGCAAAAGCCCTCCTTCAACCTAATATTGTATCCTACGGCAGTCAAAATAGACTGGAACATGATTGCGAGCGTCCGCGTAGTGTAAGGCGGGCGGTCCACCCGGTAACTACATTCTTGCCAATTTGAATATAAGTTTTGCTTACTGAAATGAGGAAATTGATAAAAACACAACTCTGTGCACTCTGCCTGTAGATTAAAACACCATGTTTTGTACACTATGGTTATTCTCTCAGATCCCTATGTACCCCCTGAGAAGTGCAAATGTACCCCTGGGGGTACATGTACCCCAGGTTGGGAACCCTTGACCTAGAACCTACGCCAAATTCCATATCTAATTAAACTCGGCTCTCCATCCTTTAGAAGAATTATATTGCTGATTATCATAATCTAAATTAAATTTCTTCGAGAGAAACCCCCCTATTACGCCTTATTTTGTCGTGCGTTAATAGTATAATTTGTGAATATCGTATTAGTTTATTCTGTTATGAAAAAGATAATTTCGATCCAGCTCTTCTAGGAATTCTAGTTCTGTGTAGATCTATTGTCTAATTATTTCACCAACTCGAATACAACGCCAATTTGTTCTGTATTCCCTATAGGAATCTGTTAACCAGTTCAGATCTCCTTTTTTCCATCTAAGTGCAACTTCGTCGTGTACGCCATATTTAACTTGTAGTATTATTATAACTACTTTGTATACGCTAATTTATTGATGGTTCTCTAATCTGCTGTAATCAATCTATTGCCTGATCCAGTTAGGTTATCTTCAACCTTCGAGTATTCTTCAGTAGATATAAATCATTAAATCTGAATTCCTCGACCTGTGAGATTATCTTTGCATATAAGAATTAAATTATTGTATGCTCATGATATAAATGTTCTCATAATGATCTAAGCACATCATTAATTGTAAAAATAATTGACCTCTCCTCCCATTTCAATTTCAACATATTCCTCCCATTATTCAGAATAATATCGCACTAACTATAAATACTAATTTGGTCATCGCAGTAAAACAAACGACCTGAGTGACCTACCTGGCCAGAATAATTTGTGCGTGTTAGCCTTTAATCTCCCCCTACGCTTCTCGCCACCCGTGAGCGAGCGTTCATCGCAGAACTCTTCATACGCTTTCCCTTTGTTCCGTCCCAACTTATATACGCTTACTTAGAGATTTCGTTCAGCCTGTCAGAAACTTATTCAGAATAATTCACAGTAGATACTCAACTCTCATATATATTATTATCAAGGGTTTTATCTATGTGCATGTTTGTCTAATTATTATTGCATACTTCCATGATAATATTATCCCTAGATTCACGCTCATTGTATGTTCTTACTAGACCTTGATGTGTGATAAATGTTAATAATTGTTTACTTCCTATTCTTTATAGTAGTGAAGTAACTATCCACCCCCACTTTAGGCCTAATTATATGCTTGAAGTACCTATCATTTTGTTTATGTCAAAGTATACGTACTCGCTTACTATTCCCCAATAATAGTCAAGGAGTATCCAGCTTTATCTATATGTAATTCGAATAAATAAGTGTATAATTACATGTGTGTATTTATTGTGTTCTTCTTAACCTGATTGAGTACCTAACTTGTGAATAAGAACGTGTTCGACGTGTCCCTGTTGAGAATATATTGAGTCTAAAAGTCCATAGTTGGATTTGAGTAAAGACCAAACTAAGCTAAGTTGTATTACAACCCGGCATAACATAAATAAATGCCGAAAATCACGAGACTAATGCCAAAATCTGTAGACTATCGCTCAAAGTGGTTAAAATCTCCAGAATATCGATGCATTTTATGTCGCTAGATATAAAAATGTGCAGCTAGATCGTAATTAATACCTCTAGATCTGGTGGAAAAGTAGCTAAATTGGCAACACTGCTCTCCAGACACGTTTTTAGTTCATATTGGGTGACACTTTGGCTTTAAGGGGACCGACCGGTTAATTTAGGCTTAAAAAACTCGAAATCCTGAAAACCCCAATAGGTGTTTACTCAACAAAAGTCAACATCCCTTCATAAGCCAGTGAAATGTTATTAGTGAAAACCCACTGGAAATAGTATTTTTTTATGTATTCCAAACTTTTCCTGTAATTCTAAAAACGTTATATAGCGAACTTTGAAATTAACATGCTCAGTAACTACTGGTCGTACGAGGAACATACCTATATAAATCGAAAGAGCGTAAGCTACTCTACAACCTCCCATACGCTTTATCTTCTACTTTGCCATGTTCCCGCATAAAATATTGTAAATCTAAAAAACAAAAGTAAAAATGTTCACCTAATGACCTTAGACTTTCACCTGTTTTTCTCAGAACCTATATTGCCGCACTATCGGATGTTATTCTACAGTTATTATTGGACCTATAGGAATGGTGTATATACCATTGGAAAGGTAATTAAAAACACTAAAAGGCCTATAAACCAAATTTACTCTAATAATTCAAAAAATTTCACAATATGTCATCAAAGTTGTAATTTTTGTATAAATATATTCGCCTGAATCCGTCATCACCTAAATCGAACAAATACACAAAATATATAAAATGTGTTTTATAGAAACTATAGATACACCTTTTGTGAGTTGTTTGATCACATAAAACATGTGCTATGGGGATTTCTGTAGGAGTTTATAATTTTTCGCAGTACTATGATTTTCAACATTTTTTTTTTACCTAAATTGCAAGAAAAAGGCAAAAACAAATTTTTTTTTTTTTTATCTAGTTTTATGGTTATATACACCTGTGCCAAATATCATTTAAATTGATAGTAAGACCTGGAAGTAGCGAAATTATCCGGTCGGTCCCCTTAACGAGGAATGAGTCATCATTATTCATACTATAAAAAAGGGGGTCTTATTTATTTAAGATTTGACAAGAAACGAGATACACTTATTATAAACAAAGTAGTGGATATATTAAGTTTGTAAAATGATATCGTTTGCCCTAGTTCAGTCAGTGACAGGAGAAGGTTGTGTTAATCTGAGCTCCTGCCCGGACCACTTACCAGTGACCTTTAGTGACCATTACACCTACCTGTGTTTGGGGGCAGTGCACTCGTGTTATATAAAAGTGTTATAGCTCAGTTTTTAGCTGTTAGTTTACTTGTTTTTGTTTTTTCTGTACTTAGTTTCTTGCTCCTCGCTAAGCTTATTGGGATCATGGCAGGTATGGAGTGCGAGTCTCTAACTGATCTGCATCATCTTATTCTCCAGGTAAGAGAGGAGATGGTTGTGGTGAAGGAAGAGGTCTTGGCTCTAAGGGAGGTTAATGTTAAACTTCAGAGGGAAGTGGATTTGATTAAAGACGAAAATCTATCTTTCAAGCTTAGCCAAGAGGAAATAAAGTCAAGTAAGGGGAAAAGGGAGGAAGTTGATGAAAAATTATATTCATGGCAGGTTGTTAAAAATACGGGTGGGAAAGTCACACTCAAGAAGCAGGATAGTAGAATAGGTATGAGTGTGACAAATACATTCTCTCCTTTGCGAGACGAATGTGAGGGAAAAGATAGTCAGGATAAGGGAGGGATAACCGAAGTGCCTGCCGCCGACTCAGCTCCAACCTCTGACGCTGTGCTACCTACCACCACCACTACCCCCACCACCACCAAGGGAGCTTCTGCCACCACCGGGGGTTCTCCAACTGCAGCTGCTGGATCCTCCCGAGGGAAAGGTAAGTCTGTGTCCCGAGAAGGTAAGTCTGTGTCGATTGTGGGCGACTCCATGGTAAGACATTAAGTTAGGGCTACCCGCACTAAACTTAGGAAGGTTGTGAGTCTGCCTGGCCATGGAGTTGGGAGGGTTTTAGAGAAGATGGACCACATCTTGGAAGATAGTGGAGATAACCCCATTATCTGTCTCAGTGCCGGGAGTAACGATGTTGGTAAGGGTAGAAGTGAGGAACTGCTGCAGCAGTATCGGGATGTGTTAGATAAAGTTAGGATGAAGGGAGGGATCCCTGTAGTACATTGTATCCTACCCAGAAGAGGAGTTCCCAAGGAATGGACATCCAGGGCGATTGGTGTCAATTGCCGTTTGGAGAAATATTGCAAAGAAAAAGCAATACCATTCATTGATAACTGGGATAGTTTCTATGGGAGAGATGGGATGTTCGCAAGGGATGGGGTTCATCTTTCACGGTTAGGGGTTTCTACATTAGCTAGCTCTTTAGATAGGGTGGTTGTGGGGTTTTGAACATAAATATTGAGAGTGTAAATGAGAGGTTAAATGGAACAATTTTAGCGTCAGGCGAAAGCGATAAGGATATTCAGTCTCATGCTAAAAATGATGACTATAATGCAAATGATAGTAGTGATGGTGCAACGGAAGATGGAAATGTCGCTAAAAACAAAGGTAAATTAGGTATAAAGAAAAGAAGTAAATTGAGAGTATATTACACAAACTGTAGGAGTCTATGTAACAAAATGAACGAACTTAGAGCCCTTGTTAGCAAAGAAAATATAGACATAATAGCGCTAACTGAAACGTGGATTAATACAGAAACCAGGCATTTTTTTAGCAGAATTTGATATACCAGGATATAGTTTGTTTAAATATGACCGAACAAGTAAGAGGGGTGGCGGTATAGCAGTGTTTGTCAGGAGTACATTAAAAAGCTGTATTAAATCAGGTATTAGACTAAATAACGATAATGAAAGTGTTTGGGTAGAGGTTAACGAAGGTAGTGAGACCATAGTTATTGGAGTTATGTATAGACCGCCAAATATGAGTAGAAATGACGGAACGTCATTATGGGAGGAAATTAAAATGGCATCAAGGTTTAGCAATGTGTGCATTATGGGGGATTTTAATTTTCCGAATATAGATTGGCAGCATCAAATAGGAGACTCTGATTCTGAGGAGTTTATAGAGGTAGTACAAGATAGTTTTTTATTTCAATTCATAGATACACCGACTAGAGGTAATAATATTCTCGATTTAGTTTTCAGTAACAATGAACATATGGTAAATAATGTAGAGATAGGGGACCACCTAGGAAATAGTGACCACAATTCTGTGTATTTTAATATACAATGGAAAGGTAATACCAGAGAGAATACAACATTAATACCTGACTTTAGAAAAGCCAATTATGGTGGGTTAAGAAGAGCCCTATTAGCGGACCCCATGGTCAAAAAATTAAGTCGATTCAGGTGTCCAAATGAGTGTACCCCTTCTCAGGCACCTGTCATCTTAAGTCAGGAATAGACTCAACCTTGGTAGATACATACGATAATTTTATCAAGTCAGTATTCAATGCACAAAATAAATACATCCCCAAAAGAAAATTTAGATCAACACAGAACCAACCCAAATGGATGAATAATAGACTATTAGATCTTCTAGGACAAAAGAGAGGAATATATAGAACAAATTAAAAAAGGCGAAATTCACCTACTTGCTTACTATCACAATCTATCAAGACAGGTAAAAAAGGATATTAGGAAAGAAAAAATAAATTATGAAATCAAGGTTGCCAATGACTCAAAAAATAATCTTAAAGCTTTTTACCAACTATAAAAATCCAAGGTTAGAGATGTAATTGGTCCCCTTAAAACTTCGATAGGAGAAATGACAGAAAATGATTTAGAAATGTGCAGTACATTAAATAGTCAATATGTTTCCGTTTTCACTAATGAAAATTTGGCACAGTTTCCAGAAGTACGTAAGGTATATAGCGATAGTATAGAAAATAGGTTAAGTACGGTTACTATAAGTAGAAGTGATGTGCTTAAGGAAATTGACAGACTGAAACCTCATAAATCGCCTGGTCCTGATGAGGTATATGCTAGAGTATTAAAAGAATGTAGGGATGAGTTAAGTTACCCATTAACATTTTTATTTAACAAGTCATTGGAGACAGGTATAGTTCCAGAAGCTTGGAAGCTTGCAAACGTAGTTCCGATCTTCAAAAAAGGTGACAAATCAATAGCATCCAATTACCGTCCCATTAGTCTTACATCAATCATAGGAAAGCTACTAGAGTCAATTATTGCTAGTAAAATTAGAAACCACTTAGATACATTTAATTTAATAAATTCTTCTCAGCATGGATTCACTCAGGGACGTTCTTGCCTTACTAATTTGCTTAGTTTTTTCTCAGAGGTATATGAAGCAGTAGATAATGACAAGTCATATGATATAATATATTTAGATTTCAGTAAAGCTTTCGACAGAGTCCCCCATGAGAGATTGATGAGAAAGGTTGAGGCGCATGGAACAGGTGGGGCGTTGTTGGGATGGATTAGGTCATGGCTAATTGGTAGGAAGCAGAGAGTCAGCATAAATGGTACGAAGTCAGAATGGGGAGCAGTCAAAAGTGGTGTCCCCCAGGGATCTGTATTAGGTCCTCTGTTGTTTGTTATATACATAAATGACCTTGATTTAGGTATAACTAGTAGGATAAGTAAATTTGCAGACGATACCAAAATGGGGAGAACAATTGATTCAGATAGAGATATAGAGTGCCTCCAAAGGGATCTAGATACCTTACACGAATGGTCAGTAAATTGGCAGATGAAGTTTAACATTGACAAATGCAAGGTATTAAAGATAGGGAAGATGCATACAAATGTTATATATAAACTAGCTAATGTGGAATTCGAAAACTCGAATTGTGAGAAAGATCTAGGTGTGTTTGTTAGCAATGATTTGAAGCCTAGACAACAGTGTATAAGCGTTCGAAACAAGGCAAACAGGATTCTCGGGTTCATCTCAAGGAGTGTGAGTAACAGAACTGCTGATGTTATCTTAAAACTTTACTTGTCATTAGTGAGACCCAATATGGATTATGCTGTTCAATTTTGGTGTCCTTATTACAGAATGGACATAGATTCATTGGAGAGAGTACAACGTAGAATGACAAAAATGATCCATAATATTAGATATCTTCCGTATAAAGAAAGGTTGAAGAAATTAGGCTTACATTCGTTAGAGAGACGCAGAGTTAGAGGGGATATGATAGAGGTGTTCAAGTGGGTTAGTGGGATTAACAAAGGGGACATGACAAATGTACTAAAGCTCAGTGATAGCGAAAGAACTCGTACCAATGGTTTCAAATTAGATAAATTTCGTTTCAGAAAAGATATAGGCAAATATTGGTTTGGTAACAGAGTTGTAGATGGGTGGAATGGACTACCAAGTGCTATAGTGGGATTAAAAACGATAGGGAGCTTTAAGATAAAATTGGATAAGCATATGGACGAGAAGGGTTGGGTGTGAAGGGGGATCAGCAGGGTTGGGCCAATCAGCGCTCTGCAGACCCCCGTAATCCTGCGTTAATCTCTAACCGTTTTGGTAAGATGATCCTCAGGGTATTAGAGTGTTGAGCCTATAATTGGGCTTTGTAATTGGGGTTGTGTGGGACAGGGATCTGCCTTGCTTAGGCCAATCGGCTTTCTGCAGACTCCCATTTTTCTTATGTTCTTATGTTCTTACTCTATTGTATTACTCTATAATACCGTAAATACAATGGCAGTAATGAACAAACAAGTGTGTAGGTTCAGTCTGTAAATTGTGTTTGCCAATACTTTACTTCATTACTCTATAATAACATAAATATAAGAAGCTCTGGCCCAGCTGGAAGGTTGACCGACTGTATATAAATATAAGTCACTATAACTAAACGACCGACTGTATATAAATATAAGTCACTATAACTAAACGACCGACTGGAATACCGGCTCACCCCTAAATCTGCCAATGAAGTACAGTGATACTTTTGAATAATTCATGCCATAAATATCCGAGGCTTGTCCCATAACAGAACTATTTATTGGGTCAATAACGGAGACCTTCGTATATTAAGGGGAGGCATGTCCTTTTTCTAGACCACCGTCTCCCTCATGTTTAGCCCCATTAATTTTGGCATTTGAGACATTCATCACATTAGTTTGCCGATTTGAAGACATTTCGCCCACTTTATTTGTCAATATTAAGACTTTTTGTGCCATTTAGGTGTGGGTATTTTACAGGAACCAGCCTTTGGCCGGGACATTTGTCTACCAAATAATGTACAAATTAATCTCGAAGGGGGATCTTGAGGATGTTTTATTTATAGTAGACCAGCCAAGAAGCAAAAAGGCTTTAAAAAAAACTTTTACCTGCATGGAATGTTAATAGCAGGCACCTATGCTAGATCAATCAGTCATTGGTCAGACAGAAATACTAGGGTGGATGCCACTAAAAATGTTGACCTTAAAGGTCAAATCAAGGTCATTTTGTGGCCGAAAAAGGTCAAATTTCTAAATCATCTATATATAGCCATGTTATTTATCAGAAGAAAGGTATGGAAGAGACAAACAGTTTGGTACTATTTGTAGGTCAGCTTGTTGACCTTAAAGGTCAATTCAATGCCATTTTGTTAAATATCAAAATGAATGTATGGCCTAGCTGAATTTTGAGACTACAATTTTAAACTCTATACACTGCATACAATATTAGAATGTATAAACTGTAATGAGGCGTTCATTCGCGGAACGTGTTGACCGCCCAAAATAAAAAACCGAGTAAATCGCGTCTGAAGTTTGCCGACTTATAAAAAGCTGTAACTATCAGACCCGATTAAGGAGAGAGGTGACAGTGTTTTCAAAATGTTCGGAAAATAGTATCTAGCCACGTACCACAAAAAAAAAATAATAAATTGCTTGTAATTTATCGCAGAACATGATAGTTGCCCAAAATAAAAAAAGGAGTAAATCGCGTCTGAAGTTTGCCGACTTATAAAAATCTGTAACTATCAGACCCGATTAAGGAGAGAGGTGACAGTGTTATCAAAATGTTCGGAAAATAGTATCTAGCCACGTACCACAAAAAAATAATAATAAATTGCTTGTAATTTATCGCAGAACATGATAGTTGCCCAAAATAAAATAAAAAATAAATCGCGTCTGAAGTTTGCCGACTTATAAAAAGCTGTAACTATCAGACCCGATTAAGGAGAGAGGTGACAGTGTTATCAAAATGTTCGGAAAATAGTATCTAGCCATGTACCACAAAAAAAATAAAAATAAATTGCTTGTAATTAATAGTAACGTGAGTGTGATTGAAATAATCCCATGATTTTATAACCCCATATCAATTCAATACTGTAGAAACGTTGAGAAAAAGCAAATGTATAACAATAAAACATAAATAATATTATCAGTGAATAATAATAAGACATGGAAGAGTAGGGTAAGATAATAGAAACATAATTTTATAAAATTAATAAGCGATAATAAAGATTAGAAAATGGAGGAAGACATGGTGAATAATAATGAATAAGTAAAACACAAGAATAGAGTAATAATTTTGCTACTTTAATGTTATTGATTTATTATTATAGAAAGTAAGCTAGTATTACTGTTAATTAATTAATTTGGGATGTTTTATTCAGCTTGGGAAGGACATGATTTTACAAAATTTTAATCTAAGGAAGGAATTTGATGGCTAGTTACTATAATGTTCTTGTGTAAAGATTGCTATTGTTTAACAATTTTACCTTACTAAAATGCATTATTACTCTATTCTATTGTTACATTTATATATTCATACTCACCGAGTAGTCAGGCAGTGTCGCTATCACTGTCACTATCATCTGCATACTCTTGCAGGTTGTCATCAATATCAGAGGAGTCAGAGTTGTTGTCCAAGGCTGGTCTAGCTGCTCTACTGAGGTCCCTCTGCATACGAAAAAGTTCGTGGTAATACTCCGAGTGGATTGGCGGAATGTAGGATAGCAGGTCGTGGACGGCTTGGAGTTTGTCAGCTTGAAGTTTGATGGCAGCTGGGTACTTGGGGGTGAGTGGCACTCGTGACAGATTAAAGGCCGATGGAGCATACTTGGCTTTACCTGGCATAAGCCTGAGACAATGCAGAGGCCCCTCGTAGCCTCGAGACAGCTGATACCCATCCCTATATTGCAGAGTAAAGCAGAATCGGCGACATTCAGAGAATAGGAGTGGCTTGGCGGGTGTACGGTGAGTTATGACACTTTGCATCAGGTCTAAGTTTAGAAAGTCCTCTCTCACCATGGGAATGACCTTGTTACCTGCGTGGACCGCACGCTCAATCACCTTGATATAGTGTTCAAAATCATAGATGTTCCCCTCAACCCTGAAGCGCTTTTCTATGTTCCCAAAAGCCCTGTCACACGCCATGTAACTATGTCCTGGGATGAGGAAATAATGGACCACTTCCTGAAGACGGCGACTGTGCAGTTCGTAAAGATGGCAGAGCATGATATTAATGTTCTTATTCTGTCCACCACAATTGTCACTGAATAGTATAAGCTTGCCAAAATCACCATGACGCAGTACTTCATTCTCGATCCACTTTTTGATGCACGAACCCACCTCGACCGAGCCACGCCCACCTGTCACCTCATCCCACACGAAGAACTGGTTTTCACCGGTCTTGAGGTTGGAAATGCATAAATTGTACAGCCAGACTTTCTTCTTATAGTAGGCAGCATTAGTGGTGAGACGAGGTATTGGCTGTGTCTGTTGGAGGTCCAAGGCTATGACACGAGTATCATCGTCCCTGTCCTGCCCCAGAGTCTTCATAAGTGTTTGTGCCTGCCGTGCCATCGCCAGGTGTTCATCAAGTTCAGCCTGCAAGATTGCCTTATCTGCGTCATTACTGGCATGTTTCAAAGTGGTCTTAGCTAGGTCACAGGTCGAGCAAGTATCAGTATTTGGTGGTGAGAAGGAGAGTTCTTTACTTTTGAAAACTTTCCGGTAATAACTTTCCTTGACTACGCTGTTGTTAGGATAATTCTCAGCCATCCAGGTAGAATACAGGTGGTACATCCGGCTTAAACTCAACGATGTCTCTAGGTACCGCAAATTGGGCGATTTGGCTCTGCTATAATGGCTGGTAACGCTGGGGAATGATGCAATGTGTTTGTGCACACGCTTTGCATCAGGACCTGCAATGGTGACACGGTTCTTGTGTTGCCCGCGGCCGTCTCTCTTCGGTGTACCAGTGTCACTCACGTGGGTCAGGGCATTCTCTAATCTTGTCCTACCTATGGCTAAAATGTTGATGAAGGCTGTCTTGCAAACCATATAAGTTGTAGACTGGTAGGAGAGAGTAAATTTGCGGGTGCATGACCGATGGGGACCAGGGTTGTTGATGTCGGCAGGCTTTCTTCGTCGTTTCACTGGCACTGACAGAACGTGTTTCTGAATGAAGGTATTCTGGACTAACCAATCTCCAGTTTGCCAGAAGTTATTGTGGATTGCTTGGCGGATAGGTTCAGCAATTTTATCGTAGCATCCATCATTGCAAGGCGGCCCAATAACTCTAGCATTCACTGTATTTCCTGTTTGGCGGCTGACATATTCCTTCCCAGTATTTCTCTTGTTCCTGGCGATTATTTCAGACCAATTGTCCGGGTTACACCTCTTTTTTATAGGTGGGGGTGGGCTCCCACTATCACTCTCACTCTCACTATCACTCATTGTTCAGGGAAGCACTGCAACACGGTTAAAACGGCACAAAAACAACACCAGGTGCGAGGTAAATGATCCGTACGGCGTGAGAGCTGAGCTAGACTGTATTGTGGCGGGAGAACAGAGAGCAACGCGCGCCGTGAGTGGCTGAGCTGGCGCCCACGCGGTACCATAGCCGGGCTGTCATTGGCTGGCTGAACACACGCTGCCTGGGTGGCGCGTATCACCCTATGCGATGCAGAGACTAGGGCTAGGCAAACGCCCTGTCAACACGGATGAAAGTGCGTCTTACTTTATGCGATTTTCAACCATGTTGACATTCTCAAATATAGCTCCCTACCGCGGCTCCAGATTCGAGAAGGTTGTGGCAATATAATGCGATAATATAACGGCTTTTGCCAGAGGTGGCGGTTATCACGTTCCGCGAATGAGCGCCTCGTATGCAGTATGCAGTTTACTGTATGCAACTGAATTAAAATTTTCATTTCTTTTGCAGGCTGTGAACTGATGACACAAGAATTATGAGTGAAGATTCCAGCAGGAGGGCCACAAAGAGGCACCACATGGACTCTAAAAACAAGAATGTGTGCTTCTTTTGTGAAGGCAGTTCAGGCGACCTTCGGCAAGCCTCCACCGATGGAAAAAACAGAACCAAAGATGTTGCACAACAAAGAAGGAAATTGGGTGACCATATGTATTCAGACGTGCTGGACAAACTAGATGGACTCTCGTTGGATAATTTTAACTCTCTCGAAATTAGGTGGCACAAATCCTGCTATTCTGTGTTTACTTCGGAGAGCAAACTGGACAGACTACGGAATCGGCGACAACCAGCATCTAAACCATCTACCAGCTCAAACAGCACAGCTCCAACAAGAAGAAGTTCTCTGACAACTATTGACTGGAAGCTCTGTATGTTTCGCCAGGCACAGATCTCAAGCAAGAAACTTCACCGGGTAGAAACTACAAATAAATCCACAGCACTGATTGAACAAGCTAAATCTGATCCAGTGATGTCTGTCAGACTCTCTGGTGTCAGTGACTTGATGGCAGCTGATGGCCTGTATCATCTGGCCTGCTTAGTGACATTCGAACGACGCACTAAAGGAATGCCTCAAGAAGTTGAACCAGATCTGGATGAGTGCATGATGAAGTTGTGCTATGATTTAGACATTGGGCTTTCAAGAGGTAAGACTTATGACATGGCAGTTGTGTGGCGCAGATACCAGGACATGTGTACTGAGAGAAATATCCCTGTTCGTAAGAGTTACCAGTCCAGAATAACCACCTTCTACAAAAAGGTTAAGAAAATGCTTGGTTCAAAGGCAGGATATGTCAAACCTCTTTCAAATAGAGCACCAATAATGTACCCTGGTGAAAAGTCTAACTTCATTATATCAGAGTCATTATCAAGAAGTCATCATCGTGGTGGTTTATCCTCAGATTCGGAATCCACAGACAATGAAGATGTTGGTACTGTTGGATTTAATCAAGGAAATATCTATCAAGAAATGGTACATGTGGCACTAAGAATCAGAAAAGATCTCTCAGACAGTCCTGGTCATTCCAGCAGTTGGCCAGGACTTGATCAAGAACATGTTGCACAAGTTATCCCAAACAGCTTGTATCTATTTCTACGTTTACTGTTCAGTGATGCGGATGATCTTCATGAGGGAATTGAAGAAGACAACATTATCAAGCAGAGTGTGTGCAGCATTGCTCAAGACATTGTGTATGCAGTATCTAGGAAACGAAAGTTGACACCAAAACATATTGGTTTAGGGCTTGCACTCCACCAAGCTACACGTTCTGAGGCACTTTTGAATCTCTTCCATGCAGCGAACCATACCATTGGTATTGATACAGTTCGAAGAATTGATACATGGATAGCTCAAAACATTCTTCAAAGATTTGTGGAAAATGGCAACGTCTATATTCCAGACAATATAATCAAAGAGCGAATGATCCACTGCTCATGCGACAACATTGATGTGCTGGAAGCAACTCTAGATGGCAAAAATACGTTTCACTGCACACAGATGTTGGTGTGGCAGAGAGGACCAGCACCGCAGCAGAGGAATGAGAGAACACGCATCAAGAGATCAAGAGCAATAAAACCGGATTCTTTACAGGCATTTCAGACACTTGACCATGCAACTATGCCAGCAGGAGACAGATCATCACCATCATACACTGGTGCTTCCAAGATAGAAGTGGATTGGTTTGGAACAAAAGATGAAGAAAGACAGAAGGCACGAGTGAAGGATTTGACTTGGTTGGTGTCCAGGATTTGTGATGACAAAGATGATCCTTCTGTTCAGGTTGGAGAGCAATGAACGAAGCCACAAGCATTGTTGACCCTCCAGTAACTACTGCAGGGATGTTGCCCATTCTTCAGGCACCAACGGATGATAATGAATACTATCACAACAGTGATCAATCGCTTCAGGGCTATTTCAAGGCACATGGGACAGAAATACACCATTATCACGGCAGATCAGCCATTGTACAGCAGAGGCAAGGAAATTGTTTGGGCAAATCCTAAGTTTGAGAATGTCATTTTTCTGATGGGTGGCCTTCATATCTGTTTCAACTTCTTGAAAGCGATCGGTCAGCACATGGAGAGTGCTGGGCTGGATGACCTGTGGACAGAATCTGGCTTGTATGGAACCAACACAACTGAAACCATGCTGGATGGAAAAGCATACTACCGGGCAGTGAGAGGACATGTGCTGACATATGAAGCTCTGTGGCACATAAAGTTGTCAATGTTCAAATCGTGGATCATTGAAACTGAACAGGAGCTCACTTCACAGGTTTCGACACTTTCCCAGAATGTGGCTGATGAGTGTAAAAACAAGGCTGCTACTGACAGAAATTCACTCCACAATGCAGTTGGCTAGCTTTCTGATGTTCTCAGTGACAAGAATGTGAAAGGACTCTTGAGTGAATTTGACAAAAAGTACTTAAGCAATCCTAATTACAAGTTGTGGCTGGACTACATGAGTATGGTTGAGATTCTTCTGGACTTCATCAGGGAAGAGAGAGATGGTAATTGGATTCTTTACTTGGAGTCTTTTTCTGCCATGCTGCCGTGGCTCACCATCTATGACCACACAAACTATTCAAGATGGGGACCTATCTATTATTTAGATATGAAGCTTCTTGAGAAATCAGCTCCTGAAGTTCACGCTGAATTCATAGATGGTAACTTTGTTGTGAAGATGACCAAAAAGCGCTTCAACCAAGTTCCTGTGGACCAGGCAACAGAATGGATCAATAAAACATGCAAGATGCACAATGGAATAATTGGAATAACCAGGAATGACCAAGCAAGGGACAAATTTTGTATCACATGGTCAGAACGGTCGCGCATCACACAGGGTATGAAAGTTTTGTTCAACTTGGAAGATGACGAAGAAGAAGAGGTTTTTATACGTTCTGATAGCCGTCCAAGCCGGATGACACGTGACACTGAAGATGTGAGAAAATTGGTGTCACAGCTCACAAGATTTGATGTTTTCAGAGTTCACACACAATCTGACAATAGACCACCTATTTCTGAGTCAAGCATTCCCCTGGTGTCACTGGCAACAAAGGATACCGCTCTAGAAGATATAGCCAATGATCTTCTGACTGCTGAAAACAGAGGAAAGAGGCAAATGCTGGCTAATGTGACAGAGCGATTAGTGGATCAGAAAGTGGGATTTCATTATCCGCTCTCAAAAAATCGGTCTAAAACATTTGCAAATATCTACAAAGCAACTGTCTCAAGTAAAGAGAATGTGCAAAAGACTATTAAAGCAGACCGAAAATTGCTTCAACGTCTTTTGAATGCGGTGACTGCAGGTAGAACAGTGACAATGACAAATATCCTGAAACATGAACTGTCACCAATCCCACTTTCCCTGGCAAACACTGGAGGAGAAATGAATTCAACCAATAAAGCAGAACTGATAAGTGTTTTGATGAACAAAATTGAAACTACTACTGAACTTCCAGAATCTGACATGAAGATTTGTTTTCTAATTGATGGGCATGCACTCATCCAAGCTATGGGAAAGCCTCATGGATGTCAGACATTTGGAGACTATGGTGCTGCTTTTATTCGCTCAGTTACACGCTGTTTTGGAGATATTACGACACAAGTTGATGTTGTGTTTGATCGATATCTGGGTGGGAATTCAATCAAATCTGGTACCAGAGCAAAACGAGTTAGCAAGAAGAAGCCTATTCGAAAGCTAATAGATGGACCAGATGTTCCACTGCCTCAGGTTTGGAGCCAATTTGTTGCTATGGATGAAAATAAGGCAGACCTGGCACATTTCCTGTCTGAAAGGATCATTCACACAACCAAAGATCTTCCAGAAAAATACGAGATGGTAACTGGAGGTGGATTCATGGACCACACTGGGGCAAAATCAACCAGGAGATCCATAGATGACCTCAAACTTAATGGGAATCATGAAGAAGCGGACACAAGATTGATTCTTCATGCCTCTGAAGCAGTGGATATGGGCTATCAACGAATTCTTGTGAAGTGCAGAGACACTGATGTCATGCTTCTCCTATTGCATTTCACTGCCCCAAAAGCAAGTGAAGTCTGGATGCTCTCTGGAACTGCAAAGAAACAGAAGTGCATTCCCATTCATCAAGTAGCAAAATCATTTCCTGATGCAGTGAAGAATGACCTCTTGAGTTTTCACGCACTCACGGGCTGCGACACAACCTCTTCATTCAGTAGATATGGGAAAAAGACCTGCTGGAAAACATTTTTGAAAAACCCACGTTTGGTAGAAGGGATTGGTCGTGATGGTGAGCTTGGACCTATTGAACAGTTTGTTTGCAACCTCTATGGATGTCCAGGGCTGCAAACAGTTGACAGTGCAAGATTGAACATGTTCAGCAAGGCAAAGAAAGGCCTGGAATTGCTCCCTCCAACACGTGATGCTCTGGAGCTTCATGTGCAACGCGCAAACTACCAGGCCAATATTTGGCTTCAGGCAGAGAAGGAAACTATTGTTGTGACATTGCCCACAGATGCTTGGAAGAAGGAGTCAGGTTGTCTGACACCTCGATGGGCTACGTTACCTCCTGTACCGCAGTCCTGCCTCGAACTGGTGACCTGCTCTTGCAAAAATAAGTGCAATACTGCTAGATGCACTTGTTTAAAAAAAAATCTGAAATCTACAAATGCCTGTGGTTGCGATTCTATTGACTGTTGTAATCCATCAGATTGAACATTATTTCTGTCTAGTACATATTGAATACACATATAATTTTGTTTTTAAATATATTCATTTCTCTAATGCTAAAGTAGATCAACTAAGAAGCAAAAAGGCTTACCATTTTTTTATTTGCATGGATTGTTAGCTGCAGGCACCCATGATAAATCAATAAGTCAAAGTCAGACAGAAATACTAGGGTGGACTTTGACCTACATGACTTACTTCTGAGATCAATATTCTGACTTTAAAATAGTACCAAACTGTTTGTCTCTTCCATACATTTCTTTTGATATATAACATGACTATATTTGAATGATTTAGAAATGTGACCTTTTTGGACCACAAAATGACCTTCAATTGACCTTTAAGGTCAACAATCTGACCTACAAATAGTACTAAACTGTTTGTCTCTTCCATACCTTTCTTCTGATATATAACATGGCTATATTTAGATGATTTAGAAATTTAACCTTTTACGGCCACAAAATGACCTTGATTTGACCTTTAAGGTCAACATTTTTAGTGGCATCCACCCTAGTATTTCTGTCTGACCTATGACTGATTGATTTAGCATGGGTGCCTGCTATTAACATTTCATGTAGGTAAAAGTCACAATTTTGCTCCTTGGCTGGTCTACTATTAAGCTTAATGGAGGCCTAGGGAGCAAGCTAAAATATTACTATATACATTAATAAATAAACAAATCAATATCACCTACGCGCTTGATTAACAACTATAATGAGTATATAATCAAGTATAAACAGTAAATATTTATGTCATATAAGTTATTTGTTTGTTTCTTATTAAGGCATTGACAGTTACTTATATAGATCTGTCTGCCATATACTTTTTAATTATTTATGTTTATGTGTGGTATAACATGCAAATATTGTTGTTTTACATCATGCAACACATAATCCCCCCCCCCCCCACACACACACACAAACACACATACGCGCATGCACCCAGACACACACATATACACACACCTGTAATGTTTTTAATTATACTATTCTTTCTATATATATATATATATGGGTGAGAGAGAGAGAGAGAGAGAGAGAGAGAGAGAGAGAGAGAGAGAGAGAGGACACGAGAGAAAGCATCATAGTCATAAAACAGCATTAGTTACAATACTATTTGAATTGTGTCATATATATGCAGAACATATTAATATAAACCATAAAGCTTATAATAATACTAAACGGCGTCCATATCATTAATCAACAACCAACTAACAACAGTAATAAATATATGCCGTAGTTTAGATTATTATATAAGCTAGTTTAACGCTTGACCAACATTATGGGGAGGATTTTAGTTTGTTCCCTAGACCTCCATCAAGCTTAAAATTACATCCCTTAGAACCCCTTTCAAGATAAATTTGTAAATTTTTCAGTAGGCAAATGTACCGTGTTACGACCGGGGCTACGAATAAAACAAGGGCACTTAATGATTGGACTAGTAATAGGGCACTATGCAACAACGGTACGCTAGATCCAAACCCTTGAACTTATATGCCGGCTAACAAAAACACCTATACCCTCCAAAGTTAATCTGCGATAACGGGGTATCCTTAACTGGGCATAAATGTACTATACTTCAGGCTAACCCACACTGGTATAGCATGATAACAAACAAGATGCAAGTTACGTTAAAATGCATAAACGGGAAGCTATGGAAAGATCAATTAAATCACTGCAAGATTTAATACAATACAAAGATGCTTCAATACAGTTACTCTAAACAACAATAAACTCTTCACTCCTATCTGAAAGAAAGTGAAGTCTAGTCCTACAGCATAGACCTGGAAACTTCTGAAGAAAGTCTGATGCTCATAAGATGCTCGTATCTTAAATTATATAAAGGCAGGAGGCAGGACACCATACGTGTAGACTGAATACACTAAAAGATAGGACATATAATGTTAACTGACACGGGAATACTATAAATTCGCAACGGCAGAAATGCTCGACACTAAAAGAAATGCTTCCTCATCAATGAAACAGTCTGCTATGGTTGTGCAACACAACAACAACCTAGACTAATAAATGCCGTGAATAATAATGCATACATATCATAAAGAGCTCATGTCCTAACTAGTGTCTGCTAGGCGAATAAAGTCTAGCTGGGATATCAAGGTTAGGGAAACTGTGGTTGAGCAAGACTGGCTCATAGCCTAGCGTTGTCCTTAAGGCGGTATGATTAAAGTTACGTTAATGACGGGGATGCTCTCTTGGTAGATCCAGATCTCAAGTATCTGGTTCTACCCTGGCGATCCCTCTCAAGTCAAGCAAAGAGGCAGCACTGTGTGACAAGGTAGTAGGCTAATGCTCTCTTACCACACGATGCTGCACTCGCAAAAGTCACAACCAAAAAGACAACCTAGGCTACCACAGAAACCGTCGAAGTCGTGTAGGTATAAGCGAACCGTACACACATTGCTGACAACGACAACAGAAGCCTTATCCCAGTCTAGCATTAAATAACTCAGCAGAGCACTAAATCAATAATGGAGACACACACCGAGTTCTTAACCTCTACTAACTAAGAACCCTCAAACCTATTCTAAGTACATGTAAATATCAAAGAGAGCGACGCACATAATACGATGGGCCGATATGAAATTGTGTGCAGAACCCAAAGGGAGTGTTGTGACGTTAAAAAATTAGAGGAATGAAAGAGAAGAAGTTGAGGAAGAGAGACAGTATCAGAATGGTGGAGATATGGGGGACAGTTGTCAAAAGGATGTTAGTCATGTGCGTCCCTAGCCTGCTCTAAAGAGGGTAGCTCCTCGGGACCCCCAGGATCCCACAAAGGCATGGTGGTCGGCCAATCACAGGCCGATACGTCACAAGGCAGCAGGCCTACATGACGCGCCAAGAACCACCAGCCAATCAAGAGGCGGTAGAAGGCACGCGCGCGAGCCTCCGAGCGGGGGAGGCAGCACATGTATACGCACGCACACACTACCACCTCACTGCCTATATTGTTCTCTCTCCTTAACTATACACAATGCATGATATATTCTATTCATAATATAAAATACTTCCCGTTGTCACAGACGAAAATAAAGACCACCACTGGACTGTCAGTAACAATGCAAGTACTATGAAAGAAAGAACAACATTCTCTGATAACTGTAGCCCACTTCACTGCCTAGCTCCACTGGCGAGCGCTAGCGACTAACAGGAGGCGATTCTGCCAACGCTGGTAGGCGTCACACCCCGCCCAAGATATGGGACGCTCAACATTAGGCGAGCACCATATCTGACAAGGCAGAACGCCGACAGACCCGCCACAACCAGCCACTCTGCCAGAAATGAAATGCAAAGCTCAATCATAAATAAAAAACAACATTTTAGCATAAATAAAATCTTATAACCTCTCCCAAACATAATAGTATAATTTTAGCCTGTTATGCTCCCTGAGCGAGCCTCACAGAGCCCAACCTACTAAGTGAAAGACAGGTTCAACTTAGGACTTTAGCTATAACATTGGCAACTTACAATTAACTATCAAAAAGAAAGAGTTTTTATGTGATTTTTTTATTTAATTTTAATGTTGTTTTTTGACGGCTGCTCTACAGGGGCAAGCCTGATTTTTCTCCACTCTCAACACACACTGACTGAACGGCGAGGGTTCTTCTGCAAACAAATCCTCCCGTGACAAACAATCAGCCAAAACATTATCATTGTCCTTAGCATGCCACACATCCAACTTGTGTTCCGGCAGCACAACAACACCTGACACTGACAAACTGCCCAGTTCATCACAAGACTGGCACTTCTCTTCGCTCTTTCCGCCAACGGGGCCTGCCAATAACCTTTCACTAGTTCTACCTTCATGACGAGCGAGGCAGCCCCGATGCGGTCTATGGTATCGTCAACTCTAGGTAATGGATAGGCGTCTGTCAGGGATAATGCTTCCACACTCTTGCAATCACCATACACACGGATCTTGCCACTCAACTCAGGTTGCAAACTCACTGGCAACGACCACTCACGATATCCTTTATCCCTCAGACCCTTTTACCACATGTCGTCTAGCTCTGTTTTCACGACAGGCTGTTGAGCAGGATTTATACGGTAGGGAATTAACTTGAACCTTGCACTGTCTCCAGCCTCCATGTCGGATTCTACCCCGTACATCAGGCCTGGAGAAGCAACAAACATGCGGATGCACTGCCACAGCCTAGTAAACAACTTATCTCGCAGAACAACATGCCTAGTGCCCTCCCACAACCCAGCCGAGACCGCAGCTTCTAACCTGTAGTCTCCCTCCTTCTCCACCTTCGTCCCTAGAACAGCCAGGTCATGAGAGGGACAATCAGTACCACCTGTGCAGTCACTCCCATAGTTCATTATTGCTAAGGCTTGCCCGCCGATACCGTACATACGCACCCCCGCATTCCTTACGACTACATCTGCCTGCGCAGCATCACCGCCTTTAGCGACATAGCCAGATACAGTCGGTCTATGGTAGGGCTGTTGCATTCGACTAGAGCAGCATTGGGAGGCTATGTGACGACCGGGCACATCCGCTCCACAGCCAACCTCACCAATCTGCTCAATGTCCTCCTTCTGACCACCACCCTTGGCAGCCATGGGTCGACCCTGACCTGACAACCATGTCAAAGCCTCGTCGCCCACCTTGAATCACCGAAACAACGAGGCTAACGGTCTACCAACATTCAAGTGACCTGCCCGCGGAACATCTTGCACCGCCTGAGTTGTGAGGCTCGGGTGCTCGGCACGACCAGTGGGGTATGAACCGAGCTGGTGCTGGAGCGCTGCACACTGCGGCTCAGGCAGGTGCTCTAGCGCTTTCACAGCCACCAGACTCGTGTCCCCCGCCCACTGCTCCGCCGAGACATGACAATCCCAACTCTCCTCCACCTGTGCCCTACTGCCCCCCTCTCCTTCTCCTCCTTGGCTGCTGCAGACCAACGCAGGGTCAGTAGGCTGCTCAGGTGGTTGCCTCACAAACTCCTCCAACAGGTTCACATGACATGTTTCCCCGTCCGCTTGTACGATAGCCCCGTTCCCACAACTCTCCTCCACCTGGGAACTACTAAATCGCGGAGTGCCATCACGCCCAACCATGCCACTAGGGGTGACAGGTTCTGGGGCCACTCCGGAGCTCACCTCTGGGTCAAGTACTAAGCCGCTAAGGAGAGCCGCTGGAGCAAAACTCACAAAACTCCCAACTTTAGCTTGCTCCTTCCGACCGTTCCTCCGCTGGTCTAGAGACTGAGGAATAGGCTGTGACACTTTGGATGCTCGAGAACGGGTGACAACACAAGCCATCTGCTTTAGTTGACACCTCTCGACCAACTCCTGCCCCTCCCTACTCACGTCGGCCGCCTTCTCGGCACCGACTAAGGGTGGAACCTCAGAAGCAGGTACCGCAAAGTCGTTGCCGAGAAGAAGGTCGACGCCCTCTACTGGCAGTTTCTCCATGATTCCGACATCCAACTCTCGTGTCACACCTTCTACCTCCAGCTCCACTCGGACCAACGGGTATGACTTTGTAGCATTGATACCCTGCACCACAACTACCCGTGCCACGTTTATAGGTTTGCCTGTAAAGTTTTTCATCAATGTCAAGGAAGCACCCATATTATGCAAAAATTCTACTCCATGCTTGCAAGCAGCCCAACTCACGCAGCCGCGCCTTCTATGGGCACAAAAAGTATCCCGGACAGGTGTCAAGCCTTCCGAATACTTCTTCACTGGCAGTGCTCCAGCCTCTGACCATTTACCCCGGGAAAACGCAGACGACTTCAAAGACACTCCAATGTTGCGAGCCAAAGACACGACTGCTGTAGGTAGCTTGCTAGGACAGGATCGTGCAAAATGCCCCTTCTCGTGACAATGAAAATGCTCTAACTCCCCCTTGGGCTTCCCTTGAGGTGGGGAAGGGCCCGGACCCTTCTTAACCTAACAAGTGCGCATGGGGGTAATTGGAAACGTCCCCCTGTGCTGACGTATTTGAGGTGTTTCCGTCACTAAAATATTCATTGTGCCATTAATAGCATTAATACTTATCCATATGCGCCTATTATGGGTTGATTATAAAGGTATTAACCTGAAACAACAATAAAACGAGTGAAAACAGCGTTTGGATGGTCAAAATCGGAGATATAGCCCGCGAGTTGTATAATGTATTGGTGAGGCAAGCTGCTTTCCTGCCAATTTCCCCCAAGGCCACTGAGACACAGTCGATCGATACTCTCTCTCTCTCTCTTGCACTCGCTTGCCATCAGTGATGACAACACCCTGCTTGCAACTCGCTAATGTTAGCACGAAAATATACCTCAGAATAAGGGAATAACAGGGAAAATAGGTGATAACTGAAGGAGAGGAGGAAAGTGGGGAAGGAGGGGAGGTAGAGGACTGAGATTTTGCATGGCCCAGGGGCCAATTTTTTTTTTTTTTTTTTTTTCGATGTCAAAAGTTGATTTTTTTTTTCACTCACTCTTAAGAGTCTCCCCGCAGTCCGCCGGGGGAACTCTTAAGAGTCTCCCCGCAGTTCCCGGGTTAAACGGGACGGTATTAGGTTTATGGTCAGACTTAATATCATTGCTCTTGTTGTTATTGCTATATGGTGTATCACTGACTCAGGGGGGTGGAGTGTTGCGCCCCTTGTTACCTGCATTGTTCCGTTGTGCAGACCCGCACCCACGAATCAGCGATAGCCTACGGTCAGCCATCTCAGCTGCCTCCTGTAGAGTTTTAGGGTTTTTCTCTTTGAGGTTCAAAGTCAGATCGCCGCCTGTGCACTTGAAAAATTGCTCTAGAAGGACTAACTGCTCAAGCTCCTCAAACGTCGTCACCTTCTCTGACCTCAGCCAATTTCTCAATGCATCAGACAGTTCCCGGGCATGTTCTAGAAAAGTGAACTCACGACCCTTCATAACACCCCGGAACTTCAACCTATATGTCTCTGGTTGTTACTCGTACGCCCGCAGAACAGCTTCCTTCAGTACCTCATAATCGACGCAAGACTCCAAGGGCAATGCATCATATGCCTTGAGTCCTTTGCCAACTAACCTAGAGGAAACAAGGGCTGCCAACTTAACCTCGGGCCATTGGTGCTCCCGGCACTTCTTCTCAAAACGCATAAAAAATTCGGTGACACCCGACTCGTCAAATACAGGGACTAACTTAACCCGTTGAGCCCCGGCTAGTTATAATATTTTGTTCACCCCAGTCCCAAGCCATTTTCACTTCTTTTTTTTGTTTGCTAAAATGGAAGACAAGGATGAGAAATGAAAAAAAAAAAAAAAAAAAAATCACCTCAGATATTTGGGGGGGGGGGAGCCTCAACAAAATTTGTTGAGCCAAAATGGAAGAGAATGGTGAGAAATGAAGAAAACAAAAAAAAATCACCTCGGTCATTTGGGGGGCGGGGGGGGGGGGGTCGAAAGTCCGTCTCCCCCGCATGACCACCCGCCCGGGAGCACTAGGGTGAAAACTGAGTATGGCATTGTACGGCATACATCCTAAGGAGTGTCTCACATAAATCTCAAGCCTCTAGCTCCCATACGACCGGAGTAATGAAGGTTCAAAGTGGCGGTGAACTAAGGGTGTAAAGTATCCCCACTAAGCCCACCACCACCACCAGCCGCGCGGCTGTCTTGGCCCGCTCACACCTACCGGCTCGGCTCCCACACACACTACGGTACCTCCCCCTCCTATTCTCCCGCCATTTCCTACCTTACGAGCCACGTAAGTGATTTTTATATGTCGGACGCACGTGATGCGTCGCTGGGAGTTGGTGATCAAACACTGCCGACGCATCACGTGCGACGCTGGGTCTCACTGGGTTAAGAAGGTGCGATAAAGACTGATCAAGACCTCGATTCCCAGAACCGAGACGCTGCCCTTTCGACTCCACCCTAGACTTCTCAAGATCTATGTTTGCACAGTACTTCGTAGCCTCAGCCTGAAGCTCAGCTTCATGTCTGGCCTTTTTCTCCTCAGCCTGAATCTTAGCCATCTCAAGCTGGAAGATCATATCTGCAGTTGAACCTTGAGGAGGAGGAGATGCAACAATTGGAGACCCACCCAAGTGCAAACCACGCTGCCAGTGACTATCGGCCTGTGGGAACTTACCCGGCTCCAGAGCCCGAGGGGGCACCATGGTAGGAGTCGAGTGGAATGGGGGCTGGGCCGAAGGTGCCCCAGCTCCCGCTCCACCCGAAGCCCCACGCACCCCGCCGAGCACCCAGGCCACCAGGTCACCTCTCGTCATGCTGCTAGTGCCCACATGACCCATGACCGTGACCAAACACTGGAGACCATACCGATCAATCCCCGACACCCGGTCAACAGTAATAGGCATCTCCAGAAACTTCTTTGCATCCTCCTCACTATTTATTACTCTAATGCCTTCTAACAAACCCCACTGCTGCACCTCAGAGTCTGCTTCCCGTACTGTGTCCTCACTGTACATTGATCCGTCGTTCGACATAGTGTCCACCGATAATTCTCAACGTTTATAAAAAAAAGGAGTACCTAAACTCTCATGTAGCACTATTCACTCAAAAAATATACAATGCTCGAAGACAACTCAAGTGCTATACTACGTTGCCAAAAAAAAAAATCCACGTGTCCAAAATATTCCTCAAAAACAAATGTCCAACAATCCTGCAATCCTTCCTTAGATACCAGGCAAGGTCATTATTTGTTATTACTGCAATAATCAACAAATGGATCCTGGTTTCTACTAAAATAAGATACTAGGCAAGGTCGCCATTTGTTACGACCGGGGCTACGAATAAAACAAGGGCACTTAATGATTGGACTAGTAATAGGGCACTATGCAACAACGGTACGCTAGATCCAAACCCTTGAACTTATATGCCGGCTAACAAAAACACCTATACCCTCCAAAGTTAATCTGCGATAACGGGGTATCCTTAACTGGGCATAAATATACTCTACTTCAGGCTAACCTACACTGGTATAGCCTGATAACAAACAAGATGCAAGTTTCGTTAAAATGCATAAAAGGGAAGCTATGGAAAGATCAATTAAATCACTGCAAGATTTAATACAATAAAAAGATGCTTCAATACAGTTACTCTAAACAATAATAACCTCTTCACTCCTATCTGAAAGAAAGTGAAGTCTAGTCCTACAGCATAGACCTGGAAACTTCTGAAGAAAGTCTGATGCTCATAAGATGCTCGTATCTTAAATTATATAAAGGCAGGAGGCAGGACACCATACGTGTAGACTGAATACACTAAAAGATAGGACATATAATGTTAACTGACACGGGAATACTATAAATGCACAACGGCAGTAATGCTCGACACTAAAAGAAATGCTTCCTCATCAACGAAACAGTCTGCTATGGTTGTGCAACTCAACAATAACCTAGACTAATAAATGCCGTGAATAATAATGCATACATATCATAAAGAGCTCATGTCCTAACTAGTGTCTGCTAGGCGAATAAAGTCTAGCTGGGATATCAAGGTTAGGGAAACTGTGGCTGAGCAAGACTGGCTCATAGCCTAGCGTTGTCCTTAAGGCGGTATGATTAAAGTTACGTTAATGACGGGGATGCTCTCTTGGTAGATCCAGATCTCAAGTATCTGGTTCTACCCTGGCGATCCCTCTCAAGTCAAGCAAAGAGGCAGCACTGTGTGACAAGGTAGTAGGCTAATGCCCTCTTACCACACGATGCTGCACTCGCAAAAGTCACAACCAAAAAGACAGCCTAGGCTACCACAGAAACCGTCGAAGTCGTGTAGGTATAAGCGAACCGTACACACATCGCTGACAACGACAACAGAAGCCTTATCCCAGTTTAGCATTAAATAACCCAGCAGAGCACTAAATCAATAATGGAGACACACACCAAGTTCTTAACTCTACTAACTAAGAACCCTCAAACCTATTCTAAGTACATGTAAATATCTCAGAGAGCGACGCACATAATACGATGGGCCGATATGAAATCGTGTGCAGAACCCAAAGGGAGTGTGTGACGTTAAAAGATTAGAGGAATGAAAGAGAAGAAGTTGAGGAAGAGAGACAGTATCAGAATAGTGGAGATATGGGGGACAGTGGTAAAAAGGATGTTAGTCATGTGCGTCCCTAGCCTGCTCTAAACAGGGTAGCTCCTCGGGACCCCCAGGATCCCACAATGGCATGGTGGTCGGCAAATCACAGGCCGATACGTCACAAGGCAGCAGGCCTCCATGACGCGCCAAGAACCACCAGCCAATCAAGAGGCGGTAGAAGGCACGCGCGCGAGCCTCCGAGCGGGGGAGGCAGCACATGTATACGCACGTACACACTACCACCTCACTGCCTATATTGTTCTCTCTCCTTAACTATACACAATGCATGTTATATTCTATTCATAATATAAAATACTTCCCGTTGTCACAGATGAAAATAAAGACCACCACTGGACTGTCAGTAACAATGCAAGTACTATGAAAGAAAGACCAACATTCTCTGATAACTGTAGCCCACTTCACTGCCCTGGCGAGCGCTAGCAGCTAAAGGGAGGCGATTCTGCCAACGCTGGTAGGCGTCACAAGCGCCCGAAGGCCGGTTCCTATTAAATTACAGGCTTGCTATCGCTCGCCAGGAAAACAAATCGACACCTAAATGGCCCGAAAGGTCTTAAAATTGACAGAAATGAGGCAAAAGTTATACAAAAAACTCCAAAATAATGGGATGAATGTCATAAAATCTCAAAAGCAAGGGGGCTAAACATAAGGGAGAAAGGGATCCAGAAAAAAATCCCTCAAGTGGATATCTCCCCTTAATACACTCTCTAATGAAAGGATTACCAGATTTATTATATGGCTATTAACCTAATTGATCCAGGATTTAACAAATATTTATGTGAGATATGAGAGATATATTATAACATCATTCATTTTATAAATTGATTGTCAATAAACTTTATATTTCATTATATTACACGGTTTAACTCTAATGGAATGGCTAGTTATAAATAAGGATTCAGAAATTATGTTTATATACAGATTTGTTACCATGTTTATTAGTGAGACAAAGCTGCCTGTAACAACTGTTTTCCCCCCAAACTTGAGTGACAGAGCCAATATAAAGGTGGTTGGTTATCAAGCTTTAACAAAAAAAAACAAAAAAAAAAATCCAAGACTCCCTTATGAGATCAATTTGCACATTTTTCGGTACAAACAAAAAAGTACCTTCGAAATTTATCTGTACATTTTTTTTTTTTTTTTTTCGGTACAAAAATGTCCCGACCGAGGGCTGATTCCTCCTAATTTGCAGACTCGTTGTCGCTCGTCAGAATAAATGATCTACACCTAATTGACGCAAAATGTCTTAACATTGACAAAGACAGGGGGTGACATGTCATAAAATAGCAACAATAATGGGGCGAACGTCTTAAAACATCAAAACTAATGGGACTAAACAGAAGGAGAAGCGTGTCTAGAAAATTCCGAGGCGGAGGTGTGACAGTATTAATTTATTACAGTGAAAGGTGGAGTCGTATATCAATAAAACAAATAGCACGGCAGCTATGCAATCAGCTACCTGTTGTGAAATGTTCTGCCTCTGTTGCCTTTAACCTGGTTTTTCAAATAAGAACTAAGGTTGCTCCCCTTACACCCTCTCATGGCCGAGTGGTTACAGTGCCAAACTCTCCCAAATTTACCTATAGTGAGTGGGTTCAAATCCTGGTCAGGATACCTCTGTCCCACTAATACAGATGACAAATTGTGATGTGTGAGGAAACCTAAAACCTGATATAATCTTTGTTACCGAGTAATAATTATGATTACAGGTATTAATATATTATTACAAGTAGTTAGGCTAACCCTTTCAGCAGATGACGTAGTTTTTAGTATTCTCTGGTTACCATTAGACGATATTCTTTATCATATAATCTACCTCTAGGACACATGTGGGTAAATACAAGCTCAATATTGATTTATATAATTATACAGTCAGTCAGTCAGTCAGTAGCCAGCCTTTACTCCCATAAAGGGTTGGGAGGATCAGCAAGAGACATGAGAAAGGAAAACAAGGTTACAGGAGAACACATATAACAGTTCGCCCACAAAAAGCAAGCACACAAACATTCAGAAGCACCAATCACTCGTCAGCCCCCGAAATCGATGGATTCACCTTAGATGGTGTGAATTGATATATTTATTTGTAATATATATATATATATATATATATATATATAGTTAACCCTTTCAGCACGATAATGTAGTTTGTAGTCTTTTCTGGTTAACCTTAGACGGTTTTTTCTTGCACTCATAGGGGTAAATACTATCTCAATAGGCCATCTGGATAACATAGGACCTGCATAAACTGCATACAGTCGTCTAATGTTAACTAGAATAGAAGTATAATAAAGGCCTCATCGTACATCGTACATCGTACCCAAACCCCAAAATAGCAAGTTCATATAGTGAGCGATCCTCTTCTGCTGTCCCTTTGATAGTTAACAAGCAATTAAGAGTTAATGGAACTGGATGAAAGTACTGTTAATAATGTGTATAGTGTTTGGTGCAAGGTTATTGGTGCTAGTGTGTGTGTGTGTGTGTGTGTATGTGTGTGTGTGTGTGAACAATAGAGTGTTTGGGTAACTGTGTGTGTGTATTATAGACCTTCTAAAAGTGTACTGAAGGACGAACTGGCTACTTGTGAGCTTAAAAGATTACACGATAAGTATGTAATTACAGTAGTTGATAAAGCTAATACAAATTATGCCTTTATATGTAAATGGTTTTACATGAAAATGTTGTACAAAGAGACAGGAATTATTGGTGAAGCCAGTAACACTTACGTGAAAATTAATGAACGTGAACAGGACATTGTACATCGCCAGACTAATTTTCTTAGTTCCGCCAACATCATAACGCCAACTAAAGATCATAAGTTTCCGTTCATGTATTGGATTCCAAAATTTCACAAAGATCCTGTAAAAGCTAGATATATTGTCTCCTCGTCCATTTGTACTACTAAGCAATTAGCTTTTTGTATAAGTAAATCACTGAAGTTGATAATGAAAGGACGAAAGAGATATTGCATTGTAATTGAAGAGTTCACCGGTACAAGTAGATGGTGGGTAGTTGAAAATAATCAACCAGTACTAGACGTGATCAAGCAAATAAATGATAAACAAGCTAAAAAAAATGTAACTTATGATTTTAGTACTTTATATACAAACATTCCTCATGATAAACTTATACTAGCCCTGGAAAATATAGTGAATAAATGTTTTGCAAATTCGAAAATGAAATACATTACAATAAACAATTATGAAGCTTTTTGGAGTAATGCATTGTCTAACAAATATACAGCATTAAGCAAAACCTCCCTTATGGATAACATAAAATTCTTGACAGATAACACGTTTTTCAAATGTGGTGATTTCATATGTAAGCAAAATATAGGCATTCCAATGGGAACAGACCCAGGGCCAGATTTTGCCAATCTATTTCTTCATTATTACGAGTTCTTTTATATGCAAGATAACACTCGTACTAAATACGGAACATGCAAACAAATAAGCAAGTGTTCAAGATATATTGATGATATAATATTGTTCAACAGTGGCGACATATTTGATAACATTAAGACAGACATCTACCCTGAGGAGCTTATTTTAAATGAAGAAAATGACTCCGATAAGAAAGCTTCATTCCTCGATATACAAATTGAAGTAATTGATAAGAAATGTGTAACAAAACTTTATGACAAACGAACAGATTTCCAATTTCATATAGTTAACTTTCCCTTTCTTTGCGGAATTATCTCCAAAAGATAAAGCTATGGTGTTTTTACTTCCCAAATAATACGCTATAGTAGAGTCTGTTCGATATATGAAGACTTTTAAAGGCTTGTAAGATCCTTATTAGAAAATTGTTGAAACAAGGATATGAAATATACCTCTTAAAAAGACATTTTAACAAACTACCAATTAGATATTTTAACTATAATAAATTAAAAAATATTATAACAAGTGACATATTTCAAGAAACACCATCTTAGAAATGCTAGAGATGATATGAGTAAATTTGTGAAGAGCATCTCAGCTAATAATGATGACGTCATTGAATTTACCACACACTGCATCTACTGAATATGTCGACGTATTATTACCAGAATGTTGATGCCAAGGAGATGGGCTGATCCTGTCAGAGTGGGGGTTGAGCGTCCCCTGCCTCCCAGAGCTCAACCTCACTTTATCTCACGCTAAATATGTTTCAATACTTTTTGACGTTGCTAATGGATTTCTTCTTCGATATCCGACAACAAAATGTGACTTCCCCAATTTGAACTAACTGATTTTGTCTACTCTACTTCTGACTACAAAATTGACTTCCCGAATTTGTCAACCCCCTGATTTTGACTATTTCATTAGTACTATACTACTTTTTCTTTTAGGGCAAACACTCTACGCCAGGTATTATAGAGATAGCCGGTTTGCCACAGTAATAACAGAAAACCGATTACGGCGGATGGCTGTGGCCTGATGAAGTCCATCCGCCTCTCTATTTTGCCTTGGGGTGGGTGTTTGACTATCTCTCTATATTTTTCATATATCTATATTAATTTCAACTCTTTTCACATGTGTGTGTGTGTATGTGTCATAGCAAGAGAGAATGTTTGTGTGTATGAGAGAGAGAGAGCGTGCTTTGTGCGTGTTACTTCTTCTTAGCTCAATATTTTTGCGGAACATGTGTAAATTATTACGTGTACATATTGACTGTGTTTTGCATAATTATAAGTGTGCTTCTGAACGTTTGTGCTTCTGAACGTTTGTGCTTCTGAACGTTTGGGCTTCTGAACGTTTGTGCTTCTGAACGTTTGTGCTTCTGAACGTTTGTGCTTCTGAACGTTTGGGCTTCTGAACGTTGTGCTTCTGAACGTTTGTGCTTATAAACGTTTGTGCTTCTGAACGTTTGTGCTTATGAACGTTTGTGACAATGAACGCTTGTGCTTATTAACGTGTGTGCCAATGAACGTTAGTTCTTATGAACGTGTGTGCATATGAACGTTTGTGTTTATGCCTATGTGTGTCCTTTATAGTATTCTGTATGGTTAAGTAATTAACCACTTGTGAGTTTCAGGCTATAAGGAAGTTGGAGCCATAAGCATATACTACACAGAAATGCACTAATAATGTAGGGTTTTGGTGGATATAAAGTATGTTAATTAAAAATGATTTAATTAATTTATAAATGCAGCACAACCGTCATTCAGCTGATAGTTCTGATAAATATCGATGTCTACAGCTCCAACTTCCTCATAGCCTGAAACTCGCATGTGGTCAATTACAATGTATCGATATTATAACATACTGATTATTAGCTTCCGACTGACTTGTGGTTAGTCTATCAGTTGGGCACAATATACTGTACTGTACATGTCACATACCAAAAACAGGCTTTGACTTTATATGAATTAAGGGAGAAGGAAAATGTAGCTTGCTCCTTAGACCTCAATCTTGCTTGAAAATAGAGAAAAAAAAAAAAAAAACACACACACACACACACACACACACACCCACGACCCCGTTTTGAGATAAATGTGTACATATTCGGTAGAAAAAATGTCCCAGACGAAGGCAGGTTCCTCCTAAACTACTGGCTTGCTTGCGCTTGCCAAGAATAAATTGATACCTAAATGCCACGGAAGGTCTAAATATTGGCAAATAAATTGAATTAAATGTCTTAAAATCGCCAAACTAATGAAGTGAACATCTTAAAATTTCAAAGATAATGAGGCTAAACATGAGGGAGTTCAGAACAACACGTCGCCCTTATGATAGAAACAGAGCAACAATGAAGAACATATATGTAACACACACTTTATGATAGAAACAGAGCAACAATGAAGAACATATATGTAACACACACTTTATGATAGAAACAGAGCAACAATGAAGAACATATGTAACACACACTTTATGATAGAAACAGAGCAACAATGAAGAACATATATGTAACACACACTTTATGATAGAAACAGAGCAACAATGAAGAACATATATGTAACACACACTTTATGATAGAAACAGAGCAACAATGAAGAACATATATGTAACACACACTTTATGATAGAAACAGAGCAACAATGAAGAACATATATGTAACACACACTTTATGATAGAAACAGAGCAACAATGAAGAACATATATGTAACACACACTTTATGATAGAAACAGAGCAACAATGAAGAACATATATGTAACACACACTTTATGATAGAAACAGAGCAACAATGAAGAACATATATGTAACACACACTTTATGATAGAAACAGAGCAACAATGAAGAACATATATGTAACACACACTTTATGATAGAAACAGAGCAACAATGAAGAACATATATGTAACACACACTTATGATAGAAACAGAGCAACAATGAAGAACATATATGTAACACACACTTTATGATAGAAACAGAGCAACAATGAAGAACACATATGTAACACACACTTTATGTAGAAACAGAGCAACATGAAGAACATATGTAACACACACTTTATGATAGAAACAGAGCAACAATGAAGAACATATGTAACACACACTTTATGATAGAAACAGAGCAACAATGAAGAAAATATATAACACACACTTTATGATAGAAACAGAGCAACAATGAAGAACACATATGTAACACACACTTTATGATAGAAACAGAGCAACAATGAAGAACATATATGTAACACACACTTTATGATAGAAACAGAGCAACAATGAAGAACATATATGTAACACACACTTTATGATAGAAACAGAGCAACAATGAAGAACATATATGTAACACACACTTTATGATAGAAACAGAGCAACAATGAAGAACATATATGTAACACACACTTTATGATAGAAACAGAGCAACAATGAAGAACATATATGTAACACACACTTTATGATAGAAACAGAGCAACAATGAAGAACATATATGTACACACACTTTATGATAGAAACAGAGCAACAATGAAGAACATATATGTAACACACACTTTATGATAGAAACAGAGCAACAATGAAGAACATATATGTAACACACACTTTATGATAGAAACAGAGCAACAATGAAGAACATATATGTAACACACACTTTATGATAGAAACAGAGCAACAATGAAGAACATATATGTAACACACTTTATGATAGAAACAGAGCAACAATGAAGAACATATATGTAACACACACTTTATGATAGAAACAGAGCAACAATGAAGAACATATATGTAACACACTTTATGATAGAAACAGAGCAACAATGAAGAACATATATGTAACACACACTTTATGATAGAAACAGAGCAACAATGAAGAACATATATGTAACACACACTTTATGATAGAAACAGAGCAACAATGAAGAACATATATGTAACACACACTTTATGATAGAAACAGAGCAACAATGAAGAACATATGTAACACACACTTTATGATAGAAACAGAGCAACAATGAAGAACATATATGTAACACACACTTTATGATAGAAACAGAGCAACAATGAAGAACATATATGTAACACACACTTTTACTTCTTTCTATTACCCCTTTCAGTACCAGTGTCATCATTTAACTTTACTCTGGCTATTACTGAATTATTTTATTAATTTTAAATGCCCTCCAGCAATTTGCAGGCTTCGAACTATCTCCCTTAACAATTCCTACTACCACAGATCCTTCTTAAACTGCACAAAATCGTCTAAATATAGCTAGTATGAACATAACAAAACATCGCCGGTAAAGAAGGGGTTGACCCTTAGAAGACACGATGACGAATTTATTTTCTGTTCTCTGGCTATTAATAGACGATTACATTAAGATTAGGAAGGCTATATAGAAGTCGGAGGTTTTATTGAGATAGTTTCCATCCTTACCATTCCCACATAACCTTCCTAAGCTGTACAAAATCGTCTAATGAGAAGCCATATTAAACTGTCTAAATGCGTCATAATATTCAGAGAGTTAACTTCAAAATAATTATAGTCTTTTTATTGTGCCGTGCCTATTTTGGTTCGTTTGTTTTGCAAGTTTTACATGTTAACCCCTTCAGCACGATAACGTAATTTTGATCATATCATGGTTACCATTAGACGGTTTTCTTTACCTTATAATCTACCTCTAAGACTCAAAGGGCTAAATACAATTTCAATAAACCCTCTGAATAATTTTTGCCAATCATAACATGCAACAAATCGTCTAATTATAGCCAGAATCAGGGGTAAAAAGGCGTCATCGTGCGGAAGGGGTTAATTCCGATACAAGAGGAAATATGAGACCAGAAATAGTCTTGGAGCTCTTATTTTGGAGTGAGAGGAATGTTGGAGATCCTTATAAGATATCCCTACCAGCAACCGGGAGACGTCAAGCGTAAAAAATACTCTTGTGTACGATACATTAACGGCATTGTGTGGGTGTGTGAGGTAGGGTAGGTGGGGTGGGTGGTGTGTGTGTATGTTGGGGTAGGATGGATGGGGGTTGAAGGGGAGGTGGGGGCTTGGTTGGTTGGTGTGTACCGGTATGTATGTGGTGTATGGGTGTGGGTGAATGCGTATGTGTGTGTGTGTGGGTGAGTGTGTGTGGCTGGATATTTATGTATGTATGTGAGCTTGAGCGAATGTAATATTTTCCATGTGTGTTTTCATGTAAGTATATGTGATATTACGAGCACAAGATGATAAAATCCAAACATCAGTAAATGTATGCATTTATAGATGAATTGGATAGCTACTTACATTTTTAAAAAGGTAATCAAAAGCTTTTGTAAATGAAATAATTGCGAGGTCACGTGGATAATAACTTTTGAGTAACTTTGATAATATTTGCAATAATTTTGGCATGATAAAATAAGAAACAACCATATACTTGGAATTACATTTTTACAAAACTACAATTGTGCTAATATTTTCCACGTGTATATTATGTCTTCGTGTATGTTGTTGTTGTTGTTGCTGTTCCTCAGGCTGTCTGGCCGAGCAGCCCCAAGGTCCCAAGCAAGGCCAAGGCCATAACCAAGCGCCCCCACAGAACCCTCCCAGCTTACCACTAATAATGCCCAGGTGACCGAAGCCACTCAAAGGCGGGGAGCTGAGGAGGGTGCGGAAACGCCCGGGAAACAAAAGCCCCACCCAAGGCCCTGTGCCCCTCAGCAATTATAAAGGGAAAGTTGAGGGGCAAAGGAAAAATGTGACGCTTTGGCTCCCAATCTGCCAGGGTTGGCAGTAGGGAGGTCAATCCACGGATAAGACCCCGTCACTTGAGATCTAGAAAATATATAAGTAAAAGGAACAGTCAGAGTAAGCTATGGGTATGGCAGAGAACGCTCAACTCTCATTCTGATAGACCAGCCCATCACCAGTCTTCGTGTATGTTAGTAAGGAAGAATTTGGAAAGCCTGGAAGATAGTTACGCTTTTATTCTTAACCCTTTGAATACCTGTGCCGTCCTTTTAACTTTATTCTGGCTACTATTAGACAATTATATTACATTTGAAAAGGCCCTCCAGCAATTAACAGGCTTCGAACTATTTCACCTAACCCTTTTTACTACCACAGATCCAGCTTAAACTGCATAAAATACTCTATATAT
This sequence comes from Paralithodes platypus, assembly GCA_032716605.1. Lineage (NCBI taxonomy): Eukaryota > Metazoa > Arthropoda > Malacostraca > Decapoda > Lithodidae > Paralithodes > Paralithodes platypus. Next base: position 17,092,023 of record CM064531.1, read on the forward strand.
AGCTAGAACACAATTAAAAGGACATCGGTGGTACAGAATGGGTTAAACATTTCTGTTCATTCGCAGCGCCTGATACTGAATGAATACAGTGGGAATGAGTGTTATATACACAAAACATACAGAGTAATATTCTAATTTATAAAGGTAACTTAATTTTTCAAGTACTATCACCTAGCACCCCAGCCTTCCACCCAAGGCTACATGATGGTTGGCCTTATTGCCTTGCTCCCTCTCCTATATGGACCCCAATACCAAACCCGGGCAGCCTTAAGGAGATAGTGGCAGTTTTTTTTCTGTTTTTTTCTTTTGGTCTATTTATTCAGTTATGCATATAATTGTTTAGTTTCCTCGTTAGACATCCATCAAGTTTTAAATATACACCCCCTAGAGCCCCCTTCTAGATAAACGTGTACATTTTTCGGTAGAAAAATTTCATGGCCAAAGGCCATGAGATTTTAAAATACAGGCTCGCTATTGCTCGGCAGGAAAAAAATCGACACCTAAATGGCACGAAAAGTGTTAAGATTGACAACGAAATTGGGCGAAAGGTGTTAAGATTGTTAAACTAATGGGCCGAACGTCTTAAAATAGGGGAGGCTGAACCTTTGACCCCCAAGTCAGCCTGTATAAGAGATAGTGTTTTTCTTCACTTATACCATCTTATTACCAATGGAAATACTAAGACTCGCTGAAAAAATCAGCTCTCTATGTGCGCGCGCGCGCGAGAGCAGAATTTCATTGAAATATTTGTAAAATCATCTTCTCACTCAAAATTGTTCAAATTTCCCACAATTTTTGCATGGCGTATTCTACCTGCATCCCCTACAAGAAAATGAACCAGTTTTAGCATATTGCATAATAGAAGGGGCTGAAAAAACTATATAATATATATATATGCTTTTTTAGCCAACATTTCAACCTAAACAATGTCGAATCTTGAAAAATATGTGAGATAATGCCATTATCTCTTCATTTTATAGTAGTTGTATAGTCCTATATGTAGTGTGTGGAAGGGGAATGAATTTGAGCAATAAACACAAAAGTAGATGATCTCGTAAGTGCCAAAATATCATCTCTGGCAAGCTAAAACTGAAGATTTTCATCAGTCAAAATTATTTTTGGGGCACATAAAATAGTTTGTCCTCCTTAGCCTCCGTTTTCTGCCATAGCGCGCACATAGAAGATCGAGAGTAATGGCCAACTAAACAAAATTTTCGTCAGGGGCAGGCTTCTCAGAATTTATGAGAGAAGTTTTTACCAAAATCCATGATTTTGGGGCCCGCCCAAGGGGGCCCTAGGGATGTCATATGGGCGTTTATGCCCTCATATGATCATTTCTATTGCTTACAGCAGCCCTTTAGACTACAGACACAAACAATTTTGTTGGTTGGCTGAAAGAAATTGTTTAAGTTTTTCGGGGGTCGAGGTCGAACCCCCGGCCCCGTGGGTTATGGATGCGATATGTTTTTTTGTTCCTTCCTATGCTATTCTCCTATGTTGAAAGGAGCATTATAGAACAAGAACACAAAAATTCGAAATTTTGATATCTGGGCTCAGCGAAGGTTCAGCCTCCCCTTATTAACATCTCAAAACAAATGAGGCTAATCGCGAGGGAAGAAAGTGGTCCAGAAAACCGGCCCATTAAGGTAACGTCATTATTAGGGTATTATAATTGTCCTTGATTGCCTTGCTCCCTCTCTCCTATATGGACCCCCAATACCAAACCCGAACGGACAGCCTTAAGGAGAGATAATTATATACTTGAGGGATGTTTTTTTCTGGACTCTTTACTCCCTCATGTTTAGCCCCATTGGTTTTTAGTTAATAAGACGTTCGCCCTGTTCGTTTGGCGAACTTTCGCCCCAATTCTGCCAATTTTAAGACCTTTCGTGCTATTTAGGTGTCAATTTTTTTCCTGGCGAGCGATAGCGAGCCTATAATTTAAGAGGAAACGGCCTTTAGCCGGGACATTTTTCTACCGCAAAATGTACAAATTTATCTTGAAAGGGGTTCTAGGGAGTGTAATTTTAAGCTTGATGGAGGTCTAGGGAACAAACTAAAACCTCCCCTTAACAGTTCATCGGGTATGTATCCAGCTCGAATTGACCTTCAGCTATAAATGCAAAATGCAATACAGTAAATGTTAAGAATATTTCACATGCTAAGGCAGACAAAAAAATGTACGTTGATGCCGAGGGAATTATTTGCAAACACAAACATATATATTATATAATAGTCACTTAAGTAAATTAAGGGGAGGTTTTCTTTTTTCTGGACTCCTTTTTCCCTCATGCTTAGCCCCATTAATGTCTGAAATTTTAAGATGTTCGCCCCATTAGTTTGGTATTAATAAAATAATTCGTCCCAGTCATTTGTAAATTTTAAGAAGTGTCGTGCCATTAAGGTGTCTATTTGTTTTTGGCGAGCGAAAGCGAGCCTGCGATTTAGGACGAACCGGCCTTCGGCCGTGACAAACAAATGTACAAATTTTTATCGAATGGAGGAGATCTTGGGGATATTTTCTTTTAAGCTTGATGGAGGTCTAGAGAGCAAATTAAAGACCTCCCCGTAATTAGGCCTAGTGTACCAGTTATGCTGTAGTATCAAACCAGTGCCTAGAGGATAAGGACGAGAACTGTGTATTTCACTGGTATTTACTCCACGAGTCTATCCCATTGTCTTCAATAACCGAGTTCCATCTTGACTGACCTAATATTTTGCATCCGTATATAAGGGTGGAAGTGGCTATTATTGTGTTCTATATATTTATTTATTTATTTATCTATATGTTTATATATTTATTAATTTCATAGTGTCATCGTTAGACCTCCCTCAAGCTTGAACAAACACCCCCTAGACCTCCCTTCAAGATAAATGTCTATATGTTTCGGTAGAAAAAGGTTCCGGGTTCCTCCTAGAATTCCAGCCTCGCAATCACTCGCCATCGACACCTAAATAACACGAAAGGATATTTTATTGACAAAGAAATGGGGCGAAAGTTCTTAAAATTGCCAAACTAATGGAATAAACGCCTTATAATCCCAACACTAATGTGACTAAACATTCGGGAGAGAACTCAACTACCCCCCTTTAAAAAAAAAATATATATATATATATATATATATATAATACCGGTATATATATATACCGGTATATATATATATATATATATATATATATATATATATATATATATATATATATATATATATATATATATATATAATATATATATATATATATATATATTGAAATGACGGGCCTCAAAGCGAACCCGGAAGGAACAACGTGCAGGATAGCCAGTCTTCACCTACCACAACATAACAAAAAGAACAAGAAGCAGCAGGAAAGGTTAAGCAAAGTAGATGAGTCACCCCTGATTAACCCAACCAGAATATATCAGTCAGCCAATTTACCACATGCTCTGAATCATCAACCACACAGCTCGAGAATGGGAAACCTCAACCAATCACCACTCACCTGTGTCAACCAATCACCTCCCACCTTTCGAATGAAGTCGACGATCCAGCACCCAGCATCTCCCATTTATCCAGATTTGCATTACACCGAGAATATGATTATGCTAATGCAACATGAACACCCCGAGCCCTACCGACATAAATGGAACTAAAAGACATCCCGGAAGACGACAGAAACGCAGGTACAAGAACCTCCAGGTAACGATATCTACCCAGGAAGACATAAGAAGATTCATGTTGATCTAGGAATAAAGGCCTATCCAAGTTTACCCATGATTTCTCGATCATTAAGCTAAGTAATTTATCATTAACTATGTATTATTATACCTTGGAAGTATACCATTATGTCAATACCAAACTTCCAAGTCTAAGCTAAGTATTTACCTCACAATAACCGCACAACCATTTTCCCCATAACCTTGTGACTTCGAAGCCTGAGAAACGAGAGTCCAAAATAATGCCGCATATTACCTCTATAAAATTAGAGAGGAGTATGCAACCACACAACAATACTAATCTAAAACCTCAGGGCTCAGAGTAGCGAATTCGAGTGTTGGCGTGCACTAGCCTGCCCCTACCCACCCGGAGAGTACCTGCCTCCTGTATTCCTGAAGTCCAACCAGTGGACGCCCTGCCTAGCTGAAGTCTGGGCTCTGGACAACTGCTCGAGTGACGCCGTACACCCCTGAAGTGCTGCTCCTTGGACCCACGATCAATGTTGGCCAGACTTGTACTCTCGACCCCTGCCCTCCAAATACCCTAAGTGTCCCTGTGTATCTTACATTGTGTTATTGTTGTTGAGGTAATAAGGTAAAATATGTGAACCGTGCTGTGTTAAGTTATTCTGTCATCTGTGCCTAAGATCATTAATTTTTCATAAGTGTTAATCCTTCAGAACTTGATATACAACCCATGTTATATTTGTGATTAAACTCTAAACCTGTTCATTGATCAATATGCCATAAACGTCTTACGCATACGTTATATAGTTGTGTTCAATCAGTTACCTTGCCACACGTTCACAGATTTTCCATATATATGTATTCTGTGATGTATTTTGTGATTTGAAGTCCAAGTGTATTTCGTGAATTGATTCCCTTCTGCAAACATTATTACCTAGAACCTACGCTCATTTTCATAACGAATGTACTTATTCCCGTGAGAATTAATTCACTTCCCGACCTTCCCATTTTAAGCTCAATCCTATAAACACTTTTGTAATTATTTTATGAACTCGTATTACCGTTCATTTGATTACCGATGTAAGTAATTTTGATCCTTAAAGCTCCGGAATTCTAGCATTGCATAGTTTCTATTGCTTAATTCAACATCATTCTTCTTACACTTCGTATATTAGTGTATGTAATTTAAAGTCTCTGTTAACTCGTTCAGAACTCCTATTAATACTGCTATAAGTATTATTTAGCATAACTTCGTCGTATGCGCCCAGTTCTTCTCATTTATTAATACCTCATTAATTCTTTTGTTACACTTTCAATTATACTAGCGTTCCCAGAGCCATTCTTGATTAACTTTGTTTATTCAACTTAGTCGGTCTCTATATTGCTTTGTATTGATTTATTCAGCATATTCCTGACTCCAGATTCATTACGTATACATCTGAATTCCTAAGCTCGATTTGTTATTATTACATACGATCGCTTAACGTGAATATAAGATATAAAATAAAAAAACTCGTAGGTTATTACTCTGTGAGCCTAATCTTGTGTAAATTAAATTGTTCATTCTTCTGCCACCAGCTATTTTGAACTAATATTGAAACTCAGTTCATAGTTGCATTAACTATAATTTAAATTCTGAACACCGCAGTCCCGCTAGTGACCTGACCTGTTTACCTTAAGTAGGTAATTTTTCTGAGTTGAGCAGCCACACCAAGCAGAGCTACAGTCATATCCTCCTCTCTTCACCACCACCACAATGCCTCCCGCAACTTCCACACTCGTTGCCGGCACTGTAAAGTGGTTTAATGTGAAGAAGGGCTTTGGATTTATCACCAGGGACGACAACAGCACTGATATTTTTGTACACCACAAAAATATTAAGAAAAACAACCCCAGGAAGTCTGTACCCTCTCTAGGTGACAGAGAGAGGGTAGAATTCCACACCAAAACAGGGGCAAGAGGTCCTGAGGCCACTCTGGTCACAGGACCCAAGGGCAAAACAGTCAAGGGCTCACATCATGCCCGAGACTTGAAGGAGAGGCAGGGTATTATGAAAAAGGTTGACAGACTAAAGAGCATGGACCTGCCTAGTGATATATCAATTAAGATCGATATTATCATCAGGACGGCCGTGGCTCTTGCTGGAGGAAACAACTCCCTCCTCCAGCAATACCTACCTGCCTTCCTTCAGGCCAACAATCTCCCAGGTATTCTTGTACCAGGAGGGTTGTTGGACAATGCCCAGAGGGGTCTTGTCAGACAGAGACCTACTCCACTGAGGCGCTTGACCATCAAAGCGCCTCTAAACAGAAAAAAACTGTCCCCCTGAACCTGAAGCAGTAACTCCAGAAGCTGATCCTGTAGAAGCTACTGGAGGAGCTGCTGAAGAAACCAACTCAAGTCCAACACCTGCAGCAGAAGAAGAAGAGGCGATGGAGGAGACCCCTGCAGTCAACACCAACCCACCTGCAGAGCCTTCACCTCCTTCAAAACCAAAAAAAGGTGCCTCCATGCCCCTCATTGAAATCGAACCAGTGAGACAGGTAGAGAAGAAACCAGACACCCCCAAGACCCCTCACCAATTGTTCTTGGATATCTGCCTACCACACCTGAATAAGGACCACAACATGACAATGAGTTATGCTTACAAGGACTGCGTCCCACCTGAATACAACGGATTCCTGAGCTACTGCATGTTAGACTGGAAGAAGGAAGGCTGCAATTGCTATTTTCACACAAAAGGCAAATACAACTACATCGAATGCAGCCTAACAGTGAAGCAAGCTCTGAAGCAAGGCTTCCCGGACCTCCCGAGGAAGTAATATCACCACCACCACCCATCACCCTCACCAACACCTCATCACCAGCGGGCTATTAGTACGGGACTCCCAGTCGGGCCGGGAGGATAAATATATGGCCTTATATTCCCTACCCGTACAATAGCCCACAGTTCCAGCCACCCAGCTCTCAGCCCACTGCCTCCCTGGTCGGGTCCAGCCGTCTTCATAGTAACGCCGATCTCCCAAACACTGAAAACCCTCAGGCAGCTCCAGTTAAGCCTGGACACCCTTTTCTCCTGCTAAAATTCACTTCATCCAACTAATTCTTGTCCTATCCCCACTTCCCCCTAACCCCCTGTCACTACTCAATTTGACTTGACTGAAGTCGGAAGGTCACTTTAGGATACGCGCCTGCCCACCTGGCGCACCCCCTTTTTATCGTGTGACTCACTCCGCATACCGGCTCAATTCTCCCCAGCTCTCCTCTTGAGATTATTCATTATTTATTTACTTCATTACTTCTTTCACGGAAGACACTCGACCCCCATTGATTATTATGTTGAGGGTTGATGCTATTATATGTCTGTATCTTTTAGTTGCTATATGTTGTTACCTTATAATTAACCCACTGGATCCCAACGTCGCACGTGATGCGTCGGCAGTGTTTGATCACCAGCTCCCAGCGACGCATCACGTGGGTCCGGCATATTAAAATCAGTTATGTGTCTCGTAAGGTAGGAAATGGCGGGAGAATAAGAGGGAAAGGTACCGTAGTGTGTGTGCGAGCCGGGCCGGTAGGTGTGAGCGGGCCAAGATAGCCGCGCGGCCGGTGGTGGTCGGCTTAGTGGGGATACTTTACACCCTTAGTTCACCGCCACTTTGAACATTCATTACTCCGGTCGTATGGGAGCTAGAGGCTTGAGATTTATGTGAGACACTCCTTAGGATGTATGCCGTACAATGTCATACTCAGTTTTCACCCTAGTGCTCCCGGGCGGGTGGTCATGCGGGGGAGACGAACTTTCGACCCCCCCCCCCCGCCCCCCAAATGACCGAGGTGAGTTTTTTTCTTCATTTCTCACCATTCTCTTCCATTTTGGCTCAACAATTTGTTTTGAGGTTCCCCCCCCCCCCAAATATCCGAGGTGATTTTTTTTTTTTTTTCATTTCTCACCCTTGTCTTCCATTTTAGAAAACAAAAACAAAAAGTGAAAATGGCTTGGGACTGGGGTGAACAAAATATTATAACTAGCCGGGGCTCAGCGGGTTAACCACAAGTTGTTTATACCCTTCTCTGATTAAGAGTATCAATTCACAAGCATTATATTATCTGTGCATTGTTGTTTATAATTTATATTGAATCAGAAACCATCTAAGTATACCAAACTATATTTGTACCTTACCAATATTTACTCATTACATAAGGAAAGTCTACGGATCCTCCAGCTATCATCTCTTTGAATAAAACCCATCTATGTACACTCGGTCCAAAAAGTATCTGCACCCCTACCCTGATAATCTGGTGTGTACAGCTTGGTAGTATAGGTTGTAGGTAGTAGGTAGTAGGGCATAGGTAGTATAGGTAGATAGTATAATAGATGGATATAGCTACAGGTAGATATACAAACCCTACCAAGTTGTACACACCAAATTATCAGGGTAAGGGTGCAGATACTTTTTGGACCGAGTGTACCTATACCTGTGTTGTTTTTTAGTTCTGTATTATCCTAATTGAATACCTATTATGTGATTGAGAACGTACTAGGTGTGATCCTGTCAAGCTTTATCAAGGTCTATCAGTCCATAATTGGATCGTTATACAGACTATATCACGAGTTATAAACCTTATAACCCGACATAACATATATATATATATATATATATTTTCTTTAATACATACGAGGTTGAAAGAAATGGCAATTTCTGCGTTGGAAATTTTATTATTCAAAGTTTCCAGGTCTCTGATGAGTTTTCGCTGGGTGGCAGGAAGTAGATGAAGGAGATGAGCAAAATTCATGGTGGTACATGGTTACATTAATGTACATGAAGATACAGGATATACGACGCGTTTAACTGGACAACCAGCATTATCAAGTAAGGATGGAATGATATAAAAGGTAAACAGGAAGAACATGACCTCTTCCGGACTTAACTTCACCTTTGAAAAATCTAACAATGGACAACTCCCCTTCCTCGACATCCTCGTAGCTCTGAACGACCATGGGTACAAAACCACCGTCTACATTAAACCAACTAACACTGGACAATGCCTCAACGGCGATAGTGAATGCCCCCGCCGTTATCTTCTATCCTCCATCTCCGCCTATGTTAGGAGAGCCCTCACACACTGCTCTACCTGGGCCGACACCCACCAGGAACTAGAAAGACTATCCCAAGTTTTAGTAAATAACGGATACTCCAACTCCGACATCTCCAGCACCATCAACCACCATCTTGAAAAATGGTACACCCAAAGCCCTCCCAACATTGACCCCCCAATGAAATTAAGATCTTCTACCGCAATTACATGTCCACTGAACACAAAAATGACGAGGCCGTCTTAAAAGAAATAATCTCCAAGCATGTCCACCCAACCAACCCGGAAAACAAAATCAAATTAATAATTTATTACAAATCCCCCAAGACCTCCAACCTCGTTCTCCGCAACAAACCAGCCTCCACCAAGATAAAGAGCCCGATGACTGACGATCATGTCATTTACCAACATACCTGTAATTATGAGGACTGTGGACCTCATTCCTATATTGGTATGACGCAGACTCGTCTTTCACGTCGGTTAACTCTTCACCTTCAGGCTGGAGCCATCAAAGACCACTATCTCACCCCTAACCACCCTCACCTCACACGCAACGAGTTAGAGAAACACACCACCATACTCGATAAAGAAAGTGACCCAAGGAGATTACCTATACTCGAAGCTTTATATATCCAAGCCTTACATCCCAACATCAACAACCAAACTCTGGACCTTCAGATCCTTCCTTCTGCCAAAAGGCACTTTCCTACAGGACCTAACACCCCCCCTCGCCCCCCCGGTGCCCTTGACGCAGCCCCCCGCGCTACCTCCTTCAGCTTCGTCTTCCGCAGGCGCCACTCAACTTAGGCCACGCCCCTCGACACGCAGCCAATCAGCTTCGACCCCACCAACCGACCACCATCCCGCATCCAGTGCGCATGCGTGAAGCGGTTCTCCCTTTCTCTTTCCTAGAATACCCCTCCACCAATAGCAGACTTTTGCCCCCTGATTTTCGCCTCCTCTGATCCTCCACCCTCTATATATACCCTTCCTGTTTACCTTTTATATCATTCCATCCTTACTTGATAATGCTGGTTGTCCAGTGAAACACGTCGTATATCCTGTATCTTCATGTACATTAATGTAACCATGTACCACCATGAATTTTGCTCATCTCCTTCATCTACTTCCTGCCACCCAGCGAAAACTCATCAGAGACCTGGAAACTTTGAATAATAAAATTTCCAACGCAGAAATTGCCATTTCTTTCAACCTCGTATGTATTAAAGAAAATTTATTACCTGGCTTTACTAACATATATATATATATATATATATATATATATATTGTCACTTCCACCTGACCTATAGTTATTTCAGTTGTAAGTGATTTAGTTAGCAAATAGCCTATATGTGTAGGGGTAGAGACCAGTTGGTTTTCCTTACGTTTTTCTTTCTCCCTTTCTCTGGTGGGCGACGCTGTTGTTGTCACGGTGGCGGCATACTGCTTGTTGTGTTGTTGCCACGAGTATAATTATTTAGTTTGTTTAACCCTGGTGGGACCAATTCAGTTTATCATAAGTTACCCCATGATGCCTTATGTTTATTTAATTACTCCTGTACTGTTAATGAAAGCCCAAGTGCTTAGCTTAATTATATAGTCTAGCAGTGCTTGGCGCTCCTCTCCTTCCTTCTCGTGAGGGCTTGGGTAACCTGCGGCTGCATGAGTCACTCCGGTTACAGATTTCGTAGCGACCACATGTCTTGTTTAATCTGTGGTGGGCTTGCTTGATAATTCCCTTAATACCGCATATATTTTCTTGGGTCCTTGTTGTATAGAAGCATAGCAAGTCTGGAGTCAGTTAAAACCCAAATTTAGTCGTATAACCTTATTAGTTTGCATATAGGAATTTTCTGCATTTTGATAGGAGCATTATGCTGGGGTCACACATTCCCGTATATCGCTCCCGACAGCTCCCGTCAGGTGTAATCACCAATTTTGTGTTCTGACGGGCTTAGTCCGGCCGTGTACGCCCGTATAGAGCACGACTATTGCACTTCCCGACAGACGTACCGTGACGGGGCCAGTGTTACGTCAGACGTAATGTAGTCGTATGGAACTACGTACATGCTTGCGACTTGCGTAAGCATGTCCCCGTTAGTCCGCCTGGGCTGCCCGATTTGCGGAAACACAGGCCACGCCCATGGCCACGCCCCCACAAGACCTGCGTAGCTGAGGCCGTACATCTTGGGAGTGTTTAGGACTTACGTGGACTGTTTCCGGACAAGCGTAGGCACACCCCGTCTGTCCAAACACAGACAAAGACAGTCTTTGTCAACCACGTAGGTCTGGGTTGGAATCTGGGAACTACAAAAGGGCAGGGCTGGCCACAACTTTCCCATTCCCACTCCTGACTCGGCACCATGAAGAACATTGCGGAATACATCCGGGAGGAGTTCAAGATGGTGAACTCCCTAATCAAACCGGAGAATAGGCATAACACTCGGCTCATGAAATGGATCATTTCCTACATAGAAATGTTAGAACTGCTTGCAATAGCAAACTACATCTATCAAGAGGAACAAGAGAAGAAGGGAAGGAGCAAGAGGAGAGACCATTCATCCTTGTAATTTTTTTTTTTTTTTTTTGTTAAATCTATCAAGTTGGGAGAGAAAGGAAGGATAATGGTAAAAAAACACTCCCCTCGCCAGAAATCAGGTCCCCGATGGTCCCGAAAGTAGCTGAAAAGACACTATAGACTACAGAGACTTTTATGGTATCGGAATGTATGGGTGGGAGGGTGGTTTTGGGGTTGGTGGGGGGAAGGTAGAAGGGTAATTGACTTGTGTTACACATATGAAGACGATTGGTGAGGTACTTTTGCCACCACGGATTTTCCTTTTTTTCCTTTTCTTCGTACGGATACGCTAGAAGTGGGTGGTGGGAGGCGGTTGGGGGTGTGGTGGGGGGAAGGCAGAAGGGTAAGGGACTTGTCACACAAATATGGAACCGATTGGTACAGTCGTTTCGCCGCCACAGATTTTCCTTTTTTTTCCTTCTGACGGGACCGACAGTCAGCGAGTGGGTGCGAGGAGGGATTTGGGATATTTGTGGCCGGTATGGTGAGAGGTATGACTGACGGCAGTGTGTCCCGCTGGTCCTTATATAGCCCCCCCCCCCCCGAACATCGTTGCCGCGTCTTCCCGCCATCCCGCAGTGCGGCGGTGTTGCCGTATACTTCCCGACGAACGTAAACTTTCCCGTTTGACGGGAATATTTTACGATTGACGGGAGCAGCTTACGTCTGACCGGGTGAGCGGCTACGTCAGACATAGCCGCTCGCCTGGTCAGACGTAAGATTTCCCGACTTTTGACATACGGGAGCGCGTGAGCCGACTGTGATTTCAAATTCAAAACATACCGGGCGGCCTTGGCCGCACCCACCACCTCCCCGACCAGCGTGGCTACTCCCGTCATGCGTACCAACCCCCACGACTATACACAATTTAATTTACGTTTTGCGTACTATGCCCTTACGTTTTACGTAATCGGTTGCCAACTACCAATAAACCTTCGTACGGGGGGAGCATACGGGAGCATATACGGGAATGTGTGACCCCAGCATTACTGGCATTCTATTATTTTATAAGCTTCACACCTTTTTCCTTCCATTTCTTTCCTTTATTCTACTGCATTGTTATTTATTATTGTATGCATATATAGTATGTATTATTGAGGTTGGTATTTACAGTTTTTTGTTGGTTGGCTCTTGGCAGCCCGCCCCAACCTACTGAAATACCAACCCTGGTGTCTTGTGTGGCTACTGCATTAGACTTCTCCCATGGTTTTTGTTCTATATTATTCTCCGTTCCTTAGCGACTGGTGGGCATGATATGGATTGTTCTGGGAGTCTAACAGCAGTTCAGTTTACTATTTTTGTGCAGATTAGAATAACCTTAGAAGTACTCGTAAAATACTAATAGCACTATCAACCAGACTCGGAAACAGTAGATATTTTTGTGTCTCCTTATATTACTGCTTTATTAGAGCAAAGAGGAAGGTAACTCTTTTCCTAGAGAACCTGCGTGTCTTGGTGTTTGAGTCAGATATTAAGAGCGTGTCTGTTGCAGGGTTAGTGTTGTACGGTGGGCAGTTGTTGGGTGCATGACTTACAGCATTGGTGTCTTTTTGCTACGGCGTTTCGTTTGGACATTGCTGTGGGCTAGGCTATTAGAGCATCTGCTTTGCCCTCCCCTCCCCTCGCAACAATATATAATAATAATAATAATAATAATAATAATAATAGAAGCCATCACTTCATTAACATTTTTGGGGGATGACCCGGTGGTGAAGTTCTTGGCCTGTATTTTGATGTACCAGGGACTGCCGAGTGAATGGAGAATGCTTGTGAATAGTTGAGTGAACACGTGGTCATTTGGAGTAAGGAGTCGGGCGCAAGTTGGACTAGATAATAGTCCATCAGGCGCCTGGCCCGGGGAGACGATTAATATGAAGGGTGCGCCTGGAAGTGTGGTGGGAGGGCTTGTGGCTTTGGCTCCGCTGCATGTCTGCCTGCCGAGATCGGAACCTCTCCGGGTGGTCGGGGGCCGGGGGAGTGCTGGAGCGACCTTGGTGACCCTGGTCTCTGGGTCTTCTCCTGGGTGACCTGGATGTGTGTGAGTTTGTGCTTTTTATCTGTGTTTATTTGTTGTTTTATGTTGTTTTTGTGTTTTCCCTGTTCTTGCTCTGTCTTGAGTCGGCTACCCCCAAAATGGGGATTGGGCCTGAGCATAGAGATAGATAGATAGGGACTGCCGCTAATGGACATTTAGGATTATAAGGAACCCTTTTGTAAACAGTGGGTATAAAAAATCTGACATGTTGATACTAGTTTTGTAATACGGTTCATACGGTTCGCTTAAGGAAATTGACAGACTGAAACCTCAGAAATCGCCTGGTCCCGATGAGGTATATGCTAGAGTATTAAAAGAATGCAGAGATGAGTTAAGTTACCCATTCACATTTCTTTTTAACAATTCATTAGAAACAGGTATAGTTCCAGAAGCTTGGAAGCTTGCAAATATAGTTCCGATTTAAAAAAAAGTGATAAATCAATAGCATCCAATTACCGTCCCATTAGTCTCACTTCAATCATAGGAAAGCTACTAGAGTCAATTATTGCTAGGAAAATGAGAAACCACTTAGAAACATTTAACTTAATCAATTCTTCTCAGCATGGATTCACTCAGGGACGTTCTTGCCTTACTAATTTGCTTAGTTTTTTCTCAGAGGTATATGAAGCAGTAGATAATGACAAGTCATATGATATTATATATTTAGATTTCAGTAAAGCTTTCCAGAGAGTCCCTCATGAGCGATTGATGAGAAAGGTTGAGGCACATGGAATAGGTGGGGCGTTGTTAGGATGGATTAGGTCATGGCTAATTGGTAGTCAGCATAAATGGTACTAGGTCAGAATGGGGATCAGTCAAGAGTGGTGTCCCCCAGGGATCTGTATTAGGTCCTCTGTTTTTTATTATATACATAAATGACCTTGATTTAGGTATAACTAGTAGGATAAGTAAATTTGCAGAAGATACCAAAATGGGGAGAAAATTTGATTCAGTTAGAGATATAGAGTGTCTGCAAAGGGATCTAGATACCTTACACGAATGGTCAGTAAAATGGCAGATGAAGTTTAACATTGACAAATGGAAGGTATTAAAGATAGGGAAGATGCATACAAATTTTAAATATAAACTAGCTAATATGGAATTAGAATACTCAGACTGTGAGAAAGATCTAGGTGTGTTTGTTAGCAATGATTTGAAGCCTAGAAAACAATGTATAAGCGTTCGTTAACAAGGCAAACAGGATTCTCGGGTTCATATCTAGGAGTGTGAGTAACAGAACTGCTGATGTTATCTTAAAACTTTACTTGTCATTAGTGAGACCCCATATGGATTATGCTGTTCAATTTTGGTGTCCTTATTACAGAATGGACATAGATTCATTGGAGAGAGTACAACGTAGAATGACAAAAATGATCCATAATATTAGAAATCTTCCGTATGAAGAAAGGTTGAAGAAATTAGGCTTACATTCGTTAGAGAGACGCAGAGTTAGAGGTGACATGATAGAGGTATTCAAGTGGGTTAGTGGAATTAATAAAGGAGACATGAAAAATGTACTAAAGCTCAGTGATAGCGAAATAACTCGTACAAATGGTTTCAAATTAGATACATTTCGTTTCAGAAAAGATATAGGCAAATATTGGTTTGGTAACAGAGTTGTAGATGGGTGGAATAGGCTACCAGGTGATATAGTGGGATCAAGAACGATAGGGAGCTTTAAGATAAAATTAGATAGGCATATGGACGAGAAGGGTTGGGTGTGAGGGGGATCTACCAGGTGTGGGCCAATCGGCGTTCAGCAGGCCCCCGGTTAATCGCTGACCATTTTGGTGGGGTCAGTACTCAAGGTATTAGTGAGATGGGTCTATAATTGTGCCTTGTAATTGGGGTTGGGTATGACAGGGATCTGCCTTGTATGGGCCGATCGGCTTTTTGCAGACTCCCATTTTCTTATGTTCTTATGTTCTTATAAAAAACTGAATATTAAATTATATATTCAAAATTAATATTCATTCTGATACGACTATTCGTTAAATAGCCAAAGGGTTTAATGCTAAAATATCGCTATTAAAATATAAATTGTTCAACTTTAACGAATACATACTACCCTGTAAAGGCTACTGGTATTCAAGGCTATGCAATATTGTATGACATATTTGTCTAATCACTTGAGTTGGAATTTAGTTTAGGTTATTACTGCATTTTTAAATAAATATAACAAATGCAAAATTGATGCACTGTTAACCTTTAGTCGAGTATTTAAGCTAGAGCTGTTCAGGCAATGCATGATGTGTGATTCAAACAGTGCATAGCGATTTAAGCGAGCACAGATTAACACAATGTTATGTTGAAGTTCATTTACCTCATAATCTAAAACTCGGAGAATATCACATCATCGTCACATTGGCATAGCAATTTAGTTTCACTTTCCTCCCGATCACAACGATTTTATTCTCATCATCATTTTGCGAGCTCTTTCCAAGACCTTTGACTATGAAAGGAATTATTATCTGGACGCTAGCTCGGTGAAAATAATGTTGTAATTGCTGAAAGATAACTATTAACCCCTTCTGTACCAGCGACGTTTTTTATGATTTTATTCTAGCTATAATTAGACGATTCTGTGCAGCTTTAGATGGATCTGTGGTAGTAAAAATTGTTAGTTTAGATAGCTTGAAACCTCTTACTTGCTGTAGGCCCTTCTTAAACTGAATACAATAATCTTTTAGTAGCCAGCATAAAATGAAAAGGACGAAACTGATACTGAATGGGTTAACAAAATGTCATATTTTAAAATTATTTATTTAAATATTTAGTTTTTTTCTATCAACAAGGGTATAAACAGTGTTCATAATATTCCACCCTTTCACTAGTATATTGGTAAACACATTTTTGTATCAGTGGTCGTTTATTTATAACCGTATTGTTTATTTCCGCTTTAGTTCTAGTCGTTTTAGTTGTGACCGTTTTGGTTGTGGCCGTTTTGGTTGTGGCCGTTTATACTTGCAGCCCTTGGGTGCCTGTATGAGTAATGGTCGGTGTGGCAATGGCCGGAACGGGGCCGTGGGGGCTGGACCAGGAAATACTTTTTTCCTGGCGATATATGATCATTTGTCTCCTAAATGTGACTAGAATCGGTTTGGTCTCACACGATTTATTAATAAACATATGATATGATTTTGTATGCGATATTGTTACTATGGATTACGTCCACTACTATAAATTAGCTTATGTGAAAACATATTTTTACTGGATCACATTCTAAATAAATTACCTTTAGATTTGTATAAAGGGGAGTTAAGTTGTTTTTATTATACACATAATCATAAAGCATTCTATAACGATTTGTTTTTGTTTTCGCTCTGGTTTATTGAAATAAGAAAATAAGATAATAGAGCCAAGTTAAGAAAAGACAATCTATATATATTAATTGTGAACGGCTTATCAGTAGATGGTGTTGTTGTATTATATATTAATTGTGAACGGCTTATCAGTAGATGGTGTTGTTGTATTATATATTAATTGTGAACGGCTTATCAGTAGATGGTGTTGTTGTATTATATATTAATTGTGAACGGCTTATCAGTAGATGGTGTTGTTGTATTATATATTAATTGTGAACGGCTTTCAGTAGATGGTGTTGTTGTATTATATATTAATTGCGGCTTATCAGTAGATGGTGTTGTTGTATTATATAATTAAAGATTTTATCAGTGTTGCATATAACAAAACGCAGGAATACGACCACAGAATCCCACAGACGGACACACAAGCCCAATATCAAGCACACACAGACGCATATACAAGCCCAATATCAAGCACATACAGACGCACACACAAGCCCAATATCAAGCACACACAGACGCACACACAAGCCCAATATCAAGCACACACAGACGCAAACACAAGCCCAATATCAAGCACACACAGACGCATACGCAAGCCCAATATCAAGCACACACAGACGCACGCACAAGCCAAATATCAAAACACACACAGACGCACACACAAGCCCAATATCAAGCACACACAGACACACACACAAGCCCAATATCAAGCACACACAGACGCATATACAAGCCCATTATCAAGCACAAACAGACGCACACACAAGCCCAATATCAAGCACACACAGACGCATATACAAGCCCAATATCAAGCACACACAAGCCCAATATCAAGCACACAGAAGGACACACAAGCCCATTATCAAGCACACACAGACGCACACACAAGCCCAATATCAACCACACACAGACGCACACACAAGCCCAAGGTATTTCCAAGGTATTCTTGCTGCAATGTTGTATCTGCTGTCTGGAATCTGTAGAGACAGTGAGCTCTGGAAAAGTGTGATTGGAATATAAATGCTCTTTTTTAGGTCCCGTATCAATCCAGTATCGATTTTCCTAAATATATGTAGGGTATATTGGTCATGGGGTTCAAGGTTTATATATGTAGGGTATATTGGTCATGGGGTTCAAGGTTTATATATGTAGGGTATATTGTCATGGGGTTCAAGGTTATATATGTAGGGTATATTGGTCATGGGGTTCAAGGTTTATATATGTAGGGTATATTGGTCATGGGGTTCAAGGTTTATATATGTAGGGTATATTGGTCATGGGGTTCAAGGTTTATATATGTAGGGTATTGGTCATGGGTTCAAGGTTTATATGTAGGGTATATTGGTCATGGGGTTCAAGGTTTATATATGTAGGGTATATTGGTCATGGGGTTCAAGGTTTATATATGTAGGGTATATTGGTCATGGGGTTCAAGGTTTATATATGTAGGGTATATTGGTCATGGGGTTCAAGGTTTATATATGTAGGGTATATTGGTCATGGGGTTCAAGGTTTTATATGTAGGGTATATTGGTCATGGGGTTCAAGGTTTATATGTAGGGTATATTGGTCATGGGTTCAAGGTTTATATATGTAGGGTATATGGTCATGGGGTTCAAGGTTTATATATGTAGGGTATATTGGTCATGGGGTTCAAGGTTTATATATTAGGGTATATTGGTCATGGGGTTCAAGGTTATATATGTAGGGTATTGGTCATGGGTTCAAGGTTTATATATGTAGGGTATATTGGTCATGGGGTTCAAGGTTATATATGTAGGGTATATTGGTCATGGGGTTCAAGGTTTATATATGTAGGGTATATTGGTCATGGGGTTCAAGGTTTATATATGTAGGGTATATTGGTCATGGGGTTCAAGGTTTATATATGTAGGGTATATTGGTCATGGGGTTCAAGGTTTCCAACACAAATAAAGTATCTCTAATAACGTACTGGCTCTCCGTGGCTCTCCATTGAGAGCCATACATTGGCTCTCTATCTATCATTTAACCTTGGGAGGGGACACTACACTTGCTACAGGCAGCTTTGCCTTGTGTCCTCTTCACGCATCTAGAGAAAAAGGGTCCCTATTTACGAGAGGGTAGTATCTACTGACTAATGGCCGCCATATTGTTTCTACCTCACGCTTCACCCCACAGCACACCACTATGTTTACACTTAATTTAGTCCGCTTATTTGATCTTATATTCTTCTATTTATACCTCCCTTCTCGCCATCCATCAATCTACTGTATATCTATCAGAGTACTCAAGTCCCTGGGCGCCATATTGTTTCTGAATCCCAGGAACCCCTATGTCGTTACTCTCTATATAAACGTACTCTAGTCCCCGGGCACTATATTGTGTCATACTCCCTGGACCCCGTATGCCGTGCTATGTATATAAAGGTACTCTAGTTGGGATCTAGCAAGTTGTGAGGTAAGAGTTGTGGACCAAACACTGAGGCACCAACTTCACTCTCTCACCATCACCCAAGTTTCTCTAAGTGGAGGTGGGAGATAGGCGCAGCAACGAACTGATCATGATCCATAGAGGTTGGACAAAAATGTTATCAAAGCTTTTTCACCTGAAATGTCTTCATTGGTGGTAGGTCTCGTCAGAAAAAAAACCCCACCCGAATCCCCCCATGGGAAACCACGTTTTGGCCTCAAATCCAAGATGGCCGACATTATACAGGTTAAAAAAAAAAAATTAACATAATTGTTTAACTAAATGACATAGAAAGACGTTTAAGGTACCATTTTCAACTAATTTGAGGACTCCCATTCGTTTGGTGATATTTTCGGAACCATTAGAGGTCACGATTATGTGTTAAGATCAAGGTCATTATCAAATTTGATCAAAATTTGGCTGGACCTCGAGCGCACACACCCAGATGTACATTCAGCTTTTATGAAGGGTCTTTTCCCAGTCCGGAGAACTGATGGTGCATGGTCAGGTATCTTTACAGATCTCTTCATAGAACAAGTTCTGATGGCTGGTATTAAGTCAACCGGAGGTTTAACGCATGGTCGTGGATTCAATGAAAACACCCGTCTTCTGTTTTTAATCTCCAGACCCATATGTGCTGATGTAAGTCAGTCCATATTCGAGATAGCTGGGATCTCCTCATATTCAGGAGATGGGCATCGTGACCTGGCGGCATCACACATCCGACGCGACATGGCTGACATACAGAAGCTGCTTCAGGTATTTGTTGAGCGGGGACCATTCAACAAGACATCAGAAAAACTTGTAAGTCTCTCAACAGGTCTGGTGGGGGAGGAGTCAGTGAACGCAGCAGATGCTCAAAGTGTGGGCGAGAAGATATTAACCTCCATGGTCGGTCATTCTGTGGCAGAGTACAAGTTCTCTCAGAAGAATCAAGTGAAGACTATGGCCTCAGCTGTTCATGCCAAAACTGCTTCTGGAGAACGAATTGAGATGGATCCCCAGCGTCTATACCAGTGTCTTCTTGTTACTGGTATCTGCGATATCCCTGTACCTGATCTCATGAAATACGAGCTGTGCTCTTTTCCCACATCTCTGTTCGACAATCATATGTTCATGCGGACTGGGGACAAGGCGGAGCTCATACATCATATCCTGAAACTTGTTCCAGAATGCGTTGTCTCATCCACACTGGACAAGGGATTGAAGTTCATTGTCGATGGAGGGGCATTGATCCACAAATTCTTGTGGCCCAAGCACTCCAGTTATGCCGAGATATGTGCAATGTATGTCCGGCATGTACGCAGCAGCTATGGATGTGCACAGGTTGTGTTTGATGGGTATCACGGCTCCACTACGAAGGACGAAGCTCATCGCCGTAGGACAGGGAGCGACATTAGTGCTTCAGTCTCAATTTCTGCAGAAATGTGTCTAACCATGAGTAAGAAAGCTTTCCTTGCCAACACATCAAATAAGCAGGCATTCATCAACCTCCTTGCAGAGGATATGGTCAAAGCCGACATCACCGTTGAGCATGCAGAAGGGGATGCTGACTACAAGATATGTATGCTAGCATGTTTATCTGCGAAAAACAGTCGAACAGCCGTTGTCGCAGAAGATTCCGATGTATTTCAGTTGATGATACATCATGCCGATGCCACAGAAAACAGTGACAACCTGTACATGGTGACCGCAAAAAAGACGGTGTGCATCACTACGTTGAAAAAGAAACTGGATCCTGCCCTCTTGGAAAGTCTACTCTTCCTGCACGCCTTCAGTGGGTGTGATACCACATCAAGACCATATGGAATCGGCAAAGTGACTGTTCTTACGAAGTATGCAGCACTGAACAAGTCAGCCACCATTTTTATGTCTCCGTCTTCATCGAAACAGGACATCGAACAGGCAGAAGATGCCATGCTGGAGATATATGGGTGCGCTACATCACTAAGCCTCAACGCAGCAAGGGTGACGAAGTTCCTATTGAAGGTAGCTACTTCTACACAATATGTCTCTCCAGTAAAGCTTCCACCAACGAATGACGCAGCCACCTTTCATAGCCATCGGACTTATCACCAAGTGCAGGGATGGCGTGGCAACGATATCGCCGCTGAAGTTTGGGGTTGGAAAGCCACTCCCGGTGGTCTTGTGCCTATCAGGATGACTCAGCCAGCAGCACCAGAGCGACTGCTTAAGATAATTCGATGCAATTGTGGTGGTCAGTGTGACAAGAAAACATGCACCTGTCGCAAGAATGGACTACAGTGTACACCAGCTTGTGGCCAATGCAGGGGAATCACATGCATGAATGTGCTACAGGTGGAGAATCAGGATGATGATGATCTGGATGTAGATCTGAATAATACGATGGATTGACATTGCAATGTGACCTTGAATTATTATAACCCATACAATATGATTTATATGATCAGGAATAGTGAACTTTGTTGTTAGACACTTTAACACGAGGTTCAAAATAATTTAACTGCAAGGTCACAAAATCTGTTTCGATTCTTATTATTTGGTTAAATTTGGCTATGATTATGAGCTCGATGCCGATTTCACAAATAAATGAATGGACATCTTGAAAGAGTCAGTTGAAAATGATACATCCAATGTACTTTTGAGTCGATATGCATAATTTTGATCAAATTCAGGGTCAAATTAGGATCAAATTTGACCTTGACCTTGAATTTATCACATGATCTAGATATCCACTCACCTCAAAACTATTGCTAAATTAATGAGCATCTTAAGGGCAATAAAAACCAATATATTTCATCAATAAATATAATTTTGGTATAACTCGGGATACAATTTCGGTCAATTTTAACTTTGACCTTGACCTTGACACATGACCTTGATATCTAACGATCTTATAACTATCACTAAACGAATAGGGGTCCTCAAATTAGTTGAAAATGACACATTAAAAGTGTTTCTATGTTGTTTCTTTACAAAATTTGGTCCATTTTAAGTTTTGCACCCATACAATGTCGGCCATCTTGGATTTGAGGCCAACACGAAGTTTCCCATGAGTAGATTCGGGTGTTTTTTTTTATTCTGATAAGGCACATCACCAATGAAGTCATTTCAGGTGAGAAAGTTTTGATAAAATTTTTGTCCAACCTAAATCGTTCATTGCTTAGACTAAGAGCGAGAAAGGGAGTTACAAGGAGTTACAAGGAATAGTTAGTATCTCGGAGACCTTGCGGTCCATTACGGAAAGATACTTGAAGTCAAAGGCAAGAGACGGTTTAGTGCAGTACACTGATTACAGTGTGCAATATACTATCTACTATTCTCTTGAATTGCTCTACTGAAGAATTGTTTGCATCTTCTGAGGGAAGTTTGTTCCAGGTAGAACAGATCGTATATGTGAAAAGGTTTCCACAAATAATAGTTCTGAACCTATTGAGCTTAAAATGTTTGCTATAATCCACATTGTCAAGCCCATTAAGTATTTTAGAGAGAGGCAGATAAAATTAACGATTATTATAAGACAGATATTGTTATTTTTAAGCACTAATGACACACACTATAATTTTCGATGCACAATTCTAATCTCCATATTTTCTATTCATCATTCTATTTGTTGTGAATAATATGGACGTCAGCCCCTTAAATCCGTGAACCAAGAGTTACCAGGAATATACAACGAACCACATCCATATACACCATTATAATATATTATTTATAATATTGTACTTTTGTGTTCACCGCAATTGCACCATATATGTAATGGGTCAAGAAATAGAGTAATTGTTTATGTTTGCACTGGACATTAAATGTTATATGATAGCCGAGTTTTGCATTTAACACTTAAAGAGCGGGGCCCGACTTAAGTCTGTATCTAAAAAGCAGCAAGTTAGGAGCATTAGTAAGGTTTTTAAAGGGTTAAAATTGAGTGCAAATGGCCGGGAGAGCAGCAGGCCACATGGCCGACACCCAGGGCTTACCGCCGCCCACTGACTCATGCTCCTTCTGTTCTCGAGAGGCCGGCAGTGTAGCCAGTAGTGAGTGTAGCTGGAAAAAATATGCCACTATACACTAAACTCCCATGTTGGTGGTACCACTGCATCAAAACGACGAGTGCTACGTAGCTCATTCTGGTCTCATTTTGAAGCTTGTAGCGCCTAGGTTTTTGCTGAATACATTTATTTTCATGCAGATACTTGATTGATCATTTAGGAGGGCCTGAATATGCCCAAAATAGCCCAAAACCCCCCGCTAGACGAGGATTAAATATCTTTAACTGGAATATCTTGAATGTTAACAAATTATAGTTTCAGCCAAAAGGAAACAAAAGGGAAAATATTAAATGACTTAGTTAATAAATGTATGGATGAATGAAACTTCACATGAACGCCCGGAAGCAGAGGTCACAGTGTAAAAAGATAATCGTCACTTAATTAATACAATAGAGTATCAATCATTCTATCACCTACAAGTGACATTCTATGGAGTTGTTTCTTAAATTACAATTAACCTTAAACATTATAACCTGTTTCAATTATCTGAGTGATTTGGTCAAGTTTCAAACACAACATACGTCAGAATTATTTGGTCAGAACTCAGCTACCATACAGCATTATCTTATGACCTTTGAGTTCTTTAAAAAACATATAATCAATTTCTGGTGGAATTTCTATAATAAGAACACCAATTATGGAGCATATATATTCTTTCATGAAATGCATACCCATGATTCAAATTACAATATTTTTTTTTTTTTTTTTTTTTAAAGAGACAATGAACGGAGGAAGGAAAAACACATATAAAACAAAAAGGTCCATGTGCCTAAAGGCATCCTCCATTCATAAAATGTTTGTAACAACTGGATTTAAACATTTGCAGATTGTAAGTTTGTGGAAAGCAATTCGAGGGAAGTGAATTCCAAAGAGTAGTAGCTCTGGGGATAAATGAATTCTGATAAGCAGAAGTTCTGCATTGTGGAGGAGAAAGTGTAAATTCATGGGCGCTCTCAGCTGCCCTAGTTCTACGCGGAAAGATGTGGAGAGGCGGCACAATTGAAGCAAGTTCCTCGGAACAATTGCTGTGAAAATATCTGTAGAATAATGCAAGGGATGCAACGTTTCTTCGTATGGATAATGTAGGAAGGTCCTGTGTGATTGCAGGGTTATTGATTAATCTAATAGCTTTATTTTGAATTTTTGTCCAACTGCCTCAATGCAACCACTCCACTTCCACCCCACAGAGGTGAACAGTAATCCATCTGAGAATGCACATGACTTTTATATATCACGGCCAACTGCTCGTCAGTGAAGAATTCTCGAACTCTGTACAGGAGTCCCAGTTTTTTAGAGGCATTCTTAGCAATGCTTCTAACATAATGTGTCCAGCTCAAGTTAGTAGTTAATGTTACACCGAGAATGTCAACACTAGGGGAAGTGGGAATATTTACATCATTAAAAAATATATGGGAGTCAGTGAGATTAATTGAGCTCTTCGTTTAACCCCTTCTGTACCAGCGACGTAGTTTAATTATTACCTAGCTATATTTAGACGATTTTGTGCAGTTTTAGAAAGATCTGTGGTAGTAAAAATTAAAATAACCAGATTTAAGAAGACCACCACAATACATACAAAAAAGCAAACCGACGAAGGAGAGACCAAAGAAAATAACATCCACGCTCAGCCACAACAGAGAAAACGAAACAAGAAGGAAGAAGGAATAACTAAACCAAAAGCAACAACAATGAAGGAGAGAAACAACAAGGACAAAACCATTGTGATGCCCAGAATACCCAAGTTGCCCCACATCACCAACAAAGAAGGCAGAAGTAAACAAGCAAAGCAGAACCAAAACACCGAGAAGAAAAACTCCACCCCAGTGCAGAAAACCAATACACAAATAAAACCATGTGTGGGAGATAAGACCAAGACAAAAACCATCACACCTAGCCGCCCAGACAAATCCTGTACACCACTACCTTGCACCAAAAGAGACGCCAGAATTGCCACTATCACACCAGAAATACCAACCACACCAGGCAAGACCATTGCAACATCACAGCAACACCACGAGGCCACAAGAAGGAAAGTACTGTACAGTCAGGGACAGAAGGACCAACATCGACACACTAAGCAGGGACACTTGCGCCCTTCTTACACCAAGAAGCCAACTCACCTGCCTACAAACTTCTGATGAACCTAATATCTTTGCATCTTCGACCAAATAGTAACAAGATCCTAAATCAAGGGTACCGACACGGAACTTCATCAACGATTAACATACCGGTCAGGATAGACGAGTACCTCTAGCCCCAGGACATGTCCTAGCTAATTACTCTCGTTCGTCCGATAAAAGTGCCCCATGTCATACCATTACGGAACTATCATTTGTGACGCATGTCCAGTGTGAGCATGCTGTACAGAACGCCAAGTCATGCCCCACTCTCGCTAGGATCGTCAGGGCAGGAACTTTGGCTGTAGTCTATGTAGAGTTTCCTAACTTAGTTCATGTGAGCCGTTGTACTATAAGTAATATGAATATGTATTTTGTTTTCATCTGAGTCAACGAGTTCTATTTTATATCATTAGTTATAAGTATTGTGTGTAAAACTTATTTGTAATGATGGGAGAAGCAGCAGCCACAGTTGGGGGTCAGTGGGTGCGCCATGCGGGAGGTGGGCCTAACTCACTAGCACTCCCCCCTCCCCCCTCCCCTCAGTGCTAGGGGAGCCTTTGTCTATCCCAGAGGAGAGAGAAGAATTACGTAATGGTTGTCAGTCGGCGGTCCTTAGTAGTTGACGTTGGACTCACTAGAGGGCCGGGTATAAAAAGGGAAGTCTAGCCATTTTTTCATCAGAACTCATTAGGCAGAGCGACTTCTCATTTCCCTTGCTAACTATATATATTCTTCTGACTGATGTGAACTTTCTCTACTACCTTACATTCTTATCTCCTCTTTTCCCTGCCTGTTTAACTTCCATGGTCCTGTTGGTGCAGAGCTAGTCAGCCAACGTATTATCGCTTGAGTTCTCACAAGATACTTGCCTATTAGATAGCCTATTTTGGAAGGGTTAACTTAGAATAGGATTGATTTATGTTTGTTGCACTTGTATATGCATTTCCCTGTGTGTTATTATTATTCCTGTTTTCTGCTAGTCTAGGTAATGCTAGACTGGGGTAAGGCTTTTCTGTGTTACGAGTTGTTGTTTGATGCAGTGGTTAAGCGATAAACCTGCATACTCGTTTTGGTTCAGTGAAGCCTAGGTTGTCTTCGCGGCTGACTGTGTTGAGTTAATAATTTACAGTGCGTGAGGGCAAGAGCCTAACCACCCTGTATTTTATTAACAGTTTGTTTTTACTTTGTCAAGGAGCCGGGAGAAAACCAGATACAAGGGATCTGGATTTCTCAAAGTGCACTTGTTAGTGTTAACGTAATACTTTAAACAGTTGTGAGGACTTCGCTAGGCTACGAGCCGTTTTTGCTCAGTCACTGCTACCTTTTGCCCACAGTACCCCAGCTAGACTTTACTCGATTAGTAGATACAGAATAGTATTGAAGCTTTCCTTATGTATGATATTGTTTATGCACTATTGATTTCATGTGTTGCACGCTTGGCTACTTTAGTGATTAGTGGCCCACGAGCACAATCCGAGTAGGCTATTGCCGTTGCATTTGCGGAGTACTTCTTTTTAATGTTTGCCATTTACTATTGCATATTCTTTTAATTATTCTTATGCCTATTTAAACCTTTAATAGTATTTAATTGCCAGTGTTTTTGCTTATTGAATTACTGTTCAAAATCCGATACGTACTTCTTACGAGCATCCGAGAAGCATCTAACTTTTTTCAGAAGATTCCTTGCTCGATGCTTAAGGACTATTAATTAACGTAACGTAATAGTGCCGATCCGAAGTAGAGGGTGGAGGACTTCTTAAGTTCTTAGTCAAGGGTGGATTACTTCGGCTTCGGCCAACACTATTCTTTGGTGTTGTTGTTTCTTACTTCATTGTTTGATTGTTGACCAGACTAGATAACTCCTGTCTCTTTATTAGTCTGTTGTTGAAAACTAGTACCGAGTTCTTGTATACCCCGTTATAGCAGATTGAACTCTGGAGGGTACTGGTGTTTTTTGTTCGGCTGGCAGTACTCAGGGGTTGGGATCGTGTGTTTCCGTTGTGGCAGCGAGCCGTATTCGAGTCCTGATTGAGAGCCCTTGTGTACCCGAGTGCCAGGTCGTAACAAATGGCGACCTTGCTTAGGATTTTGTGAACAGTATACATTTTTGCAGAGTTGTACAACATTTGTTTGTTTGTATTTTAGCGTGCATATTGAAGAATATATTTTTTTGTATGGCAATTAGTAAAGCATTTAAGAGACTCCAGTTAATTTAGTAATTAGTGCTTGCATAGGAAGTTTAACACTTTTGTCTCGAGAATTTTTTTGTGGACTTCAGTATGTCGTGCATTAGCACTGACGATGAGCGAGAGATGCCATTTGAAGGTGTGCCGTTAGTAACCAGTGAGGAGGATGCTAGAGTTTTTGTGAGTAAGCGGTACCACGTGACGGAGGAGAGGCTGACTGGGGTGGATGTTTGTGGCTTGCACCTGATAGCCAAGGTTTTGGGCATTTCCAATGTAGTAGGAATGTCCAAGGGGGAGCTGATTTCCTGGGTGTTGCGTGGGCGACATGGGGTTTCGGAGGAGAGGGCGTTTGGGGGTTCCTCCCCAGATCCCCTCTCACTCGACTCCCACAGTGCCGTCCACTCAGTTACCGGAGGTTAGCACTCTCCCACAGAGGGATGAGAATTGGCAGATTGGAGTGCCCTCGGGTGGTGCACATGGTGGTTCCCCAGTTTTTGCCCCCCCTCCTTCAGTAGTGGCAGCTCCCTCTTCCTGCCTGTCTCCAGATATGGTATTTAGACTTGAGCTTGCCAAGATTGAGGCTAGGAAGCAGGAGATTGAGGCTAGGAAGCAGGAGAATGAGACCAGGAGGCAGGAGAATGAGACGAGGAGGCATGAGATTGAGGTTAGGAGGCATGAGGCTGAGCTTAGGTACGACTCGGAGAAATATTGTGCTAAATTAGATTTAGATAAGACTCGTGCAGAGTCGACAGGGACTCGGATGGGCCGTGAGGGCCAAGTAAGAGAACAGTCCTTGGCCCAATTAGTCAAATTGGTGCCGGTATTTAGTGAAACTGAAGTCACAGAATTTTTTAATCGTTTTGAGAAGAAGTGTAGGGAGCATAATTGGCCTGAAGAGAAGTGGGCAGCTCTAGTCTCCTCAAGACTTACGGGTAAGGGTCTGAAGGCTTATGATGCACTGCCTTTAGAGTCTTGCATTGACTACCCAGAATTGAAGAGAGCTGTCCTACGGGCATACGAGTTGCAACCGGAAACATATCGATTGAAGTTTCGGGGTGTTACAAAGACTAGGGAGGCGACCTTTCTTGAACATGCCCGGGACTTAAAAGATGCACTTAAAAACTGGACACGTTCTGAGAAAGCTGAGACGGCAGAACAGTTGACTGAGCTGTTTCTGCTCGAGCAGTTTTATAAGTGTACTGGTGCAGCAATGACTTTAACTATTAAAGAAAAGAACCCAAAAACTCTACAGGAGGCAGCTGAGATGGCTGACCTCCGGCTATCACTAATTCGTGGGTGCGGGTCTGCCCAGCGTAGTGAGGCAAGTAACAAGGGGCATGACGCCCCACCCCCCCGAGTTAGTGATATACCTTATGCAAACAAGTACAAGAGCCATGATACCAAGACTGACCACAAGACTAGCACCGTCCCATTTAAGAAGGGGCCGGGCCCTTCCCAGTACCAAGGGAAGCCCAAAGGGGAGTTGAAGTGTTATCAATGTCATAAAAAGGGGCACTTTGCAAGAGTCTGTCCTAGCAAACCACCTACAGCAGCTGTGTCTTTGGCCTGCAACATTGGTGTGTCTCCGAAGTCATCTGAGTTTGCCCGGGGCAGTTCGTCAGAGGCTGAGGCACAGCCAATGCAGAAGCACCTGGGAGGCTCGAACCCTGCTCAGGATGTTTTTTGCGACCATAGAGGGCGGGGTTGCGTGATGTGGGCGGGGCGCAAGCATGGAGTAGAGGTCTTGCGTGATACAGGTGCTTCCCAGACTCTGATGAAAAACTTGACTGGCTACCCTATAAACGCGGCTCGGGTGGTAGTGGTGCAGGGTATTAATGCAACTCGGTCATACCCGCTGGTGCGGTTGGAGTTGGAGGTGGATGGTGTGGCACGTGAATTGGATGTCGGGATTGTGGAGAAACTGCCAGTGGAGGGCGTCGACCTTCTTCTCGGCAACGACTTTGCAATGCCCGCTTCTGAGGTTCTACCCTTAGTCGTTGCCGAGAGGCCGGCCGACGTGAGTAGGGAAGAGCAAGAGTGGGTCGAGCGGTGCCAGACACAACCCATGGCGTGTGTTGTCACCCGAGCTCGGGCAGCTAAAGTGTCACAGCCTAGTCCTCCGTCTTTAGACCAGCGGAGGAACGATCAACAGGAGGAGGCTAAAGCTGGAGTTGGTTTTAAGAGTTTTGACTCGGCGGCTCTCCTGGGTGATTCAGTATTAGCACCATTACTTAATTCTGGAGTAGCCCCTGGGCCTGTCATCGAGAGTGACGAGGCTGGGCATGACGAGTCTCCACGACAGCAACGTTATGTACATCGAGAGAGACAGAGGGAGCAGCCCAGTATCGGGGAAGGTCATGCATTGCTCCGGGAGCAGTTAGATCGCTTGGCACCCTCAGATATACGTCGGTTGCAACTAGAGGACCCTGAGCTCCAAACGTGTGCTAATGGAGCTGTAGAGCTCGACGAGGACGGCGATGCACAGCCAGGAGATTTTGTTTATTTAGAAGGCATCCTCTATAGGCGTTTTCAAGACCCTAAACGTAGTTGGCAAAAGGGGTCCGGAGTAGTGGACCAGTTGGTGGTGCCACGGAAGTGCAGGGATAGCCTACTGAGCTTGGCGCATGACACACCACTGGCAGGACATCTAGGGGTGAGAAAAACGGTGGCGGCTTTGGGGAAATTGTTTTGGTGGCCGGGGATGAAGTCTCATGTGCAGTCATGGATAAACTCATGTGATATTTGTCAACGTGTCGGGAAACCGAACCAAGTTATTCCTAAGGCTCCGTTACACCCTATTCCTGTGATTGGGCCACCCTTTAGTAAAATTATTGTTGACATGGTTGGTCCACTCCCTCCCACTAAGGCTGGAAATAAATTTTTGTTAACCATAATGGATGTTGCCACTAGATACCCCGATGCATACCCTATGAAAAATGGAATGGCTAAGACGGTAGTCAGTAACTTGTTGTGGTACTTCTCAAGGTACGGGTACCCGGAGGAGATTCAGTCTGATCAGGGATCTAATTTCACTTCCAACATGTTCAAGCAAACAATGCAACAGCATGGGATACGAGCAGTAGTATCGTCAGCGTATCACCCTGAGAGTCAAGGGGTGCTTGAGCGGTGGCATGCTACACTTAAAAGCATGCTCAGGTGTTATTGTGCTGACAACGGTATGGAATGGGATCTTGGATTGCCTTATGTGCTGTTTGCTGCTCGGGAGGTACCTGGTGAGAGCCTGGGATTTAGTCCAAACGAGCTGATTTTTGGACACCGTGTCAGGGGCCCCCTTAACATGCTGAAAGAAATTTGGGAGGGGACTGTACAGCCTTGTCCATTATTAAAGTATGTGCTTGAAAGCCGTGAGCGCATGCTTAAGAGTCTGGAGATGGCAGGTAGAAATTTGACAGAATCACAAGCTTTGATGAAGGACAGGTATGATCGCAAAGTGAGGCTCCGGAAGTTCACTGTAGGACAAGAGGTATTAATTTTGTTGCCTTTGGTTGGTAACCCCCTCTCTGTGAAGTACACTGGACCTTATAAAATTGTAGAAAAAATTTCAGACTTAGATTACCTTGTTGCCACTCCAGACAGGGGGAAAAAGAACCAGTTATGTCACGTGAACCTTATTAAAGAGTATGTGAGGCGCCCCTCTGAGCCTCTCACTGTCCCTGTGTTGGCTTGTTGCGGCCGTGGTGGAGAAGGAGAGGGGGACAGTCAAGCTTCAGAGGAGGATAGCTGGGATCAACATGTTTCAGCGGATCAGTGGGCGGGGAACTCGAGCCTAAGGGCTGACGAAGCTATAGCTCATTTGCCTGAGCCGCAGTTTGATGCTATCCGTCAGTTGTTCGGTTCATACCCCACTGTATTTGCTGAACACCCAGGCCTCACTACTCAGGCTATGCATGATGTTGACGTGGGGGACCATCTACCCTTTAAGTCAATCCCGTACCGTGTGCCCCCCATAAAACTACCAGCTCTGAGGGATGAGTTGGAGTATATGCTCGGTAGAGGGTTGATAGAGAAAGGCACAGTTAAGTGGACTTCCCCCGTAACACTGCAGCCTAAGCCAAATGGCAAGGTACGCTTTTGTATTGATTTCCGTAGGTTAAACGGTTTGACTCCAACTAACCCATATCCTCTTCCTCGGGTTGATGATAGTGTTGACAAAATTGGTAATGCTCGTTTTTTGTCTAAAGTAGATTTAGTAAAAGGTTACTGGCAAGTACCTTTGTCCGAGCGTGCTAAAGAGGTATGTGGTTTTGTTGTGGACGGGAGTACCTACCGGTGCAATGTTATGCCTTACGGACTTAAGAATGCACCAGCAACGTTTCAGAACCTGATGAATGAAATTGTAAAGGACATTCCAAATTGCACCGTATATTTGGACGATGTAATCATTTATGATGACGACTTTTAGAGCCATTGTGAGCACCTTGAGACCTTGTTCCGGAAACTTAGTGAAGCAGGTCTGGTAGTAAATTTGGCAAAGTGTGACTTCGTAAAAGCCACTGTGCAGTACCTTGGGTTTGTAGTGGGAAGGGGACAGTGTGTGCCCTCCTCAGAACAAGGTACAGGCTATCAATAAATTTCCGCACCCAACAACCAAGAAGCAGATTATGAGATTCTTGGGTATGATAGGCTACTACAGACGCTTCATAAAAGGTTACTCAACGGTGTTGGCACCTCTCACAGATTTGTTATCTAAAGACAAAAAGTTTTTGTGGGCACCTGAGTGTGAAAAGGCTTTCACTTTGGTGAAACATTTGCTATGTACTCACCCGATACTCAGGGCCCCAGACTTTAACAGGCCTTTTCAGCTGGCAACAGATGCTAGTGGTGTAAGGGGCTGGTGCCGTCTTGCTACAGACAGACAATGAAGGTGTGGAACACCCAGTAAGTTTCTTTTCTAAGAAGTTCAATGCTGCACAAAAGAACTATTCTACAATAGAAAAGGAATTACTGGCGATTGTGCTGTCGCTCAGGCACTTCGAGGTGTATGTTCCAGCCTATGGCCCAGTCGTGGTTATCTACACTGATCATCACCCTTTGAGATTCCTGAATCAATTTCACAATCGCAATATGAGACTGACCAGGTGGTCTTTGATGTTGCAGGAGTATAACCTGGACATCCGTCATATTGCTGGATGTGACAATGTGATCGCGAATTGTTTATCAAGGGTGGATGATCAGTCGTAGGCTATCACAGGTGTGTGGGTTTGAGTGGAGGAAAATAGGCTGCCCTTATAGTGCAGCCGGGAAAAACATATTAAAATATAAAAAATCATATAAAAACTCTTTCTTTTGATATAGATAATCGTATAAGTTTGTCATAGCCTATAGAGTTTGAGTAGTCCACGAACTATCAAACGGCTGAGCTGCTGTAAGCTCGCTCTGGGAGCATGATATTGTGTCTTTTTGCTATTGTTGGGAGGAGTTATATAATGTGAATTTTTATTTTATAATAAGATGTGTTTTGGTGATAAACTCAACTTTGTTTTAGTGCCATGCGGTCGCTGGGTGTGAGGGGCTTGATGGGGTTCTGTGTTTGTCAGATTTTAGCTCAGGGTTGAGCAAGTAAAATCTTCGGGGAGGTGTGACACATGTCCAGTGTGAGCATGCTGTACAGAACGCCTAGTCATGCCCCACTCTCGCTAGGATCGTCAGGGCAGGAACTTTGGCTGTAGTCTATGTAGAGTTTCCTAACTTAGTTCATGTGAGCCGTTGTACTATAAGTAATATGAATATGTATTTTGTTTTCATCTGAGTCAACGAGTTCTATTTTATATCATTAGTTATAAGTATTGTGTGTAAAACTTATTTGTAATGATGGGAGAAGCAGCAGCCACAGTTGGGGGTCAGTGGGTGCGCCATGCGGGAGGTGGGCCTAACTCACTAGCACTCCCCCCTCCCCCCTCCCCTCAGTGCTAGGGGAGCCTTTGTCTATCCCAGAGGAGAGAGAGAAATTACGTAATGGTTGTCAGTGGGCGGTCCTTAGTAGTTCACGTTGGGCTCACTAGAGGGCCGGGTATAAAAAGGGAAGTCTAGCCATATTTTCATCAGAACTCATTAGGCAGAGCGACTTCTCATTTCCCTTGCTAACTATATATATTCTTCTGACTGATGTGAACTTTCTCTACTACCTTACATTCTTATCTCCTCTTTTCCCTGCCTGTTTAACTTCCATGCCCTGAATATCATTACAGGCTGCACAGCTACTGCACCCACAGATCACCTACATCAAGAAACCAAAATCCTCAAAGTCAAAGACCATCTGGACATGAGAGGCACTCAATTCCTGGCAGCAGCCTCCACGAACCAAGACCACCCACTAAACTACATGGCAACACACCCACAGACACCAAGAAATATCAAAACAACACCCAGCACACGGTATCACACACAATTATTGTCCTCTCTCCCTCCCTGCCCACCCCGAACCAACTTCCAGAAGCACATCCATACTCATATCTCTCACCGATCCATCCACTCACTCACAGACAACACGCAGCTGCATGCACGACCTCCCGAAATCCATCCTTCCGAATCCTCCCTTCCTCGCGAGGACAGAGTCCACCTGGCCAGGCTGAGATGCGGACACCATCCAGCTCTCCTGAGCTATCAGAAGAGACTGGATGACTCCATTGTCGATGCCTGCCCGGGATGTAACACAGCACCCCATACCATTAAACACATCATAGAAGACTGCATTTCACACAACCACTTACGCCAACAACACAATCTACACTCAATGAGAGCTCTTTGGGAAAGCCCGATCGTGGCCATGGCCTTTCTCAGTGACTCGGGGCTGTTCGGCCAGGCAGCTTAGGGAACAACAACAACAACAACAACAACTATGTCTATTTCACCAGCCAGTAGGCGATATAACGGAAGGCTATTATAATATTATATTCTCTCTCTCTCTCTCTCTATATATATATATATATATATATATATAGTATATTATATAATCGCTTTAATCTTATTCGGGTAACCCTATATTTTCTAGTGACTTCATTATAAAGAAATGACATTCAGATTTGTATTAAATCGGTAAATAATATTATCTTTAACATCAGTGACCAGACAAATATGGGCTTTTCTTGAACCAAATAATTAATCATGAATATCTGCAACTTTAGAGACATAGAAATACATAAGACCATTTACTAAACCAATCTACATCCATACCCATTACTTTTGAGTTTCCTCCCTAGACCTCCATCAAACTTAGAATATCATCCCCAAGATCTCCCTTCTAGATATATTTGTAGGTTTTTCGGCAGAAAACCCCTATCGATCGCCACAAAGAAAGCGACAACTAAATGACACGAAAGACTAAATATTGAAAACCAATGGGGCAAACTGTCTTAAAATCGCCAAACTAATGGGCCGAACATCCTAAAATCTGAAAAATAATTGGGGCTAAGCATGAGGAAGAAGGGGGACCAAAACAAACAATGTTCTCTCTTTAATGGGTTGTCCCTAAATTCCACAAGCACATCAATGCAAAGTCAGTCAAAAGATTATGTTTTTAACCCAAGATTATGGTAAAAATTATGGCCAAGGTCAATGCCTATCATTATTATGCACTGTCTCTACCTTTGTATCCAATTTATACCATATTCGCCATACTATACTCTGATTGTTTTCCTCTTGAAGGTAAATGGCTATCTCTAGATCTTGATTTTGTAGCGAAATATGTTGCTATTTATGTAAACTTGGCAATTATATGACGCACAATCACTGCAATATGTTGCTATTTATGTAAACTTGGCAATTATATGACGCACAATCACTGCAATATGTTGCTATTTATGTAAACTTGGCAATTATATGACGCACAATCACTGCAATATGTTGCTATTTATGTAAACTTGGCAATTATATGACGCACAATCACTGCAATATCACATTTTGTCTTAAGTTATACAAAACGTCTCTGTTCTGCTTACACGACATATTTTGGCCAATTATTTGTGCGTATTTTTTCATGCACCACACATTCAATTATTACAACTCTACCAGTGTGCTACTGGTGAGGGATTCCAGAACAAATAGTCATTGGAAAATATATATAATACTCAAAACTTGAAAAATACAAATATTCTTACCATGGCTTTCCAACACAACTCGCTCATTTTAGCTGGACGATCATTATGTAAAGGTCAACTAGTTGCAAACGATTTGCTGACAAACAATTGCAGAATACAAAACTTTCTCGAAGCAATGTTATATTTTCATAATTGGCAATATTTCCCACTGTTGAAAACAAATCACAGCTTTAATCAATTCAGGGACATGCCAGTTTCTTGCCCGGTGAAGCTGAATAAAGTATAGCCTGAGGCTAGTGTTCGTTAAAGATACTATTGTAAGATATATAGTAATACCCGCCTAGGGAGGAGGGAAACAACATAGTACAATTTCCAATAATCCAGCTATCTTGGATTTATTACCATATATTGTCTTCATAGGAATATATTGCGTAAGTATAATATAAACAAAACAAATATATATAATACTGTAAACAAAAAGTAATACAAAGTAAATTAATGAAGCAAGGGTTATAGTTGTTGTTTTTGTTATAGTTCCCCAGATTGTCTGACCGAACAGTCCCTACACCGGTTGACAAACGCCGTGCCGGATGCTCGGGCTCCCGAAGGGGCCAGGGTGAGATCAAGGTTGTATCTATGGACCTTGGGTGAGATGAGATCTGTCTCTGAGAGGGCAGTGGGGAAAGGGATCATCAGCCCACGGGCTTGCACCCCTGGGGCAATGTCCCCACCATCCACAGCCCTCCTTGCAGTGCCACCCAATCAAGCGAGCTCGTCTGCAATTAGAAGGAAAAGTAGTACAGGAAAAGAAACATACATAAACGGATAAGGTAGGGTAGATGATGCCAAACCTCACTTTGGATAGGACTAGCCCTCACCCGAGAGATATAGTAATATGTGGATGGGTAAACCTTAAATATTTTCAATGGTTTTCTACAATACATTTATTTTATAAAACTTATCATTACTTGCACTGTAAAAACCTATGTATTATGAGGCCCATGTATGTCAAACTACATTTTATAAATCATTATTTAACAAGAATATAATGGATAGAAGTAGAATATAGTTTGATAAAAGCTTACATTATGTATTAATGGTAGATCTCACAATATCGTCATTACTAACACACAAATAAATCTACAATCGCAGATAAAGGTTATATCATATCTTACACATATATATTTCTGCCATTTTGTGTTTATTTACTAAACATGTATGGACAAGATATGTAAACAATAGTCCATACTAGTAAGTAGACGTATATATATAAAGGCAATAGCATAGGCAGGGCTTTGAGTGTAATATAAGTGAATGGAATACTATTGGCGTCGCAAGGCTCCTCCCTGTTTACACATCCATTATAATTTTTGGTATTTCTCGTGATTATGGTTGTAGGTGAGAGTGGCCGGGCAACCTTCCCTTACGGCCAAGAAAAAGACGGACTAAAAATTGTGGTGTAATACTGGCTGCTCTCATACATCATGTTTGTGGTGTAATACTGGCTGCTCTCATACATCATGTTTGTGGTGTAATACTGGCTGCTCTCATACATCATAAGAACATAAGAACATAAGAAAATGGGAGTCTGCAGAAAGCCGATTGGCCTAAGCAAGGCAGATCCCTGTCCCACACAACCCCAATTACAAAGCCCAATTATAGGCTCAACACTCTAATACCCTGAGGATCATCTTACCAAACCGGTTAGAGATTAACGCAGGATTACGGGGGTCTGCAGAGCGCTGATTGGCCCAACCCGGCTGATCCCCCTTCACACCCAACCCTTCTCGTCCATATGCTTATCCAATTTTTTCTTAAAGCTCCCTATCGTTCTTGATCCCACTATATCACTTGGTAGCCTATTCCACCCATCTACAACTCTGTTACCAAACCAATATTTGCCTATATCTTTTCTGAAACGAAATTTATCTAATTTGAAACCATTGGTACGAGTTCTTTCGCTATCACTGAGCTTTAGTACATTTGCCATGTCCCCTTTGTTAATCCCACTAACCCACTTGAACACCTCTATCATATCCCCTCTAACTCTGCGTCTCTCTAACGAATGTAAACCTAATTTCTTCAACCTTTCTTCATACGGAAAATTTCTAATATTATGGATCATTTTTGTCATTCTACGCTGAATTTTCTCCAATGAATCTATGTCCATTCTGTAATAAGGACACCAAAATTGGACAGCATAATCCATATGGGGTCTCACTAATGACAAGTAAAGTTTTAGGATAACATCAGCAGTTCTGTTACTCACACTCCTAGAGATGAACCCGAGAATCCTGTTTGCCTTATTACGAACGCTTATACACTGTTTTCTAGGCTTCAAATCATTGCTAACAAACACACCTAGATCTTTCTCGCAGTCTGAATTTTCTAATTCTAAATTAGCTAGTTTATATTTAACATTTGTTTGCATCTTCCCTATCTTTAATACCTTGCATTTGTCAATGTTAAACTTCATCTGCCAATTTACTGACCATTCATGTAAGGTATCTAGATCCCTTTGGAGGCACTCTATATCGCTATCTGAATCAATTGATCTCCCCATTTTAGTATCGTCTGCGAATTTACTTATCCTACTAGTTATACCTAAATCTAGGTCATTTATGTATATAAGAAACAACAGGGGACCTAATACCGATCCCTGGGGGACACCACTTTTGACTGCTCCCCACTCTGACTTGGTACCATTTATGCTGACTCTCTGTTTCCTACCAATTAGCCATGACCTAATCCATCCCAACAACGACCCTCCTATTCCATGTGCCTCAACCTTTCTCATCAATCTCTCATGAGGGACTCTGTCCAAAGCTTTACTGAAATCTAAATATATAATATCATATGACTTGTCACTATCTACTGCTTCATATACCTCTGAGAAAAAGCTAAGCAAATTAGTAAGGCACGAACGTCCCTGAGTGAATCCATGCTGAGAAGAATTTATTAAGTTAAATTTTACTAAGTGGCTTCTAATTTTCCTAGCAATAATAGACTCTAGCAACTTTCCTATGATTGATGTGAGACTAATGGGACGGTAATTGGATGCTATCGATTTATCACCTTTTTTGAAGATCGGAACTACATTTGCAAGCTTCCAAGCTTCTGGAACTAAACCTGTTTCTAATGACTTGTTAAATATAAATGCTAATGGACTACTTAACTCATCTCTGCATTCTTTTAATACTCTAGCATATACCTCGTCAGGACCAGGCGATTTTTGAGGTTTCAGTCTGTCAATTTCCTTAAGCACATCATTTCTACTTATACTAACTGTACTTAACATATTTTCTATACTATCACTATATACCATATTGACTTCTGGAATCTGTGCCAAATTTTCATTAGTGAAAACGGAAAGAAACTGACTATTTAATGTACTGCATCATGTTTGTGGTGTAATACTGGCTGCTCTCATACATCATGTTTGTGGTGTAATACTGGCTGCTCTCATACATCATGTTTGTGGTGTAATACTGGCTGCTCTCATACATCATGTTTGTGGTGTAATACTGGCTGCTCTCATACATCATGTTTGTGGTGTAATACTGGCTGCTCTCATACATCATGTTTGTGGTGTAATACTGGCTGCTCTCATACATCATGTTTGTGGTGTAATACTGGCTGCTCTCATACATCATGTTTGTGGTGTAATACTGG
The DNA here is from genome assembly GCA_032716605.1 of Paralithodes platypus. Classification (NCBI taxonomy): domain Eukaryota; kingdom Metazoa; phylum Arthropoda; class Malacostraca; order Decapoda; family Lithodidae; genus Paralithodes; species Paralithodes platypus. The sequence goes on from CM064531.1 coordinate 17,131,219, forward strand.
CTGCTCTCATACATCATGTTTGTGGTGTAATACTGGCTGCTCTCATACATCATGTTTGTGGTGTAATACTGGCTGCTCTCATACATCATGTTTGTACCGTGTAGGGCCACTTGGGTACCTGGTCTAAAAGCTCAAGTTACCTACACACACCTACACACACACACACACACACACACACACTCACATACGCACCGGTACTTCCACATGACACACACACTCACTCTCACTCTCTCTTTCTCTTCAGCAGCACCAACATAATATAACCCAGGATTTTTAAGGAGAATTCTTTTGGAATATTAAACAGTCCCGAGCTAGGACCAACAAAGGGTTCAGGGCGTGAATGGGAGGTGAGGGTAAGCAAGAAAAGGAGAAAGTAATTATAGTCTAAGAGGTTGGAAGGGTACCGACTCTTCACATAAATAACCATAGGAGAATCTGTACTAGCTCATGCTTTATATGGTGACAGGTCAGTTGAACCAGTGCCACTTCAACCAGTGCCACTTTAACCAGTGCTAACTCAACCAGTGGCCACTTCAACCAGTGACCATTTTAACCAGTAGGTGAGGTTAGGTTAGGTTAGGTTAGGTTAGGTTACTGGTTAAAATGGTCACTGGTTGAAATGGTCACTGGTTGAAGTGGCCACTGGTTGAGTTAGCACTGGTTAAAGTGGCACTGGTTGAAGTGGCACTGGTTCAACTGACATGGAACCGCTTTATATATAGCATTAATTTGGAGATTTTGTACTAGACAATACTTTATACATATAACATTACTTAGGATTGCATATATTGCATATATAGGGTACTGTATTAACAAGAAATATTTTATTTCCAAAACTGTCGCTGGACAGCATATGAACAAAATAACTATGTCAAAGGGAAGTAATACTGTAAAGCTGCAAAAACTATACTGTGCGTTTTAGTAATGCATGAATGTATATACTGTATATATATATATATATATATATATATATATATATATATATATATATATATATATATATATATATATATATATATATATATACATAATATACAGTATATATACTGTATATATATTATTACATCTGGAGATACCAAGATGGAATTCCGTGACTGTACAAGGACCACATGGGGATTTTCCTCATATCTTTCCCTCACACACGACCAAGAGGGGGAGAGGCGGAAACGGGAGGAGCCTCTTCCCGCCAATTTCCGAGCTCCGAAATGGCCAGTGAATCTGCCCCTCGCCTGGTATTGGACGACGCATGCGGCCTGGCATGTGATTCGTGGCGGCACCTCGGACCTGATGACGTGACTCCTGAATCAAGCCCTGATTGGACTAGCGTGGAGATAGAATTTGTTAAAAGGCCTGATATTTGACAGTACCGGTACCCTGTTTCTCTCACTATTACCACTGTCTCTCCTACTTAACCAATAAAAACTTCCCTTCTTTCACCTTCACCCACCTTTTCTATATTCATTCATTCATTCATTCATTCAGTTAAAATCAGTCGTATTCTTAGTTGAAAAGAAGCAGTATGGGTGAGAAGGAACTATTAACAGGCTTGTATAACAGTACTTTAGTTTGTTGTGAACACTGAATCTTGTATCTTGTACTTGTGTAATTGAGTTAGTGACTTAATTCACTAGAAGCATATTGCAAAGACTTAACTTAATTCTATTTGGGATCGAAATTAATTGAACTAATTAATCTGGGTAACTATACATTTCTTTTTTTTCTTTTCTTTTTTCTATGTGAGTGAGGGAGGCTAAAGGCAGAACTGCCTATAGCGAATGCCTCCCCCATAGTTGAAAGAGTGACAGGGCCAAAATCAAGGAACGTTCGAGCTAAAGTGCCTGGACACACAGAGTTTGAAGCAATTTAAGTCATAGGAAGAGGGAAAGACTGATTCTGGGAGAGAGTTCCAGAGCTCAGCTGTTGAATAGAAGAAAGTTTAAGAGTAACGTTTCACTCTTGGGTTGGAGAGTTGCACAGACTAAGGGTGGGATTGTGTTGCAAGACGGGTACCACGTGCCCTATGTAAAGGATGTGGTATACACTGGGAAAGCTATGAGGAACACTGATTATTATAGTAGCGATAGACTAGCGAGAGAGATGCAACATTGCGGCGGAGAGAGAGAGATTGCAGAGAGCTGGTGAGAGGACGGGAGGTAATGATACGAAAGGCTTTCAACTTTGTCTAGGAGAGCAGTGTGAGAGGAACCTCCCCACACATGTGAACAATACTCAATACAAGGATACTTGATTTGATATTATTGTTGAATTAGTAATTATGTATTGTTGTACCAATAAGTTTATTAACTTATATTGAGATTAAACTAAACTAAACTAAACTTAATTCATTCAAATTAAAGTGAAACTGAAACGGATACAAAACGATCCTGGAATATTAAATTTGAATTTATTTTCATCATTACTAAATATTTTTGTTTGGTTGTAAAATACTTTATTTATGTTTGTGAATACAATTATATTTTAATATTCCCTTATTATCTTCTAACATATTGATTAATTAAAGGTCATGCAGTAATAACTAGGAGAATAACTAGGAAAGATAATTAGAGTAAACAATCATAATCTTTAAAGGGTCAACGAGCTGAATCAATTATATATCAGAAAAGTATCTTAACGCCTTACGAGCGGACCCGTCAGTAACTTCTACTACCCGCCAAGTGGGTGGTTTTACCCTAAACGACCTTGTTTCCGTGCCCTTTTTCATGCATAAACAAGAGCCAGAGCGTAATACAATTATGTATCCCTGAAAGGGCGATAATTGAGCTTTCCAATGACACCAGAACCATCCTTCTACGACCACGCGTTCTCTTGCAACGATCGTGCAAGACGAAGGAAAAATCCCTAAAATACGGTAATTTCCTTACATAATTCCCTGTGTAGCGAGGCAGTGAGTGTGAGTGTGTGTGGAGGTGGGCCCAGTGCTGGCGCGGGAGCCGTGCCGAACGGTCAGAGCCGACCTACGCTCCTCCCACCGCTCGTCTCTCTCTCAGAGCCAAATATTGCTCAAAATTGCACACCGCCTGAAGTCGGTCCCCGCCACATAGTCCTTTCTTCTCTAGACCGACTTAAGTCCGGCGCTGCCAGACAAGGGTTAATAATATTTATTCATCATTACTAATATTAATTAAGATTAATTAAGATTGAATTGTGTTGTGGAGAAATATCTTGAGAAACAACAAAAGCTGTATGTTGCCTTTATGGATTTGGAGAAGGCTTATGCCAGAGTGGATAGAGAAGGTATGTGGAAAGTACTTAGAATATACGAAGTAGATGGCAAGTTGCTGAAAGCAGTGAAGAGCATGTATGAGGGTGCAAAGGCGGCAGTACGTGTGGAGAATGAGCAGAGCGAGTTCTTTGACCTGAATGTTGGGTTGAAACGGATGTGTGGTGTCCCCGTGGTTGTTTACTGTATATATGGATGGAGTCATGAACGAAATACAAGGAAGAGCAGTGGATGTTGTTGTGTCGCTGATAAGGGAGGGAAATGAGTGGAAGCTACCTGTACTGCTGTTTGCTGATGATACAGTTCTGATGAGCGATAATGAATGGGAGTTGCAGGTCCTGGTAAATGTGTTTGGAACAGTGTGCGAAAAATGGAATCTGAAGGTAAATGCAGGGAAGAGCAAGGTTATGGTCTTCGAAAGGGGTGAAGCCACAGAGTGTGAGGTGAAGTTGAACGGTCAGGCTATGGAGATTGTCAACTCATTTAACACCTTATTGGCGGGCTAGGCGGTCTATTTATATGTACCGCCCAGCGGGGTGTTTTTAGCCAAAATAGGGCTGATTATGTGATCATTTTCATGCCTATATAAGACCCAGAGCGTAAAACAAGCATCTATCCCTGAAAGGGCATAAACAGAGCTTTCCAATGACACCACAACGATCCTTGTATGACCGCTAGTTTTCTTGCAACAACCGTGCAACACGAGTGTAAAACCATGTAATTCGGTACTTTCCCCATATATTTCAGTATGTAGCGAGTGTGAGAGGGTGGAGGAGGGTGGGATTCGTGTCAGTAGGCCCGCCGCGGTGGTCTGGAGCAGTCATACGCTCGCTACTCTCCTGCCACCACTTGTCTCTCTCTCTCAGCAACATTACGTGCTGAAATTGCCACACGACCTATGTCGCGCGCCGCCACATAGTCCAAATTTATTTAACTCGACTTATGTTGCGGGCCGCCAATAGAGGGTTAAGTATCTGGGCAGTGTGTTGAATAAAGATGGGACTATGGATGAAGAAGTGCGGGAGAGGGTGCAATAGGGGAAGAGGGTTGTTGGAACGTTGAAAGCAGTAACAAGAAATAGGGTGGTCAGTATGGAAGTAAAGAAGTCCTTGCATGACAGTGCGGTAATCCCGACACTGATTTACGGAAGTGAAGCTTGGGCGTTCGGGAAGAGACTCAGACCAAGAGTGAGAGCGGTGGAAATTAGTTACTTGAGAAGTGCGTGTGGAGTTACATGGAGGGATAGACAGACGAATGAGGAAGTAAGAAGGAGGTGTGGTGTGGAGGTAGATGTGCTGGAAAGTGTGAAAAAGAACAACTTGAGATGGTTCGGCCATATGGAACGTATGGAAAGCGAGAGAATGACTAAGAGGGTGTACGAGAGCGAGGTGGAAGGACAGAGAGGGAGAGGTGTACCGAAGGAGAGGTGGAAGGATTGAGTGAGGAAGTATATGGATGAAGGCGGTGCTGGTTGGGAGGAGGGGCGTCGACTGACTGTGGACAGAGGTGCATGGGGGCGGTTCGTTCGTGGCCACCCCTTCTGGGATCACGGCGTCAGGCAATAGAGAGATAGATAGAATTAAAAGTCCTCAATTTAATAAAACGCTTTTCTCCATTCGTTATTATAAGCCTACTGAATATTAAACTTGAATTATATAGTTTCATAATTGATCATACTTGAAATGTGTCAGAATATAAAGGAAAACAGCTAAAAGGAAAGCAAGCAACAACACGAAATATACTTTTAACAATTTAAGTGCTATTGGCCTTCAGCTGTCTGATACCTTTCATATCCTCATGTTAGGTCTAGTTTCATTAAGTTAACCACTTTTGAATCAAGATACGTAACAATATAATTATATACCAGTATATACAGTATACTCATGCATTACTAAAACTATTACACTGAGCCAACACATACATTTCTGTTATTGAATTAAACAGGGGTGCGATATTTTGAAACCATACAACGCTCTCCCTTACTCTCTCTCTCTCTCTCTCTCTCTCTCTCTCTCTCTCTCTCTCTCTCTCTCTCTCTCTCTCTCTCTCTCTCTCTCACACACACGTTCTGAGCTCTACTGCAGGACGTATGTTTCAGCCTGGGAAGACATACAATACTGTACAGGGTGTTTCAAAGTATGTGTCACTTTCTAAGAACTCATATCTCAAGAACTAAAAATGGTAGCAAGATGAAACTGGTACGATTTTAAAGCTGAAATCGTAAAGTTTTCTTCTATTGATTTTGTGTTTCTATCTTTTCAGATGCAGTAATGCCGTTCACAATGTAGAAGTTGTTTCGCTAAAGCTGAGTCATGGACAGGTGTTCAATGCTTATTTCGGACTGAATTTTCAAAGCAGATGTTCCATTGCGAATTGGCACGCAAAATTTAAGGAGATGTGTCGTTTCTGCTCGGCAAAGAAAACAGGATGCCCCTCAACTTCAGATGAAACAGTTGAACACGTTCAAAATGCCTTCTAGCGGAGCCCCTGCAAGTCAATCAGAAGAGCCAGTCGAGAACTTCAGCTCTCGTCAACAACTTTTTGGCGCGTTGTAAGTAGACGCCTGCATATGACACCTTACAGGCTCCAGTTGGTCCAACAGTTGAAGAACACTGATAAACCAGCTCGCAAATACTTTTGCGTACTCATGCAGAGGTTGGAAGATGCAGGATTTGATGACCGCCTTGTTTTTTGCGATGAGGCGACCTTCCACTTAAGTGGCAAAGTTAACTAGCATAGCACACGCATGTGGGGAACTGAGAACCCTATGTAACTCTTGAGCATGTGCGAGATTCCCCTAAAGTGAACGTGTTATGTGCCATATCAAAGAAACGTGTGTATGGACCATTCTTCTTTGAAGGAGAAACAGTCAACGGTGAAGCGTACCTTGCCATGCTGCAAAAGTGGTTGATGGATCAGTTGCATGAGGAAGAGTCTGCAGGCTTCATTTTCCAACAGGATGCGGCACCACCTCACTGGAGTCTTAGAGTTAACGAGTATCTGAACACCACTCTGTCTGACAAGTGGATCGGACATGCCGGAAGAAATGATCACTTGCTCCTGCGATGACCCCCTAGGTTTCCAGACCTTACGCAACGTAACTTATTCCTCTGGGGGTATGTAAAAGGATTAGTGTACATACCTCCATTTCCCAGAGAAGTAGATGATCTGAAAACTTGAATAACTGAAGCCTTGTCAACCATCGACCAAGATATGCTAGTTCGCGTTTGATAAGAAGTGGATTATCGTTTGGATGTGTGCCGTGTAACACGCGGCACACACATTGAACATTTGTAAACAATTGTAATAAAACCTTAATTTCTTGGACTTTGGTGTTAACATTTTTGGTACAGAAACTGGAGGATATTCGCTTTCAGGAGATATGAATTGTGTTTTCATATCCTCAATAGTTATTGAGATATAAAGCGTCGATATCTGACATCTACTTCTGAAACACACTTTGGTTAATATAGTAATCTGTACTGTTTCAAGGGAAGTTTTTAGTTTGTTCCTTGGACCTTCATCAAGCTTTAAGAAAACACCCCCAAGACCCCCCTTCGCGATATATAAAACAATTGTACAATTATATGGGTAGAAAATGTTTGCAGATGAAGGCCGGTTCCGCCTAAATTGCAGGATCGCTATCACTCGCCAGGAAAAAAATCAACACCTAAATGACACGAATGATCTTATAATTGACAAAGATGTGGGGCGAAAGATGTATAATCACCAATATAATGGGGCGAACGTCTTAAAGTCTCACTCCTAATGGGGCCAAACATGAGGGAGAAGGGAGTTAATTGAAAGCATCCCAGTACATAAAATATATACACTTAACAAGAGGGAAATGGAAAGTTTGTGTATATTATTGCATTAATTAGTAAATTTTGGACAATAAGCAAGGATGACAAGAGGAAAGGATGATGAGTAGATACATAAAATAGTGAAGTTAGCCCTTCCTAGATACAACACATATATCTTTCCTGTTTCCTGGCTATTATTAGACTATTTTACTCATATTACGAGGGGTATATGGAAGAGTCAGAGGGTTAATTAAGATAGTCTTTACCTATATATTCCCACAGATCCTTCCTAAGTTGTATGAAATCGTCTCATGATAGCCAGAATAAACTTTCAAAACGTGTCATGATCCTTAAAGAGTTAGTATAGAGATGCTTTGGGAAACTGAGGACACTGCGAAAGAATTGAAGTACAAGAGGGTAAATATGCATCACCATCAAATAGGAATTGTTATTTACAAATTGTTGTAACCTTTCCCAAAATTACTAATGCCAGCACAAACTTGTTGCCCTCTAAGTTGTTGGGGGGAGGGTTTTGATTGAAAGGGCAATAAAGGGTACAGAAGGTGCAATATAAGAAGAGCAGCGCGGATTTAGGAGGGGGAGAGGGTGTGTGGATCAGATGTTTAAAGTAAGACAGCTATGCAAGAAGTGTTTAGAGTAAAATAAGGAGAAATGTTTGGCTTTTATAGATCGAAGTGGCTACGGGACACCACCAGTGGTGTCACGCAGCCCAACCAGTGAGGCTGAGCTACGGGACACCACTGGTGGTGTCCCGTAGCCACTTCGTTAAACGATATCAATCAAATCCACAAGCATAGTGTTTTAGCATTAATTTTGGGTTGTCATCTTTCACCTCTCGCTCACCATTTGCTTACCTGTCAAATAGAGTACCTGCTAGATGCATTACTACGTATTGTTGGATCTGCTATTATAAAGTTTCATCGGAGACAGCTGTCAAGGCTTTACTCTCTTTCAAACTATCTGGGATTGAATTATCAAGTTAGATGTCATTACACAAATAGAAAACAAATTGCATTTTGCTCATTTTTATTGTTGGTCATTCTTGAGTACAGTTTATTGTTTATTTGTGCAATGAATGGGGCTGATGAGGTGACCTTTCTGTGGACACCTGAACGTTTACCTGGGCGGTGGGAGTGCGAGGGTGGGGTATGTCAAATTCACCTACTAGACGAGACAGAGAATGGGGCGAGGGAATGTAAAAGTGGTTCCAGACCCTAAGAATTAGAACTTTTAAATGTTGTTTCTGTTCGGTCTCTGTCTCGAGTCGGCCACCCCCAGCTATGGGGTATGTGCCTGAGTATATACATACATACATACATACATACATACATACATACATACATACATACAATAAGATTAGAGTAGCTGCTAGCAAGGTGGTTAGTTATCACGATTATAATTGAGTAACATAATTAAATAACTTACATAAAACGTTAGGAAAGCGAGAGAGGTGGAGGGACAGAGAGGGAGAGGTAGACCGAATGAGAGGTGGAAGGATGGAGTGAGGAAGTACATGAACGAAGGCGGTGCTGGTTGGGGGGAGGGGCGTCGACTGACTGGGGACAGAGGTGCATGGGGGCGGTTCGTTCGTGGCCAAACCTTCGGGGATCACGGCGTCAGGCAATAGATAGATAGATAGACATAGAAAGGAATACGTCAATGCACTAGAAAATCCCATTATTTAAACAAAACCAATTACCAATCAAATTATTAACGCCTAATCTATCATACGTGTAATGTGAGGAGCTTAACAATAATATGTGGAATACAATGATTTTATGCAGCTTAGGAATTATCTGTGGGTATTAAAACGGTAAATACTCTCTCAATCAACCCTCTGACTTCCATATACCCTTCCTAATCTGAATATAATCGTCTAATAATTACCAGAAAACAGAAAAGGAATGCGTATTGGAGCTTGAAAGGGTTAATTTAGTTTATGGCAGTATGAAAAATAGCGGGTGGGTGCGGTTGAGTAGCGGAAAATGGTCCTTTGTTAACTGTTAACTTGGGGTGGTTAACGGGTAGACTGTTAGTGAGTCGCCCAAGCAAAGCTCAACACCCGGTTCAATACTCCGGGTGGACAATTTTTGTTTTGTTTTTGTTTTTTTATTATTTTTAACTTTATCGTATATGCATTATACATTCCTTGAATGTATTCATTATGTTCATAGATATAACTATATTGTAATAACAACAATATGTACACAAAACTGAAAAAAAGGAGAAAAAGTGGCCACCCAGAGTATTGAACCGGGTGTTGAACTATTTATTAGGTTAAAGAGACCAAATATCTGTTTGTGGAATGAATAATTAATGTTTTTTATATTTAATTGTTTACAACTTTAGACTATGATGTGTGAGTTAATTTGAAATAGTTTGGCCATTGTTAGGTCCCTCCTTGGTTCATTAAGGGGGAGGTGGTCGCTTTTTCTGGACAACCTTCTCCTTGATGTTTAGCATATCAGTTTTGAAATTTTAAGACGTTCGTTCCAATTTATAAAGACATGGGGCGAAAGGTGTTGAAGTCGCCAAACTAATAGGTGACTAATAATCTCAAAGCAAATGGGGCCTAACACGAGGGAGAAAGGGGAAAATAAAATCGAGCCATCTCTCCTTAATAAATGGTTGTAAGTGAAGGGGTTGGGACTAAGTTTAGCTGATGCCTCCGTATCCTTCCCAGAAATAAATACCTTTATCAAGCTAACCTATCGGAGAAGCCTTCCCCCATTCCTATAGTCTATTCGCTGTAAGTAGGCGAACAATCCTCTGTAACTAAAAAGGGCTAGATCAAATTGGCTATAAAACTCCACACCTATTCCTTGACTGACTCTTCCCAAATGACCGAAATATTCGCTCGATTACTCTAGTCGATTTTCAGTTTCAGAGGTTAGAGGTCATGATTTATCGCCTACTTACAGCGAAGTGATTGGTTGACCACCAACCAAACATTAGTGTGTGTGTGTGTGTGTGCGTGTGTGTGTGAGAGAGAGAGTAATCAGTACTTAAGGGAGCCCACCTCGCTTTTTTTCTCTTTCTCTCCCTCTCTCTTTGGCTTGTATCCATTCAGCCCCATTCAGCCTACTGTTTTAAGACGTTTACCCCCATCGAGGTGTCAATATTTTCCTGACGAGCGGTAGCGAGCCAGCATATATATATTTTTGTTTTGACAGCAAGATAAATTTTTTCATTTTTCGATAGAAACATTTCTCCGGCGAAGCCTGATTTCTCCATACAATGCTGGCTCGCTCTCGCTCGCCAGGAAGAAATCGACACCTGGATGGGGATAAACGTCTTAAAGCCGTTGGCTGAATAGGGCCGAACGGATACAAGCCAGAGAAAGAGAGAAAAGGAGAGAAAGATAAATAAAAGCAGGTGACCCCCCTTAACAAGGCCCTTATTGATATTTTGTTTTAACAATACATATCTTCCAAACCATTATATACATTGTTTTGTATAATAGGCCAGTACACGTAGAATACATATCTTCCAAACCATTATATACATTGTTTTGTATAATAGGCCAGTACACGTAGAATACATATCTGGGAAACCATTATATACATTGTTTTGTATAATAGGGCAGTACACGTAGAATACATATCTTCAACCATTATAACATTGTTTTAACATATACCATTATATATATTGTTTTGTATAATAGGCCAGTACACGTAGAATACATATCTTCCAAACCATTATATACATTGTTTTAACAATACATATCTTCCAAACCATTATACACATTGTTTTGTATAATAGTCCAGTACACGTAGAATAGGTAGTAGGAGCTATTGGTACCTTCCTTATTGATATTTTGTTTTAACAATACATATCTTTCAAACCATTATATACATTGTTTTGTATAATAGGCCAGTACACGTAGAATAGGTAGTAGGAGCTACTGGTAATTTGTAAGTTGCAATACAAATAGACTTATATGAATAATGATGAGCATAATAATAATAATTGTTTATTCACTTTTCATTTTAGGCGGTTTTTCATATAGCCTTTGTTATTAATACAAAGTAATATTTTTAAGACTTACACTCAATCAACAATATGCAATGAAATCATGATTAAATGCTAATTGCCATTATTTTACACAGATATTATTAACATGAAGTATGATTAGATAATTATTACTTGGTACAATTCAATATGTGCTAAGGAACAAAAACACGTATTTGAAGAGGTTAAAATAACTATTTGTCGTCAAACAAGCAATTTATAGCCCAAGACAAATATTTCCTGGGCTTTAGTTCATAACTCTTTGAAGGAGTTGAGTAGCGGAAAATGGTCCTATGTGAACTATTTACTTGGGGTGGTTAACGGGTAGGCTGTTAGTGAGTCGCCCAAGCAAAGCTCAACACCCGGTTCAGTACTCCGGGTGGCCAATTTTTTTTTTGTTTTTTTTAATCGTATATAATACCTTCCTTTTAATAACTGCTTGCATCATAATGCTCATAGATATAACTGTATATTGTAATAACAATAATGACAATACCGGTAATTATAGTAATGATGATAATAATAATACATTTAACAATACTACTACTTTCGCCCCATTTCTTCGTCAATATTTAGACCTTTCGTGCTATTTAGGTGTCGATTATTTCCCTGGCGAACGATAGTGAGCTTGTAATGTTGGAAGAACCCACCTTCGGCCGGTAAATTTTTCTACCGAAAAATGTACAAATTAATCTAGAAGAGGGTTCTAATGGATGTTTTTTTGTTTTAATTTGATGGAGGTCTAGGGAGGAAACTAGAAAAATAATGAATACATTCAAAAATCTCCTAAAAAGTGAACCATCCCCCCTTAATTGTGCACACTTCACGGTGCAAATGTTAGAAGTCAAATGGTTACTAAAATATTGCATTCACTCATATATATTCACATTAAATTATGCAAAAACAGTAAATACCATGATTTCGTGTTGATGAACTTAATATGCGCAGCAAGTCTAGTGATACCATCTGTTTATAATAAAACCACGAGTGTTTGCATAACACCATCAGTAAAATAAGGGCATACATTGTGGGATGAGGGACCTTTGCTATTTTTGTGAAGACAAGTCTCATAATATTACCGTAATGCTTGAAAATTAAGCACCCATATTGGATATGAACCCTTTTAAGATTATGATGCATGTTGATAGTTTACTCTGGCTATCATTAGAGGACTTTAAGCAATTTAGGAAGGAGCTGTGGAAATTATGTGGTTAAAGACTATTTCAATTAACTCTCAAACTTCCATACACCCTTCCTAATCCGAATAAATTGGTCTATCAATAGCCAGAAAACAGGAAAGAAATGCGGCGTACTAGTATCTTCCTGTACCAGTTACCGGCACGTCCTTTTCATCATATGTTGACAACTATTAGACTACTGTATTCAGCTTAGGAATGACCTCTAGCAATAATAACACTTCAAACTATCTCAACCAACCCTTTTAGCTGCTAACTTTCCTAAGCTGCACAATATCGTCTAAATCTAGCTAGAATAAAATATAACGCACGTCGCTGGTACTCAAAGGGCTAATTATATTGTCTGGTTGAGTTTGATAGCGTGTGAAGGTGGTGCGTAGCTATTGTGTTTGCCGGTAGTATTGTTAAACTATAAGACAGGAATACATAAACAATACATAAACAACTTCCGGTACGAATGATAGAAATATAAATTGTTAGTTAGGAACTATGTAAGTATGACAGTATAAGTCAATAAACAACATATACGGCAGGCTGAGAGATAAACATATAACTCAAGGATGGAAACAAGTAAGAACAGTGTAGGTGTTTCTGTAAAAAGAATATATTATTAATTATCCTTCAACTCAAGCTCATATGTCGCAACTATTTATTAGCCCAAAGAGGCCAAATATACGTGTGTGCGTAATGCATAAGTGCGCGGAATTTCGATGTGAGTATCCAATGTTTGCTGTAATAATAAAAACAATAATTCAATTGTGGTATAACAATTGAAGCATTACTTGAAGCAAATGACAGATCCCAAGGTTAAGGCCTTGGGTTTGAACAAAACATAAAAACATTGACTGTTAAGCCCGTGAACAGAATATTTTAGACATTGTAACACCTACAAACTACACAAAGTAACAAAACAAGGTATATATATATATATATATATATATATATATATATATATATATATATATATATATATATATATATATATTATAATTATATTTATTGAAAAGACGGATATTGAGTAGATACTCATATATAAATATAAGTTCTAAGATATCCCTATTGGCCAGTCGCGGTGGCTGAGTTGGGAGCGCTTTAGACCAGGAAGCTGTAGTTCCCCTCTGAGCTAGGTTCGACTCCTGGACCAGAGAACAGTAGTTCCCCCCTGGTCTAGACCATAAAACAACATACACCGTGGCTGGTCATTAATAACGACCATGATGAGAACAATGACTAAACTAATGATGTTGCAGGAAGAGTTAAGCTCCTCCCCGAGGAGATGCTGTGTTTGGGGTTCACAGTTATTAACGTCCCCCTCCTGTGGTATCACTATAGTAGTGTCTGGTTGCTTGTCATGATCGTGTAAGGTCCTCATAAAGACTTTATGACATTTTTTTAACATGGTATTGTTTCACTCCGTCCTTCCAGCTATTCATTCTTGTGTCGCGTTCCACATATATACGTTCCACAAAACATCTTTTCTAGTGTAATTCCATGTTGCCGTAATAATGTTGGACAACGAAAATTGGTGATAAAAGTTGCTCATTTCAATATTATTATAGCCAAAAATGAAAACAAATCAGCATCATTCTCCGTTTTCCGGATCGATTACTACACTAGGAAACTGAACGTTTTAACTGTTTCTTGTAGGATTTAGATGACATCAATTAGTAATATATTGAAGCTTATTTGCTGACGAGGTTTTTCAACTTTGGAAGGTGATCAGGTTATGATATATATATATATATATATATATATATATATATATATATATATATATATATATATATATATATATATATATATATATATATATATATATATATATATATATATATATATATTACCAAACTAGTATATTGTTGAATCATTGTTATGCGGAAGATTAAGAAAGATGGACATATAGAAAATAGAGAAATATAAGTGTTATGCCTAAGCTGAATAAAATTGTCTGTAGATACCTAGCAATATAATTGAACGTATTTATCAATACCAAATATCAGTGTGGAACATAATATGAAACCATTCCACACTGACATTACATTGAGCGTATTTATCAATACCAAATTGATATTTGGTATTGATTAATACACATCGGTTACAAGGTGAGATGGGTATAGTATACGACAGGGTGTCAAACGAAAGACTATTCAAAACCAGTCCTAATACATTATTATCAGATATACAAAGTAAACTTAATACTTTACAGTTGTTATCATGTCTTTGGTTGGGATAAAATGGTCAGGATAATAATGTGGTATCATGTAGATTTTCATGGATTTCCTTTAATAGTTATCACCGTCTCAAATCTCAGTTGTCCCGGTGTAATTCCTCAGGACTCTTATTTACTAGGATACTCACTGTAACACATTCCCACCTCTATTCTGTCAACTCTCTAATCCATAAGTGAACCCATTTTGTTTGTCCACTCAACAAGTAACCTTGGGAACTCTCTCCCTCAATCTATCTGTCCTACGACATAAATTGCTTCAGGCTCCGTGGGTCCAGACATTTTGACGGATCTTTATTTTGTCTGTGTGTGACTGTTTTGTTTTGAGATAGATACAACCTGTAGCAGTTAAGCCTGGGTCACACGAGCACTTTTAGCGGTGAATGTATCGGAGTCACAGTATCCGAGTCTATAACATACTATAACCTAAATCATAATTAATGTGTCCACTATCCATAGCAGAAAATATACTACAAATATACTAGCAGGAAATAATATTAGTTACAAAATGTTAAGCAATTATAGTGTCATTTGTTTAATACTAATTCTATCTTTTGTATTTCAGGTGAGTGTTTCAAGACAGTTTTCCTGATGAAGTTCCTTCCTGACCCTATCCGTGAGTGTTGTTATATTAAAGTGTACATGTGAAAATATCACTATATATATATATATATATATATATATATATATATATATATATATATATATATATATATATATACTGGGAGATAGGTCAGTGGTTTAACCCCTTTAGCACTGTTAGCGCTCATGATTTAACAATCTCTTCTTCACATTTCAGAACTTCTGCTTATCAACATTTATGTATTCCACGATCCACATCTCTCTGAAACTCCCTAAAGTCATAATTATTTTATACCGGCTACTGTTAGACGATTTTATTCAGTTTAAAAAAGACCATCCCGCCATTAACAGGCTTCAAACAATGTTACACAACACTTTCTACTACCACAGATCCTTCTTAAACTGCACAAAATCGTCTCAATAAAGTTAGAATAAAAAATATAAATACGTCGTCGGTACAGAAGGGGTTACACCCAGTAATAGGGTTATCTTGAAGGAAAAATACGGTCTTGTTTACGTAAACTATGGATCTGGCTTCAAGGGATTTAATAATAATAATAATAATAATAATAATAATAATAATAATAATATAGGCCGGACTTGTTGAGATGGTGGTTTGAACAAGGGATACTGTAGCCTATAGTTCACACCGCTCCAGACAAGTTATCTGTTGCATTCTTCACAAAAGGCCAGTGTAATCCATCATGCCCAACGCCAAGATTTAATATACAAATGGCTCGCTTCAATGATATATGCGAGGTTACAACATTAATTTTCCTACCTTCTTTCCATTTCCTTTCAAACTTGTTTACCGATTAATTCAGGATTATCGATATCCATTAAATACA
Source organism: Paralithodes platypus (assembly GCA_032716605.1). Lineage (NCBI taxonomy): Eukaryota > Metazoa > Arthropoda > Malacostraca > Decapoda > Lithodidae > Paralithodes > Paralithodes platypus. The sequence continues at coordinate 17,147,148 of CM064531.1, forward strand.
TATTAGAAAATATGTTTATAATTTCATTAGGATCCGAATAACCATCAATGATATTTGTAGTTTTGTCTTTGCCTCTTTTGATCTTTACTTCCATCCAAAACTGTTCCTTAATTTTCAATCAAAACTTATCAACAATAGACTTACATATTTCATTATTTTCATGTTGCTTACATTGTTTTATTGCTTGCTTAAACTTACTTCTTGATTCAACCATTTCTGTATACTCAGGACTATCTCGAGATTAACCTTTATAATATAGTAGTAGTGATGATGGTGACTGTAGTAGTGATGATAGTAGTAGTGATAATAGTAGCGCTGCCCTAACTCATTGCACAGTTGGATATGCCATTTTGATTTTATAGTTAGGCCTAATTACAAAAACAGATTAGACAAAATAATCTATAATATATTATTATCCACGAACTTCATACCACCCAAGAGTAGTTTGTTGCACCCCCCACCCCCCAGCCCTCAACGAACTGTGACAAATATGCATATTTTTTTTTTTTCCTGCTTGCGGGTCATTTAGATCCCAAGGTTAAGGCCTTGGGTAAAGAGTAAAGAGGAACTTAGGAGCGTATTTATCAATACCAAATCAAAATCAATCTCAATATCAAAGGCCTTAACCTGGGTATTGATAAATACGCTCAATTGAACGTATTTATCAATACCAAATATCAGTGTGAAATGTTTTCATAGACAGATCCAAGGTTAAGGCCTTGGGTAAAGAGTTCCTTAGTAATGATAAATACTGCCCAAGAGCGGCCCTTTGTAAGTCCAAAGGTACACTAGAATAACGCTTACTGCTTGAATCATTGCCTGTTCCTTTCTCTGTAGTGCAGTACAGCTAAGGTACAGTACAATACAATATGCGGAAAATGGTCCTATGTGAACTGTTTAGTTGGGGTGGTTAACGGGTAGACTGTTAGTGAGTCACCCAAGCAAAGCTCAACACCCGGTTCAATACTCCGGGTGGACATTTTTATTTATTTATTATTTATTTATTTTTTACTTCATGTACAAATATATTTTGAAGGGTGGTGGTGGGGGGGGGGTATAGTTCTAATCTTGATGGAGGTCTAGGGCATAAACTAAAAACCTACCCTTAAATATTACTATACTCGGAGAAGATACACTTTTGTGAGCTGGTCAAAAAACCTAACAACACCTAATAACACTGAAGGTGATAAATGTAGTAACCTAAATGTACTTGATATACAGCTTTTAAGTTGACATAACTGTTCATTATCGTTCCTCACTCTTTAATTTCATCTGACGGTAAACTGGATCCCTTAACAACTGATTTCTCGATAGCTAACGAAAAAATAAGAAACCATTTTGTCTGTTTCATATATATATATACAGACCAAGTTTATGTACTTAGCACCATATCTCCAAAATCTTCAAAATAAATGAGAAATCTTGATGGGAACTTTTCAATTTAGCGTCAGTTGAAAAGAAACAGATTATAGTGTTGTGTTATTTCCTATAGTTTATTTCCTTCTACTGATTAGAGTAGAGTAGAGTAGAGAGTAGAGTAGAGGGTGTACGTTAACAAGTTGCATTTAAAGCTCGTTAACTATCAACTTTACCATTAATGACATTATATGTATAACACATCTTATTTATTTGTATACAGTTATATTAATATTTATATTATATTTATTAAATTAGTATTGTTCTGAATATTATCACTATTATTATTATTATTATTATTATTATTATTATTATTATTTATACTGTAATTGCATATTGTTATCACTACTATAAATACCAATAATATTATAGTTGTTATACCTTCTTGATAGCGTAATGCATAAATGCGCGGAATTTCGGTGTGAGTCCTTGGAGTGCCACATAATTTTGTTGATTTCATTAATTGAGTTAAGAAGTAAAGTTGGTTGGTGAACAATAAACAGTTATGTTCAATACATGTACAGTATAATGATACATGCATTAAAGGAAGGTATTGTATACGATAAAGTAAACTAATCAAATGTTATGTAGAAACAAAAACAGTTTCCACCCGGAGTATTGAACCGGGTGTTGAGCTATGCTTGGGTGACTCACTAACAGTCAACCCATTAACCACCCCAAGTAAACAATTCACATAGGAGTATTTTCCGCTTCTCCACACCCTCCCACCCACTATGTTTCAAACAGTCATGAACAAATATTTGTCTTGGGCTTTAAATTACTTGTTTGACGACAGATATCAATTTTAACCTCTTCAAATACGTGTTTTTCTTCTTTAGCGCATTTGTATTGTGTGTATGTACTGTATGTATGATTGTATGTATATACTCAGGCACATACCCCATTGCTGGGATATATATATATATATATATATATATATATATATATATTGGTTTGTCGGCATCGACGGTTGAGGTATAATAATTGGAGATACATTTGGTTGACTAAGTATAATCGTCCACACACAATCACGGCAATTAAGGGCAGATATTGTCTTACGTGTTTTTCTGCTGGACCTCCTTTGCCCTCATTGTTAGGCCCATTAGTTTTGAGATTATCAGACATTCATCTCATTACTTTGGCGACCTTTTGCCCCCTGTATGTCAATTTTAAGACCTTTCGTGCCATTTAGTGGTCGATTGTTTTCCTGGCAAATTATAGTGAACCTGTAGTTTAGGAGGAAACGACCTACGGCCACGACATGTTTCTACCGAAAAATGTACATATTTATCTCGAAGGGGGGTCATGGGGGTATTTTTTGTTAGCATGATTAAGATCTAAGGAGCAAACTAAAAACCTACCACAGAGAGAGAGAGAGAGAGAGAGAGAGAGAGAGAGAGAGAGAGAGAGAGAGAGAAGAGAGAGAGTACAGTTGCCCATATATAAGTTATGTTCCTCTCCGTGACCTTATAATACAGTTGCCCATATATAAGTTATGTTCCTCTCCGTGACCTTACAGTTGCCCATATATAATGTTCCTCTCCGTGACCTTATAATACAGTTGCCCATATATAAGTTATGTTCCTCTCCGTGACCTTATAATACAGTTGCCCATATATAAGTTATGTTCCTCTCCGTGACCTTATGCTTGGATATTATTGGGTACAGTTGCCATATATAAGTTATGTTCCTCTCCGTGACCTTATAATACAGTTGCCCTTATATAAGATAAGTTCCTCTCCGTGACTTAATACAGTTGCCCATATATAAGTTATGTTCCTCTCCGTGACCTTATAATACAGTTGCCCATATATAAGTTATGTTCCTCTCCGTGACCTTATAATACAGTTGCCCATATATAAGTTATGTTCCTCTCCGTGACCTTATAATACAGTTGCCCATATATAAGTTATGTTCCTCTCCGTGACCTTATAATACAGTTGCCCATATATAAGTTATGTTCCTCTCCGTGACCTTATAATACAGTTGCCCATATATAAGTTATGTTCCTCTCCGTGACCTTATGCTTGGATATGTAATGCGCACATTGAATTAGGAGTGCAGTATGTTATGCAGTAGTTAATTCATCTGATTAGTCAACTGATAATTATATGAAGCCGCACTCGTAATTCATTCATACTAATTTGACTTTCATACATACGATCACGACGAGGAACAGAACTTATGTGAGCAACTGAACAATTAACCTCTTGCGTACCGGCGACGTGTTTTTAACTATATTTTGGCTATTATTTGACGGTTGTATTCAATTTAAAAAGGGCCTCAAGCAATAAACAGGCCTCGAACTAGCTCACTTAATCCTTTTTACTACCACAGATCCTTACTTATACTACGGCCAAGCTGTCCCGGCTTGTGTTTCAGCTCGCAGACGCTGGATCGAGTCAGGCATAAAGGTCTAACCCTTTTATGTACTTATGATATATTAATTTTGTGTTATATCCATTACAGTAGAAGGGACAGTTTAGATCATTATAATATTACCCCCTGTGTTCATTATACATAAACAGTATTATAATATTACCCCCTGTGTTCATTATACATAAACAGTATTATAATATTACCCCCTGTGTTCATTATACATAAACAGTATTATAATATTACCCCCTGTGTTCATTATACATAAACAGTATTATAATATTACCCCCTGTGTTCATTATACATAAACAGTATTAAATATTACCCCCTGTGTTCATTATACATAAACAGTATTATAATATTACCCCCTGTGTTCATTATACATAAACAGTATTATAATATTACCCCCTGTGTTCATTATACATAAACAGTATTTTAGTATGCCAAATAATAGTTACAAATAGTCCAAGATTAGTGGTCATTATTCAAAGCAGACATAAATTATACTCATAACTGCATATCATCATTATTATTATTATTATTATTATAAGTAGTAGTAGTAGTAGTAGTAGTAGTAGTAGTAGTAGTAACACTGGTACAGTTTCTTGCACTAGATTGATTTATCTCTGAGATTATAATTATGAAATTAAAACTAGTATTCTTGAATTAGGATATTTTCTTTTTATGCAGTAGTTAATTCACTTGTTTATGTAACTTTTAAGTAAATAAGACATGTTTTTCTTACAGTAGTAAAATCTGCGAGAGCCCTGGAACTTGTGCAGGGACCTGTACATCTTGTTATATTGTTGTATCTGTTTTACAACAACACTCACGACAAAGGCATATATTTTGTATACATACACATAATTATAGTGTGTTTTTAACCCTCCGACATATGACGCGATTTTGAGCCTGTTAGGGATACTTTAAAGCCTTTGTTACCATCAGGGGTATTTAAAAACCTTTAGTTTAGTTACTTCAACCTCTGCAGTTGTCTTTGAGTTAGCTGTGGGCCGAAAACTAATTTTGGCGAGGTAATTATAAGAGTGAGAGAACTCTATTTCTTATTGCTAATCTGGCAACCTCTGCGTCATATGTGCGTGAAAGGGTTAAATTGCGGTATTGATATATAATTCATGGTAATTGTGTATTGAAATACTTTTTATTCAAATATGTTAAGATATTCTTATTTACATTAGCATTACTACCATCACAAACATAATATTAATTTAAATAAAATTAGCAATAATTCTTATTACTTCAATATATAATATATATATAATAACAATACTAAAACCGTAACAATACAGTAACACTAATAAAATACCGATATTATATATATATATATATATATATATTACTACTACTACTACTACTACTAATTATAATAATAATAGTAGTAATAATACTAATACAAATAATTATAATACGTATGCTTAAATATACCAAAGACTTTATATATACTCAGCCAGTTGACACGAGCGAGTGGGTACAGCTAACGCCTCTCACCGCTCGGGATGCAGTTCGAGCCTCTGAGGGAACCCGACATGCGACTGTAGACGTTTGTTAACTGGTTAGGTGGCCACCGAATTCTGACCCGGACTAATAATCCGGTGATGAACAAATCCAGTTGTTGCCCCTAACTGGGTGATGACTGGTGTCCCTTGCTTTGGGAATAACACCTAGTTGCTGCCCTTAACTGGGTGATAACTGGTGTCCCTAGCTGACCTGGAGTGATCACCAGGTGGGACTGGGTGACCAGAACTGATCATTCGGGTCACCAACACCATGCTGATCCAGGTTGATCACCTGGATGGGATATATACCAGCCTGCGGTGTCAGTTGGGCTTAGATCAGGCAGCTGTAGTTCCACTCTTGAGATAGGTTTCATTCCTGGATCAGAGAGCAGTTGTTCCCCCTTGTTCTCTAGACCGATATAAACAACGAACACCGCGGCTGGTTGGGGGGTGGGGGGTTGGGGGGTGTAACACTATATCATCTCAGAACGAGGAAGGGCTGTCACTACCGGAAAGTGTGGAAGGTCGTCATCTGGGGCCCGGCCCCCTGGGTGGTGTCACGAATCATGGAATGGTAGCCAGGCCAGAACTCTAGTAAAGTGATGACTTGATCCACTAGCTTCAATAAATAAATATAAATAAATAAATAAATACATATACACAAATCATCACTGATATTCACATAGCTGACCATAGCTGCCGGAAAGTGAGAAAGGTCATCGTCCGGGGGGCCGGGCCCTGGGTGGTGTCACGAATCATGGAATGGTAGCCAGGCCAGAACTCTAGTAAAGTGATGACTTGATCCACTAGCTTCAATAAATAAATAAAAATAAATAAATAAATACATATACGCAAATCATCACTGATATTCACATAGCTGACCATAGCTGCCGGAAAGTGAGAAAGGTCATCGTCCGGGGGGCCGGGCCCTGGGTGGTGTCACGAATCATGGAATGGTAGCCATTTAAATAATTGAAAGTAGAGGTGTTGTTGGTGGAGTCAAGGTGCAAGAGGTGCAAGAGTCCTCGGACTTGGTCAGCCAAGTAGACCTGCACGGTGTCCGTGTTAGACACCTTCAGACGATTCACCCCTAATAATTCTTCAAATTCACAGTAAAACAAATCAAACAACTGAACCTCAAATTAAAACAATTAGCCTACACGCAATTAATTCGAAATAAAACAACTGAAGTTTAAATTTAATTACATTTAATTATTATTTTTGTATTTTTCGTATTGACAATAGGAAACGGCCGACACCCACCCCTAGTTATACATTGTATTATATTAATTGTACACTCCTTTACTCAATATTGATGTAATAAGGAACTCTTTACCCAAGGCGTTAACCTTGTTACGACTGTAACTGTAACCTGCTGTTTGATACCTATTAGCACTTTCTTATTGCTTATTCCTTAATTATTTCATTAATCCCAAGGTTAAGGCCTTTGATATTGATATTGATAAATACGCTCAATGTAATGAAAAAAAATATTCAATTGGGATTCGTCAGCCTTGGTCAGCAAGGCTGACTGGGTGAAGCCGCGCACCACTGTAGAAAACTAGTGCTAATAATATACATAGAAGGTCCTTCAGGTAACTGGCACGGGATAGGTCTGCTTGGGGGCATTTTGTGTATGGCCACCCTCGTAAAGAGGAGTAAGGCGTCCGGCAATAGATAGATAGATAGGTATATATAAAAAACAATTGAGCGTATTTATCAATATATATATATATATTTATATATATATATATATATATATATATATATATATATATATATATATACACACACAGGTCACTTGACAACGTCCGCCAGCTCCACACTTGCCATAATGTTTATAATGTTGGCATATTCCCTTTAAAAGTGTCTCATTCTTTTAAACAAACAGCTTGCTATATAATGTAATCGATACAAAGCAATGTTAACTAATTTTATTATTTCTTTAAAGCTCGAAATGGTAAATTTATTCATAAAAATTATAATGTTGGCATTCCTGCATTACGCACACACACACACACACTTCGGCATGGTGAAATATCTATCCCTTCCTTCTTTAACTTCATATTGTTTTCATTTGCCTTTTTCTCCCTCCATTTACATTTTCTATTTTAACTTGTTCTCTTTAGTTTTCTTCCTGTAACCCTTTCTTGATTATTATTTGTTTAAATCCCCCGGTATATAATATTTGAATTTAAATAACCATTCCTCTCAATGCATTTTCCATACCGGTATATCCTTCTTTTGTCTACCTCTTTTCTTCACTTCTTTCCTTTTATTATTCTCTTTCTCACTGTTACTCTGAAAACCCAGTAACAACTCCCACAACAATCCGTTGTTGACAATATTTCTGTCCGGATAAATACGCTCAAGGTTAAGGTAAAGAGTTCAAAGATACCAAATCAATATCAATATCAATATCAAAGGCCTTAACCTTCAAAATTATGATTGACGTTTGTTTATGTTTGTTGATTTGTCTAACTGCTGCAGCTGGGAAAACATGTGTGTGTGTTAGTGTGTCAGTTACTTGTTCGTCAAGGGGAATCCACGCAATGCGAGCTAAGCTCATTATTATCGCGCCTCCTTAACTGGGAATGTATTGCGTGAAATGCATGTTAAGTGTTTTATGTACTGTTGGAATGGCTGTGGATGTGTGTGTAGATCCCAAGGTATTTATTTGATATTGATATTGATATTGATTTGGTATTGATAAATACGCTCAATGTAATTTTTTTTTTTTTTTTTTTTTTTTTTTCATTACATTTAGCCAATTGGCGACATCGGATACGAAGGCTTAGGCTGGATCTGTATGGTACCATTCTCACTATAGACGGTACCGTCTCGCCCGAAGGCGATCAGCTTAGGTGAACCATATGATACCCATCTCGCCTTGTACCATTTTTGCCAACCCCAGATGGGACGTCACAACGTCGTCCACTTATTCCAGGTACCTATTTACAGCTAGGTGAACTGAGGCTAACACATGAAAGGAGACAAGCCCAATTTGTCTCCGCCCGGCCGGGGATTGAACCCCCGACCCCTCGTGTGTGAGACGAGAGCTCTACCCACTCCCAAGGTTAAGGCCTTTGATATTGATATTGATATTGATTTGGTATTGATAAATACGCTCAATGTAATGAAAATATTTATTTATTTATGTTTCCACATACAGTAGGTATTTATTTATGTTTCCACATACAGTAGGTATTTATGTTTCCACATACAGTAGGTATTTATTTATGTTTCCACATACAGTAGGTATTTATGTGTGTGTGTGTGTGTGTGTTTTTATTTATCTTTATTTTTATTTATTTTTTGATGTGAGTGAAGGAGACTAAAGGCAAAGCTGCCTGCAACAAGTGTCTCCTCCAAAGTGGACAGAGTGACCGAGAGCCAAATTCAAGGTACGATAGCAGTTAAAGTCATAGGGAAGACAGATTTATGGAGAGAGTTCCAAAGCTTACATGTTGAAAGACTGGGAAAATCGGTTCACTCCTGAATTAGAGAGATGGACAGAATAGGGAGGAGGTATACACTGACATAGCTCTGAAGAACACTGATTATTGTTATAGCGGTAGAAGAGTGAGAGGGATGCAACATTGTGGCGTGTACAGAGAGATTGTAGGGAATTAGTAAAAGGAAGCGAGTTGATGAGACAAAATGCTTTTGGCTCTAAAACCTCCCCACACATGGGAATAATAATAATAATAATAATAATAATAATAATAATAATAATAATAGCATTAATAATAATAATGCTAAATACATAATAATAAAAGATGGCAGTGTCCAACATGTGAGCTAGTGGTTCGAACCCTGGATTCAGGGTTCACACCGCTCCAGAGAGGTCAGCCGCACATCTTATTATCAACAACACAAACTTTGTCCGCAAGATTCCTTTATATCGGGTTATCGGTTTTATTAACCCTTTTATTTATTATATACGTTTATTTATTTATGTTTCCACATACAGTAGGTATTTATTTATGTTTCCACATACAGTAGGTATTTATGTTTCCACATACAGTAGGTATTTATTTATGTTTCCACATACAGTAGGTATTTATGTTTCCACAAACAGTAGGTATTTATTTATGTTTCCACATACAGTAGGTATTTATGTTTCCACATACAGTAGGTATTTATGTTTCCACATACAGTAGGTATTTTGATTATTTATTTATGTTTCCACATACAGTAGGTATTTATTTATGTTTCCACATACAGTAGGTATTTATTTATGTTTCCACATACAGTAGGTATTTATTTATGTTTCCACATACAGTAGGTATTTATTTATGTTTCCACATACAGTAGGTATTTATTTATGTTTCCACATACAGTAGGTATTTATTTATGTTTCCACATACAGTATTTATTTATGTTTCCACATACAGTAGGTATTTTGATTAGTTATTTTGCCTTTATATTGTCTTTGTCCAAGTGTTGCTTTGTTTAGTTTGCAAGTTTTACATTTTAATTTAGTTTTTGTATTTGTATTTTGTTCGCGATGTACACGAGAGATACAAAAGACAATGCTGCCTGTAACAAGTGCCCCCCCCCCCCTCACCCCCCCAAAGTTGAAAGAGTGATCGGGAGCCAAATCCAAGGTACGTTAGAGTCAAAATGTCTGGACACTCGGAGCTTAAAGCAGTTTAAGGGGGGTCACCTGTTATTTTTCTCTTTATCTCCTTTTCTCTTTTGCTCTGGCTTGTATCCCTTCGGACCCATTCAGCCTAATGTTTTAAGACTTTTATCCTCATCCAGGTGTCGATTCTTCCTGGCGAGCGATAGCGAGCCAGCATTGTATGGAGAAATCTGGCTACTCCGGAGACATTTTTCTATCGAAAAATGTACACACTTAGGTTGCTGTCAAAACAAATATATATATATGCTGGCTCGCTACCGTTCTCCAGGAAAATATTGACTCCTGGATGGGGGTAAAAGTCTTAAAACAGTAGGCTGAATGGGGCCGAATGGATACCAGCCAAAGAGAGAGGGAGAGAAAGAGAAAACAAGCGAGGTGGGCCCCCTTAAGTCATTGGAAGAGTCAAAGATATATTAAGGGGACATGGGTCGCTTTTCTAGACCCCCTTCTCCCTCATGGTTAGCCCCAATAGTTTTCAGCTCTGAAGAACACTGATTATTGTAAAAGCGGTAGAAGAGGGAGAGAGATGCAACATTGCGGCGTGTAGAGAGAGATTGTAGGGAATTAGTAAGGGGATGGTGGCAGTTTATGTGGAATAATTTATTTATTCATACCGGTATATGTTTTCCTCTCTTTATTTATTCATACCGGTATATGTTATCCTCTCTTTATTTATTCATACCGGTATGTTATCCTCTCTTTATTTATTCATACCGGTATGTTATCCTCTCTTTATTTATTCATACCGGTATATGTTATCCTCTCTTTATTTATTCATACCGGTATATGTTATCCTCTCTTTATTTATTCATACCGGTATATGTTTTCCTCTCTTCGCTAGACCTCCATCAAGCTTAGAATATCACCCCCTAGACCCCCCTTCAAGATACATGGCTATAGTTTTAGGTAGACAAATGCCGGTTTGTCTTAAAATTACAAGCTCGCTATCGGTCGCCAAGAAAAAATCGACACCTAAATGGCAGGACAGGTGTTAAAATTGACAACGAAAGGTATTAAAATCGCCCAACTAATGTGCCGAAGTCTTAAAATGTCAAAGCTAATTCTCCCTACCAGTAAATGCCTACAGAGATAGCAATACAATAGAGATACAATAGAGGCGCTGAACGCAAGGTTTACCGCGGTGCATTGTGGGAAATGGGCGACATTGCGGAGCTATCCACCCTCCGTCTCCTTCAACAATTCTATAATATATGCAGTTAGCCGAAATTTCTGTAGCTGACTCATACTTTGGTCTATGCATACTTTTGTTTTATATATCTTAAAATCACCCATATTCATAAATAACGTATATTTACAATACAAAGTCCGCAGGTATTTTCCCGCCAATTTTGTTTTGATAATTAATCAGCTTATAATTATGTTTGTAGTCATTATCAGCTGCATATGGACTTTTCCTTTATTACTATACTATATAAGCACTTAGTGTAGTCGTATACTGTATAATAAAAACGTGTAGAATCACACAAAAATGTAGATAAACTGTGCATATCCTAGGTGTTGGGTATCGTGATGTCTACAGTCGTAGCTCTGGCGCTAGTTCAGAAGTGTCCACCAGAGGTCTCAAAGGAATTGTTGGTAGGGAGAATTGGGCTAAACATGAAGGAGAAGGGGGTCTAGAAAAACGGCCCATCTCCCCTTAAGAAGTGGTGATAAGTTGATGAGATGAAAGGTTTATTTCCGTTGATGATGTAACTCAAAAGGGGCTAGAACGAATGGGCTGTATAATGTCCACACCTATTCCCTGGCTGACTCTGATTTTGTGCAGTTTAGGAAGGATCTGTGGTAGTAAAATGGGTTAAGTGAAATAGTGGATCTGTGGTAGTAAAAAGGGTTAAGTGAGATAGTTAGCCTGTGATAGATAGCCTGTGAATTGCCGGAGGCATTTTTTAAACTGAATAAAATCGTCTAGTGGTAGACAGGATATAGTTAAAAGGACGGCCCCGGTACAGAAGGGGTTAACCCTTACAGCCCCAGCGACGTCTGGTATAATTTATTATAGCTATATTTATGCAGCTTAGGAAGGATCTATGGTAGTTAAAAAGAGTTGATTGAGATAGTTTGAAGCCTTATAATTACTAGAGATCCTTCCTAAGCTGAATGAAATTGCTTAATAGTTGCCAGAATATCATGAATATGACGTCACTGGTACTGAACGGGTTAACCCCTTCAGCTCGATGACGTATTTTTCATCACATTCTGGTTACCATTAGATGATTTTCTTTAGCTTGTAATCTAACTCTAAGACTCAAATGGGTAAATACGATCTTGATAAAATCTCTGAATGATAGCCTCAATAAACGGTCAAAGCGCGTCATGGGCCTCAAAGGGTTAAGGGGAGATGGGAGTATTTATTTGCTCATTTATGTATCTTTATTTTTGTTATTTTAAGTTTCCTCCCAAGACCTCCACCAAGCTTAAAAAACACTTCCCAAGACCCTGCTACAAGATAAATTTGTACATTTTTCGATAGAAAAAAAACCCACAAATTACAGGCTCGCTATCGCTCGCTATGAAAAAATCGACACCTAAATAACACGGAAAGTCTTAATATTGATGAAGAAATGGGGCGAAACGTCTAAATCTCTCCAAACTAATGGGCGTTCCGAACGTCTTATAATCTGAAAACTAATGGGGTTAAACATGAGGGAGAAGGGGGACCACAAAAACAGTCCATCTCCCCTTAAGGTCAAAGCGCGTCACGGGCCTCAAAGGGTTAAGGGAAGCGAATATAAAAGACCACCCGAGGAAAAGGAATCATGTTGTTGTTGTTTGTGTAAATTTTATTATATTAAGGGGGTAGTGTTTGATTTTTGGCCTATATATTTATGTATTAACTTTATTTGTTAGTTTCATCCCTAGACCTCCATCAAGGTAAAGAAAACATCCCCTAGACCCCCTTTCAAGATAAGTTTGTAAATGTGTACATCCTCCACAATTACAGGTTCGCTGTCGCTCGCCAGGAACAAAATCGACACCTAAAAGGCACGAAAGGTCTTAATTTAATATTGACAAAGAAATAAGGTAAAAGGTATTAAAATCGACTAACTAATGGGGCAAACGTCTTACAATTTTATACAACTAATGGGGATAAGCATGAGGAAAAAGGGGGACCAGAAAAATGGCCACTCTCCCTTTAATAAAAAGCGATAACCCGAGAAAAAGGAATCCTGTGGACAAAGTTTGTGTTGTTGATAATAAAATGTGTGGCTGACCTCTCTGGAGCGGTGTGAACCCTGAAGCCTCAGTCCAGGGTTCGAACTACTAGCTCAACAGTAGGCTCATATCATCTTTTATTATTATTTTTTTTTTTTATTATTGTCATTATTATTGTCATTATTATTATCATATATTATTATTATTATTATTATTATTATTATTATTATTTGTATTACTATCATAACTACTACTACAAATGCAAGTACTATTACTACGAATACCAATTATTATTCATATGATATTGATGATTATTATTCTAATATTTTTATTATATTTTGTATTAATATTATTGTCACTTGAATGATTATTGTGTTATCTGTCAAAGCGAAGGATGATACAATTATTGATAGTAATAAAACCACAATATCTGAGGTGAAGCCATTGATTTCTGGAGCTGATGAGTGATCGGTGCTTCTGAATGCTTGTGTGCTTGATTTTGTGGGCGAACTGTTATGTGTTCTTTTCCCGTCACCTGTATATCCTTTCTCGAGTCTCTTGCTGATCCTCCCTACCCCTTGTGGGTGTAAGGGCTGGCTACTACTACATACAACCACAATGGGGAGAGAGCTTTCTGTTTGCTATCCTTACCTTCCACTTAGTAGCACATTTTGTTATAATTTAGTTCGGACTGCCTAGTAGGGACCGCAGGGTCTTTGCAGTCTGCGTAGCTATTTAACTCAATGTAACTATATAACTCTTAGTGAACTGTACAAAATCATCTAATAATAGCCGGAGCAAACCGTCAAAATGCGTCATTTTCTTCAAAGGGTTAATTAGCCCTCTGAGGCTTAGAGATCCTTCCTAAGCTGCAACAAATGGTCTAATTATGACTGAAATATAATTAAAGATACGTCGCCGGTACAGAAATAGTTAATATATTAATTATTAACCCATTGAGGATTATGATGCCTTGATACAGTTTATTCTGCGGGCTAGCATTAGACGATTTTATGCAGCTTAGGAAGGATCTGCGGGAATTAGTAAAGTGAAGACTATCTCATTAACTCTCTGACTTCCATATACCCTTCCTAATCTGAATAAAATCATATAATAATAGCCAGGAAACAGAAAGGAAATGTGTCATCGTATCTTGAAAGAGTTAAAAATAATAATAATAAATATAATAATAATAATATTAATGTATTATTTTCATTATTATTATTATTATATGAATAATAGTAATCATAACCATAATCACAATAACACCAACAATAATAATAAAAAATGTCGGAGCTATCAGTGAGCTAGTGGTTCGAACCCTGGACTGAGGCTTCAAGGTTCACACCGCTCCAGAGAGGTCAGCTGCACATCTTATTATCAACAACACAAACTTTAACCACAGGATTCCTTTTCCTCGGGTTGTCTTTTATATTCGCTTCCTTAATGTATATCTTCCGTTTTTCTGGGCCCCCTTCTTCCTCCTGCATATCCCAATTAGTTTTGACATTTTAAGGAGTTTGCCCCATTAGTTTGTCGATTTTAATACCTTTCGCCGCAGTTTGTTGTCAATATTAAGACCTTTCGTGCCCTTTAAGTGTCGATTTGTTTTCCTGGCGAGCGAGAGCGAGCCTGTAATTGTGGAGGAACCGGCCTTCGGCCATGACACTTTTCTACCGAAAAATGTACAAATTTATCTTGTAAGGGGTCTAGGTGTGTCTCTTTAAAGCTCGATGGAGGTCTACGGAGGAAACTAAAAAATAAAGTTATTACATAAATATATAGGCCAAACAAACACACTACCCCCTCAATATAATAAATACACAAACAACAACAACAACAACAACAACATGATTCCTTTTCCTCGGGTGGTCTTTACTATTCGCTTCCCTTAACCCTTTGAGGCCCGTGACGCGCATTGACCGTTTATTGAGGCTATCATTAGAGGATTGTATGCAGTTTATTGAGGCTATCATTAGAGGATTGTATGCAGTTTATTGAGGCTATCATTAGAGGATTGTATGCAGTTTATTGAGGCTATCATTAGAGGATTGTATGCAGTTTATTGAGGCTATCATTAGAGGATTGTATCCAGTGTATTGAGGCTATCATTAGAGGATTGTATGCAGTTTATTGAGGCTATCATTAGAGGATTGTATGCAGTTTATTGAGGCTATCATTAGAGGATTGTATGCAGTTTATTGAGGCTATCATTAGAGGATTGTATGCAGTTTATTGAGGCTATCATTAGAGGATTGTATGCAGTTTATTGAGGCTATCATTAGATGATTATATGCAGTTTATTGAGGCTATCATTAGAGGATTGTATGCAGTTCATTGAGGCTATCATTAGAGGATTGTATGCAGTTTATTGAGGCTATCATTAGAGGATTGTATGCAGTTTATTGAGGCTATCATTAGAGGATTGTATGCAGTTTATTGAGGCTATCATTAGAGAATTGTATGCAGTTTATTGAGGCTATCATTAGAGGATTGTATGCAGTTTATTGAGGCTATCATTAGAGGATTGTATGCAGTTTATTGAGGCTATCATTAGAGGATTGTATGCAGTTTATTGAGGCTATCATTAGAGGATTGTATGCAGTTTATTGAGGCTATCATTAGAGGATTGTATGCAGTTTAGGAAGGATCTGTTGGTGTTATCACGGTAAAGACTATCTCAATTAACTCTCTGACTTCCATATACCCTTCTTAATCTGAATAACATTATCTAATAACCGCCAGAAAATAAATACGTAATCGGATCTTTAAGGGGAGATCTCCACTTGAGGAATTTTTTTCTTGACCCCCTTTCTCCCTCATGTTTAGCCCCATTGCTTTTGATATTATAAAACGTTTGCCCCATTAGTTTAGCGATTTTAAGAACTTTCACCCCATATTAAGACCTTTCGTGCAATTTAGGTGTCGATTTTATCCTGGCGAGCGATAGCGAGCCTGTAATTTAAGAGGAAGCGGCCTTTGGCCGGGACATTTTTATACCGAAATATGTACAAATTAATCTTGAAAGGGACTCAAGGGGGTGTAATTTTAAGCTTGCTGGAGGTCTAGGGAACAAACTAAATACCTCCCCTTAAGAAGACTCCCCCTAGACAGCCTTTCAAGATAAATTTGTACATTTTTCGATAGAAAAATGCCTCGTCCGAAAGCCGATTTATCTTAATATTACAGGGTCGCTATCGCTCGCCAGGAAAAAAACGACACCTAAATAGCAAGAGAGGTCTTGATATTGATATATAAATGGGATGAAAAGCTTTAATATCGACATACTAAGGGGCGAACGTCTTAAAATCTGAAAACTAATGGGGCTAAACATGAGGAAAAAGGTGGACCAGGCAAACGGCCCCTCTCCCCTTAAAGGTTAACCCCTTGAGGATCGGGACGCGTTTTGACCCTGTATTCTGGATACTTTTTTTTTTTGTTTTTTTTTTTTTTATATATTCCAACTTACTTCCTCTCGGGCATAGGCTGAGAGCCTTAACATTCACCGCTTTACAATGAACAGTGAAGCCCGTGAGGTCTTGTTCCAGTCTAGGGAGTGAGACATGTGAAGCACGTAGAGTACAACGAGCACCTGCCATCTTGCCTTCACATGAGGCACGGTGCTCACTCATGGCCCGAAACGACCCCATCTCTGAAGCCACCTCATTCCCGTGCTTCACTGTCTCACCCTCTACACTCGGACTCTCACACTTACACACACACAACGCCACCTGTTGAGCAGATAACTCACCAGGCATTGCACCCTATAACATAGTTTTAATATGGGAACATTCATACAGTTCTATTTAATCAGGGAACAATGAGGGTATTGACGTTTCGGTGGGCTTGAGTGTTAATGCGCTGATACCAGGTACAACACAAATTCCATCCCAATATCTTCCCATTGATACATCGGGATTTGAACCTGGGACCATTGGATTACCAGTCCAGTGGCAAGACCACTCCACCACAAGTTTATAAATTTTTCAATAGACAAAAGTCCTGGCCAGAGGCTGGTTACCATTGTATTACATTACAATTACTTATTCACTACACACACACTATGTCATCGTTCTATCTATCATCTATTTATATCTATCTATCTATCTATCTATCTATCTATCTTTTTTTTTTTCTTTTTTTTTTGTTTTTTTTTTTTTTTTTTTTCTATATTCCAACTTACTTCCTCTCGGGCATAGGCTGAGAGCCTTAACATTCACCGCTTTACAATGAACAGTGAAGCCCGTGAGGTCTTGTTCCAGTCTAGGGAGTGAGACATGTGAAGCACGTAGAGCAAAACGAGCACCTGCCATCTTGCCTTCACATGAGGCACGGTGCTCACTCATGGCCCGAAACGACCCATCCCTGAAGCCATCGTTCCCGTGCTTCACTGTCTCACCCACTACACTCGGACTCTCACTTACACACACACAACGCCACCTGTTGAGCAGATAACTCACCAGGCATTGCACCCCTATAGCATATTTTGAATATGGGAATATTCATACAGTGCTATTTAATCAGGGAACAATGAGGGTATTTTATTGACGTTTCGGTGGGCTTTGTGGTAATGCACTGATACTAGGTACAGCACAAATTCCATCCCAATAATATCTTCCCATTGATACATCGGGATTTGAACCCGGGACCTTTGGATTACCAGCCAGTCGACCCACTCCCAATCACCTATCTATCTATCTATATCTCTCTCTCTCTCTATCTATCTATCTATCTATCTATCTATCTATCTATCTATCTATCTATCTATCTACCTACCTACCTACCTATCTGTCTATCGATCTATCTATCTATCTATCTATGGAACTATCCTGGAAGCTGTCCTACGTCACCATTTATGTGTTGGGAACTCCCTATGATAAAGATGAAACGGTAACATGGAAACAAGTAAGAATAAACAGTGTGGTTTTTTTCTGTAAACATATAGTTACCCCCTTCAGTACCAGTGATGTACTTTTCACTCTATTCTGGCAAACTATTAGACGATTATATACAGCTTATGAAGGACGTCTACTCATTCAAAGACTACAGACTATCTCAATTCTACCTTTTATCTACCATATAATCCTTCCTCAGCTTCATAAAATGGTCTAAATGTAGGTCAAATTAAATACACAAAGACGGTACAGAAAGGGTTAATTATCCTTGAAGGTAAGCTCTCATGTCACAACTATTGATTAGCAGCTCAAAGAGGCCAAATATCCATTGGTGGAATAAATCATTATTTTGTTTGTTATTTTTAATTGTTGACAACTTCAGACGACCAAGTGTGAGTTAAATGGAAATAGTTTGGCCATGTTTAAGGGGAGATCTCCACTTGAGCGATTTTTTTCTTGACCCCTTTCTCCCTCATGTTTAGCCCCATTGCTTTTGATCTTATAAAACGTTTTCCCCCATTAGTTTAGCGATTATAAGAACTTTCACCCCATATTAAGACCTTTCGTGCAATTCAGGTGTCGATTTTATCCTGGCAAGGCGATAGCGAGCCTGTAATTTAAGAGGAAGCGGCCTTCGGCCGGGACATTTTTCTACCGAAAAATGTACAAATTTATCTTGAAAGGGACTCAAGGGGGTGTAATTTTAAACTTGATGGAGGTCTAGGGAACAAACTAAATACCTTCCCTTAAGTCCCTCCTTGGTTCATTAACTGAGATTCAGGCAGATATTTACTTGGACTGTTGACGACTATTATGCTGCAGAGATTAGCACATACAATCACGACAATTAAGAGAGAGAGAGAGAGAGAGATTAGCACATACAATCACGACAATTAAGAGAGAGAGAGAGAGAGAGAGAGATAGTTATTGAATTAAGAGAGAGAGAGAGAGAGAGATAGTTATTGATGATTTTCCATAATTTCAGAACGTTAATATTTAGTTCTTGTAGACAGTTTTTTTAAAATTTTCGCCAAAAACACACACACCCCAACACCCATCCCACACCCAACACCACCACACAACACAACAACCCACACACACACACACACCAATTTATATGGAATTCTCTTAGTAAATCCCTTATCCCAATAAACGTACAAATCTGAGAAGGTTACCATTATTGTTTTTTTCCGGTATAAACACAACATTTCCGTGCCCCATTTTATGTCATGTAAAGCATGGAAAACAGCGCGGGCCCCCCTGGAGGGTGGGGAAAAGTAGCGGAAACAATGGGCCCCCTAAATGTGAAAACTATTTACTAACTTTTGGGGTGGGTTATTTTTTTTCACGGGTAGGGACCTGTGTAGTGGAGTCCCACCCAAGTCAAACGCTCAACAAAACCCCGGTGCTTACTCAATTACTCGCCCCGGGTTGGCCAATTTGATTTTTTGTTATTTGTTTTTGTGTATACACATTATTTTTACTTTATCGTAATATGCCATTTAATAACATGCCTTGCAATGCAATGCATTATTATGTTCTTCATAGGATATACCTATGTTATTGTAAATAACAACCAATATTTTCAACAATAAAAAAATACTACAAAAAATGAAAACAAAAAACGAGAAAACAAGTGCGCAACCCAAACCCGCCGAGTATCTGGAAACCGAGTGTTGAACCAACCTCTTGTATTGAGGGTTTAAGAGGACCAAATATCCCATGTTTGTGTTTTTGAATTTTAAAATAATCTTAATGAATGTTTTTTTTTCCCAAAAAAAAACACATATACCCTTTTTCAATTGTTTTACAACTTTTAGTGACTATGAAAAAGTGTGTGCCCGGTTTAATTTTTCGAAATAGGTTTGGACCATTTGGTTAAGAAGTTCCCTCCCCTTTGGTTTCAAGTTTAAGGGGGGAGGGTGGGTCGCTTTTTTTTTATTATTTTTTTCCTGGAACCAACCTTCCTCCCCTGATAGTTTAGCATATCCACAAGATATTTGTGAAACCCTTTTTGAAGTCCTGTTCGTTCCCAATTGATAAAGAAATTGGGCAAAAGGTGTTGAAATCGC
>CM064531.1:17167345-17322880 GCA_032716605.1 Paralithodes platypus
TGTTCAGCTATCCCCCCACCAACAAAATTTCCCTTGTGACAGTTTACCGACCTCTCCCCCACCACCTCAGCAGCCACCCCAACAAGAGCCGTATTCTAGCTATGCCTACCTATGTAGGCCTACCACAACATATTTTCCACATGACCCCAGAAATGTTCAGCTATCCCCCACCAACAAAAAATTCCCTTGTGGACAGTTTTCCGTCGGTAGCTTGTGACAGTTTTCAGTCAGTAGGCTCCCTTCCACCCCCACACAATTCCACACCCCTAGAAACTTCGAAACCCCACAATTGACTCGCCCTCTCATGGTCAAACAAACTCACCAGTCCCAGAGAACCTCTAAACCAGACCGAGACTGCCACCAAGAAAATTCCCCAAACTCGTTCCTGTTAATGTCAAACAAACCCACCAACCCCAGATAACCGCTAACCAGACCGTGACTGCCACCAAGAAAATTCCCAAAATTCGTCCTATTAACAACCCAAACCTATACTACATCAGTCCTCTACCAATAACCCAGTTCTACACATAACTCTTCCCCCACCAACCCGCCGCAGTCCCCCAAACAAATCCCGTTCCTAACTCGCTCACCTCTCACCACCCTGACCCTCCCACACGCGCCGTAAACCCTCCCCTCACGCGTGGCGACCTCGGTACCCAACTACGTTCCCCCCCTTCCCCCAGAAATGTTTCAGTCTATCCCCCCACCAAACAAAATCTACCTTGTGACAGTTTTCAGTCAGTAGCTCCCTTCCACCCCCACACAATTCACACCCCTAGAAAACTTCGAAACCCCACAATTGACTCGCCCTCTCATGTCAAACAAACTCACCAGTCCCAGAGAACCTCTAAGCAAACCGTCACTGCCACCGACACACCCCACCACTCTGATCCTCCCACACGCGCCGTTAATCCCCCCCTCACGCGTGACCCCCACCAAAGTGATTCCCCCCGCCTCATGCGTACCGAACACCTGCTCACCAGTCGGTCCCCCACCATCATGAGCCCAGCTAAACTATCAACCTCCCCTCTTCACCGATACCCCCCTCCCCCCCAAACTCCACCCAAAAAGCTCCCGCCCGACGGAATACCACTCTCATCCCAATCCACCCACAAATCTTTTTCCACCTTGGCTAAACCCCAAAATACTCTCCCTCTCGCCCCAAACAACATAATCAACCTCTCAACTTCAACCACTCCTCGAAATCCCATCCATGTCTCTCCCGGAAATAAAATCACTCTAAATTCAACCCCTCTCAAACCACAACCCTGCCTGCCCAGACCCCCCCCACCATCTCCCTATCAAATCCCCACACCCCAAACCTCCAAACCACCCGATCATAGTAAACTCTCAACCTTCAGCCTTACTCACCCCTCCCCAAACCCCAACTCACGACCACAACTCTCTACACATTCAACCCCTCCCCAGCACCAACCTCTTTCGCAACAAAAACCCCGACTCGACCCTGCCCGTTTCATCATTAAAACCCCCCTATCACTACCCCCGACCGAAACCACTTAGACCCCCCCTCCAAAACTGGCCCCGGGCCAGCTCGCCCCCAGACCCACATTCCTAACGACAAGAACTAACGGTATATCCACCCCGCCCTTCCAAAGTGAAAGTGAACCACCACCCCCTATTACCCGACCGTCACCCAGACTAACGGCGACCCTAAATACCCCGCCCCCCCCTGATGATGATGAAGGATATTATTGTACTAAATTGTTTCGAATGTTTTCAATTCCTAAGCGATTGGGCATGATTCTATAAATTTACATGTTTTCCATATACTGTATATAGTATTTTTTTTTCCTTAGTCATAATACTTTTCTTGTACCTACACTTTTCTGACTATCTTTTAAATTTGCTTTATACATTGTTAAACCACTTTAACCTCTTCTTAATTTCCTGTGTTCTTAAGTATCTGTCCTTTCTTAAAATTTACATGTTTTCCATATACTGTATATATTATTTTGTCCCTTAGTCATAAATACTTTTCTTGTTAATCTACACTTTTCTGACTATCTTTTAAATTTGCTTTATACATTGTTAAACACTTTACCTCTTCTTAATTTCCTGTTCTTAATTATCTGCTCTTTCTTAAATTTACATGTTTTCCATATACTGTATATACTATATTTTTTGTCCTTAGTCCTACTACTTTTCTTGTTACCTACACTTTTCTGACTATCTTTTAAATTTGCTTTATACATTGTTAAACACTTTACCTCTTCTTAATTCCTGTGTTCTTAAGTATCGTCCTTTCTTAAAATTTACATGTTTTCCATATACTGTAGATATTATTTTTTTCCCTTAGTCATACTACTTTTCTTGTTAACCTACACTTTTCTGACTCTGCTTCTTTTTACTTCACCCTTGAGGCTCGAGGACGAGCCTATAATGAAGGAGTGGGAGGTAAAATGCCCCAGAACAGAGAAGCCCACCACAGAAGCCATGAACGAACACCACACAGAAACACCAAAGGAAAGGTCCACAGAAACGAAAGGACCAGCTGACCGAGCCAGCCATTTCAGACAGCCCAAGCCGCAGGGCTAAACAGCTCCAGGACACACCATTTACCTTTTCTAAAACCGACCATTTTCCACACCTCACGTACACTAACCCCTCGTCCCCTACACTTATTAACTACAAAGATGAATGAAAAGGAATATACATTCATATTAAAAACACCCATGCCTGTCCCGACGTTGAGCCAATGCCAACAACATCAGACAGCCATAGATATATCTATGTATGTTCTTGCATCCGAGAAGTAGATGTTATATATCTTAGAAGTTAAAGCACCCACGCTGTCCCTAGATCTCTTATATCATTTTCCATGACGAGTATAGATATATGTAACCCGTGCTCAGTCGCCCCTTGCATTGCTCCTCTAGTAACTAAGTATTAATATTAACATTCCCTAACATCTTGTCTTGCCAGACTAAGCTTCTGAAGGCCCATCGCCCCATAAATCTATGTATGCAATCCTTAGGTTAAGTATTTTTATCCGCCATTGTGTTCACCTTTTTCCATTTACTTTCCACAATTGTCATACGTCTTCCCCTTGCCTCCTTCGTATCCACAGTCCACACTACGCCAATTTACTTCGTGTCTTACACCTCTTACCCCAACCAGAGATGATATAAGATAACCTGGTTATCAGTATCTGTCATAAGTACCCCGAAACAATAACTAAGTACCCCTACGAACTGCCACTGTGGTTGGTATTTTATATTTAATAGAAAACGCAGTTCCCAGGGCCAACTAATAGTATCCATAACCCTCTGACTGATCACATAACTCTATCTTTTCCAGACTCATATACCACCCCATAGTTGCATTCAACTGGTAGCATTTGGCTAACGTATTCTACTGCCTTTTCAAACTTCCATATCAATTGTAGCCTAATGCCACCCCCACGCCCAGGGACCTTAGGGGCAAAATTTCCCTGTAGCCCTTGAACTCTCCCCCCCCCTCTCATTAAGACACACGCGCTTCTCGACTCTTGTCCGACCTAGCCTCTCTCTCATACCTCTTGAAGATCCTTGAATTGTCCGTTACTAACGCTCTCCAACCTTTTATATATATACTCCTATCCAGCCTACCTTCACTTAGTAGGCCAGAACAACATTAAAACTTCACTAGCCCCTGCATGCCATCTATTCTCTTACAACACATTCACAACCCTGCACCCAAATGGTCGTCGGTGCGAGGCTAGCCCCCCCGCCAGTAACTAACTTCTATTGTCATACTTCCAGATAAATGTGGCAGAGTTAGCAACCCAGTCTCCACCATATCCAGCAAACCCTACACTTAACAACCAGCCGAGTAAAACCAGCTAGCTCAGGCACCTTCGGTTTTGGTATTAAAGACACTCACATCTGTCTCATACACAGAGGGTTATTACAAACACTGGTGATATGGCAAGCCCCTAGCCACAGCCGCCGGACGACTATATCAGAGAGTGCGCCCAGCTCCCCCTTTTTGCCCACGCCGAGGAGGGAGACCCCAACCCCCGCGGAGGTATACCTGGCCCCTGTTTTGACTTTCGAGTCATTGCCAGGTAAAGCACAGGAATTCTTCCTATCGATGAACTAACCATAAATGACTAACACCTTTACTAACCTCTATTAACTCACAATAAACCATTTACCTTTCTTGCATGCTCTGATCACTAAATTAGCACCTCAGCTATACCATAGAATGAAGAGTGAACAATCTAGAGAGACGCTCCTATCACAGCTGTCCCCATCCTCCTCGCAAAGTAGATCCAGTCTCTCTCCCCTAAATACGTCCAGTATAGCCAAAATAGTACCTCTTACTAAGGCTCAGTTATATGAAAATATAAAGGCTTCCTATCGCCCTGTGCCACAACTGTAAATATCATCTTACCTAGTCCCCATATCTATTGAGAGCTCAATTAAGTCCATAAGACTCGAGATCCCTACTGTCTACAGGGTCCAGAACCGAGCCTATAAATCTAACTCCCCGCCCCCAGTCAAATCAGTTGAAAGCTAGACACCAACCAGGGGTCACTACCCTGCAGTTAATTTCTAGCTCTGCCCTTGTGTTGTTCCGGAGTGAGATCCCAGAACCGGCAGACTCCGTGGCAGATTTGGATAGAAGGACCTGCCCACGTATTGAAGAAACTTCACACATATGGCCCCCCTGGAACGGGCCGCGGAACCAGTCGTTAGCCCCCCAACATCATGGACGCAAGATAACCAGGACCAGACCCATCAGATACTACCCAAGATTCCCTTTAGCAGTACTACATATTACTGTGCTGTTTTAGATTCACTAATTAATATTTCTACGAAGTGGCTAAGACCTTGCCCAGTGTAATTCATACTTAACCATTCCATTTGGGACGTACTAAGCGATCAGTGCTCTTTAATTAACAGGCGACTTTGACTATCGTAATTACCTCAGCAGGATAATAAAACTCTAGTGATATCTAACGTTCGCCCACTGATTTGCGTTCTATGTATTTCTGAGACAAGGATAAAAAACTTAGATCAGTACCCCCTGAGGTTACTAGAATTCCCGTGCTCTAAAAATGCGTGTCTAATCTAGTCTGTGAACTACTACTTGTGCACCAGAGCTACCAGTAATAAATCTAACAGTGAATATGAATCTATAAGTAACATTGATGGTCTTCGGTATATAAACCTGTGAAATCAAAGCCAGTGATCAGAAGATTAATACCTGAACGTTGGACGTGGGAGACTAGGCTCCATCCAGATCCACTTATGCTAGTGTTGTTCAATTCTATTATATTGTCTTACACAAGTATTCTGCAGTGGTATATCAATAAACGTGATCATGTAACTTGCTACCATGTGTTTCTTTGTGTTCTCTATTCCTCATATCTTGTATTGTGCATGCAGCCTTATATACCCAGTCAATTTAGAACTCACATTACCCAAGTTAAGACCTGTAGAAAAACAGGGCATAACAAGTATATTGGTATCAATCATTGATAGGCATACATATCACCATGTACGTACGGTACATTGTAGGGACAGGAAATGTACCGTTTAACGTGGTATATACGCCTATCCAATGGTTGGAATCAATAAAGACCAATATAAAATATAAATATATTGATAACAATCATTTGATAGGCGTATATATCACGGTATACGGTACATTTCTCCTTACGAAAGGAGAGAGAAGAGGTCATAGCAATTTCCAGGTCACATGTACGGTACATAGTAGGGACAGAAATGTACCGTATTACCGTGATATATACGCCTATCAAATGATTGAAATCAATATAGACCAATATACAGTATATATATATGATATCAATCATTTGATAGGCGTATATATCACGGTATACGGTACATTTGTCTCCTTACGAAAGGAGAGAGGAAGAGTCATAGCAATTTCCAGGTCACATGTACGGTACAAAGTAGGGACAGAAAGTTACCGTATACCGTGATATATACGCCTATCAAATGATTGAAATCAATATAGACCAATATACAGTATATATATATTGATATCAATCATTTGATAGGCGTATATATCACGGTATACGGTACATTTGTCTCCTTACGAAAGGAGAGAGAAGAGTCATAGCAATTTCCAGGTCACATGTACGGTACATAGTAGGGACAGAAATGTACCGTATACCGTGATATATACGGCCTATCAAATGATTGAAATCAATATAGACCAATATACAGTATATATATATTGATACCAATCTTTTGATAGGCGTATATATCACGGTATACGGTACATTTGTCTCCTTACGAAAGGAGAGAGAAGAGTCATAGCAATTTCCAGGTCACATGTACGGTACATAGTAGGGACAGAAATGTACCGTATACCGTGATATATACGCCTATCAAAGGAGTGAATTCAATATAGACCAATATACAGTATATATATATTGATATCAAACTTTTGATGCTCGTATATATCACGGTATACGGTACATTTTTCTCCGTACGAAAGGAGAGAGAAGAGTCATAGCAATTTCCAGGTCACAGGTACGGTACATAGTAGGGACAGAAATGTACCGTATACCGTGATATATACGCCTATCAAATGATTGAAATCAAATATAGACCAATATACAGTATATATATATTGATATCAATCATTTGATAGGCGTATATATCACTGTATACGGTACATTTCTCTCCTTACGAAAGGAGAGAGAAGAGTATAGCAATTTCAAGGTCACCTTCGTAAGGAAAAAATATACCGTACATGCTGATATATATACGCCTATCAAATGCTTGATATCAATATTCACCAATATACAGTATTTATTTATATATATATAATATCTATATATACGTATATTGATATCAATCATTTGATAGGCATACCTATCATCATGTACGTTATCGGTACATTTGTAGGGACAGAAAATGTACCGTATACCGTGATATATACGCCTATCAAATGATTGAAATCAATATACACCAATATACAGTATATATATATATTGATATCAATCATTTGATAGGCGTATATATCACGGTATACGGTATATTTCCTCCTTACGAAAGGAGAGAGAAGGAGTGATAGCAATTTCAAGGTCACCTTCGTAAGGAAACAAATACTGTACATGGTGATATATATTACGCCTATCAAATGATTGATATCAATATTCACCAAAATACAGTATATATATATATATATACCGTATATTGATATCAATCATTTGATAGGCGTATATATATCACCATGTACGGTATATTTGTTTCCTTACGAAGGTGACCTTGAAATTGCTATGACTCTTCTCTCCTTTCGTAAGGAGAGAAATATGCCGTATACCGTGATATACACCGAGATACAGTATATATAGATATATATATATATATATATATAATATATATAGATATATAATATATATATACCGTATTGTACGGTTAGCTTGTAAGGGGAATGAAATTTATTAGTGATAAATGAAAGAGAATACAGAAAACTGAACTGAAAATAGAGTGAAAAAGATATAATAATACAGAAATATTACAAGCAAATAAAGAAAGAGGGATTAGAGAAAAGAATACTGAGAATTACATATACGAAAGGGAGAAATATAGAGAAGAGAGACAGGGAGGAAGGGAGACAGCGCGTACGAAGGAGAAGGGAGGAGAGAGAGAGAAAGAAAGCGAGCTAGCCAGAGAGAGAGGGAGAGAGAGACAGACAGACAGACGAGAGGAGGTGAGAGAGGACAGAAAGAGAGAGAGAGAGAGAGAGAAAGAGCGAGAATACAGAGAATACAGAAATAAGGAGAAACAAGATAAAATAAGAGGGCTTACCGAAGGAATAATAGACGCGCGTGAGGCCGAAGTCAGGACAAAGCGAACGCATCCGAACGCGCCTGGGAAATACACCAAAAAGTAGCCTCCCTTCCTCACCTCCTCCCACCCTCCACACTCGCTCAATTCATTCAGAATAGACTTCTATGGGGAGACGAAGAGTTGTTCGTTCCAAAAATCATCGTTTCGTTCCGATTGGAGCCATAGTTACGGCGCTAGGGCGAGTGAAAGTGAGCGAATATTTCGGGATTGTGCCCGCTGGGCGGCTCGGTGTAAAATACCGCCTAGCCCGCTAATAAGGTGTTAAGAAAGGACAGATAATTAAGAACACAGGAAATTAAGAAGAGGTAAGGTGTTTAACAATGTATAAAGCAAATTTAAAAGATAGTCAGAAAAGTGTAGGTTAACAAGAAAAGTAGTATGACTAAGGGAAAAAAATAATATATACAGTATATGGAAAACATGTAAATTTATAGAATCATGCCCAATCGCTTAGGAATTGAAAACAATAAAAAAATCAAGTACAATAATATCCTCATCATCATCAGGGGGGGTTATTTAGGGTTGCCGTTAGTCTGGGTGACGGTCTGGTAATACGGGTGGTGGTGGTTGTGGCTTTGACCTTGGGGTTTCACTTTCACTTTGGAAGGGCGGGGTGGATATACCGTTAGTTCTTGTCGTTAGGAATGTGGGTCTGGGGGCGAGCTGGCCCGGGGCCATTTTGGAGGGGGGTCTAAGTGGTTTCGGTCGGGGGTAGTGATAGGGGGGTTTTAAAGATGAAATAGGCAGGTCGAGTCGGAGTTGTTGTTGCGGAAGAGGTTGGTGCTGGGGAGGGGTTGAATTGTGTAGAGAGTTGTGGTCGTGAGTGGGGTTTGGGGAAGGGTGAGTAAGGCTGAAGGTTGAGAGTTTACTATGATCGGGTGGTTTGGAGGTTTGGGGTGTGGGGATTTGATAGGGAGATGGTGGGGCGGGTCGGGGCAGGCAGGGTTGTGGTTTGAGAGGGGTTGAATTTGGACTGATTTTATTTTCGGGAGAGACATGGATGGGATTTCGAGGATTGGTTGAAGTTGAGAGGTTGATTATGTTGTTTGGGGCGAGAGAGAGAGTATTTTGGGGTTTAGCCAAGGTGGAAAAAGTGTGTTTGGTTGGATTGGGGCGGGTGGGGTAACGGTGAAGAGGGGGAGGTTGAAAGTTTAGCTGGGCTCATGATGGTGGGGGACCGACTGGTGAGCAGGTGTTTCGGTACGCATGAGGGGGGGGGGAAATCACTTTGGTGGGGGTCACGCGTGAGGGGGGGATTAACGGCGCGTGTGGGAGGATCAGAGTGGTTGGGTGTGTCGGTGGCAGTGACGGTTTGCTTAGAGGTTATCTGGGGTTGGTGGGTTTGTCTGTCATGAGGGGGTGAGTCAAGTGTGGGGTTTTGAAGTTTATTAGGGGTGTGAATTGTGGGGGGGTGGAAGGGAGCTACTGACGGAAAACTGTCACAAGGGAAATTTTGTTGGTGGGGAAATAGCTGAGCATTTCTGGGGGAACGGGGGGAACATAGTTGGGTCCCTAGGTCGTCACGCGTGAGGGGAGGATTAACGGTGCGTGTGGGAGGGTCAAGGTGGTGAGAGGTGAGCGAGTTAGGAAACGGGATTTGTTGGGGAGACTGCGGCGGGTTGGTGGGGGAAGAGTTAGGTGTAGAACAGGGGTTATTGGTAGAGGACTGATGTATTGATTTGGGGTTGTTAACAGGACGAATTTGGGGAATTTTCTTGATGTCAGTCTCGGTCTGGTTAAAGGTTATGTGGGACTGGGGAGGATTAGTGGGGGCAGAGTTACGCATAGGACATGGGTTATTGAGGGAGGAGTGATGTACTGATTTGGGGTTGTTAACAGGACGAGTTTGGGGAATTTTCTTGGTGGCAGTCTCGGTCTGGTTAGAGGTTATCTGGGACTGGTGAGTTTGTTTGACATGAGACGGCGAGTCAAGTGTGGGGTTTCGAAGTTTTCTAGGGGTGTGAATTGTGTGGGGGTGGAAGGGAGCTACTGACTGAAAACTGTCACAAGCTACCGACGGAAATCTGTCACTAGGGAAATTTTGTTGGTGGGGGGATAGCTGATCATTTCTGGGGTCATGGGGAAAATATGTTGTGGTAGGCCTACATAGGTAGGCATAGCTAGAATACGGGGCTTGTTGGGGGGGCTGCGGAGGGTTGGTGGGGGAAGAGTTAGGTGTAGAACAGGGGTTATTGGTAGAGGACTGATGTATTGATTTGGGGTTGTTAACAGGACGAATTTTGGGAATCTTCTTGGTGGCAGTCACGGTCTGGTTAGCGGTTATCTGGGGTTGGTGGGTTTGTTTGACATGCATAGAAAAAGGATGGGGTTTATGGGGTAACACAATTGATGGAAGATGATCGTTGGTGGATGGCTGGGCAGGGGAAAATTTAGGGATGGTCAGAGAGGATAGAGGCAAGGAAGAGTGCACTGGGGTTGGACTTTCACCGGAAGTAATTTTGGAAGGGTGCACGGAGTCTTGGATAGGGGATTCATCGAACTGCGTAGGCATTCTTCTCTGATGGAGAGCATATGTTCTTCGAATAAGCCATACGGGTCGAGATGGGCGGTGATGTGGGGTGGGAGGATGTTTAACAATGCGGTGAATAAGAGTTCATTTTGTTGGTCGTAATCTTCATAGCTATACGTGGTCCTCACGTATCTGTAGAGTTGTATGAGGGTCACATTTATATCCCTTCATACTTGATCTCGTCGACTTTTATTATTTTGGGGGCGACGGGGGAACCCAAAAGTGGATCTAAGGTCCGGATCACGAAGGATCGAAACTGGTTCCAGGTAAACTCTGGCGTATTCTGTGTCACAGTTTGGCGAATAAATTCTTTAAAGGTAGGCTTATCAACAAGTTGGGAAACGGCTTCTCTCAACTGTATAATATGCGAAATTGCAACGGCGTTTTTTTCGCGGTCATTATGAAGTACCACATCGTACACTGGCTTTATTATGTCTAAGTAACTGGTGATATCAATAATAATAATAATAATAATATAATAATAATACTTTATTTCAGACTCACACAGTACAGAGGGGACCATACTGGGGTCCATATATACCTTACAGTAACATATATATATATAAATATATATAAGCTACTGTACATAGGCTACATAAAATAAAAAGAAATTAAATAATACCCAGCTTGCTATCATGTAGTTCACAGCACTGCCTCAACCAAAAACAGTGGTCATCAAACTACTGTGTTACCAAAACCACTGTCCTAATTGTGTACAGTACCATGTCTCACATCATTTAGCTTCCGGTACAGTATGTTGCTACAGTACAGTATAGGAATATCGGTACTGTACTGCACTATGAGGATCAGTACCGGTATGCTAATTCTGTAGAGTAGCAGACCTGAAATCATTACTTAAGGTTAAATATAGAGCAACTTCCTCCAGTGTGCCTGGATCCTGGAGGTGTACACTATGCTTGGAGTTTGTAGCATTTTAATGATCCTGTTCTCAGAAGTGTTAAGGCGCTGAATGAATTTATATGTTAGCTTTCTAATGAGTGATTTGAAACAGTGTAAGTTCATATAGGCACATAGCGTACTTGTACTCTCATATTTTGAGAGCCCCAGAAACATTTTCATGATATTGTGATATGAGATAATTAGTCTATTCACTGTAATTTTATTATAGTTCCACCATAGTTGTGCTGTATACATTGGTGAGCAGTAGGAGTTGAACAATGTTATTTTTGTATCCCATGTGCACATATGAAATTTTCTTAATATTGAATTTCCCTGCATGTAAAGTTGCCTTCGCTGACGACCCATATCCTCATCTGAGCGATCACATGAAATATAGTGTCCTAGATACTTTACTTTACTTACTTCTTCTATAATTTCTTCATACAAATGGAATTTAGGTAGCTTTGATTTCAATAGAAGGTTAGATTTAAATATTATGATATTGCTCTTTATAGGATTAAATTTGACTGAATGTTCGATTCCAAATTTTTCACATACTCTTAATAATTTATCCAGTCCTGCTCCAGAGGGCGCGATTAAGGCTAGGTCATCAGCATACATGAGATGATTTACAATGGTGCTGCCAATACAGCACCCAGTGCGAGTCTTGTTCAGCTCCAGACTAAGATCATCCATGTAGACGTTGAAAAGATACAGAGACAATATCCCCCCCTGCCTAACAACCATTGGTTTACGGCGAAAGAGCTTGATAGGATGTTGACCCATCTTACACACATTTTTTGATTAGCATACCAGAAAATAAGTATCCTAACAATTAATATAGCTAGGCACTCCCCTGTTAACTAATTTTTCAAATAAGGTTTTGTGACACACCCTATCAAAAGCCTTACTTGCATCAAGAAAACAAGAGAAAATTGAGCTATTTAGTTTGTTGTATGTATCAATCACTTCTTTCAGCACATATATGCATTGGTTTGTGCCGTGATTTTTCTTAAAGCCAAACTGATTGCTGCCTGGTGACAATATATGCAGACATTCTTTCTAGCATTATCATTTCAAGTACCTTACTCACCACACTAGCAAGTGCTACTGGGCGGTAGTTGTCTTTTGCTGTAATTTTACCTGATTTATCTTTAATGACAGGAACAAGTATTACGGATATCATAGACTCCGGCAGGACACCATGCGTAAATAGACTGGTGATGCAAGAACTAAGTTTATCTATTAACAACTTATCTGCATATTTAAGATGTTCTGCATATATACCATCCAGCCCACAAGCTTTATTTAGGTTAAGTTTTCTTATGGCATTCTCAAGATCACTTTCAGTCACTTTAATGTCTTCATAATTACTATCTTTCACATATTGAATTGCACTATTAGTAGACCTTTGGTTTACACTGTTAAGTAGTTCCTTAAAATGAGTTTTCCATAAGTCAGCAATGTTCTCTTCACCCGTAACCCCCTCAACACTGACAGGTAATGGTGTGTTACAATTTTGCATGGATCTGATGTCCTTCCAAAAACAGTTAGTATCCTTTTCTGCCAGACTCTTTGCAAGGGCTTCCTTCCTTAATTGGTTTTCATTTTGCTTAATAAATCTAATGGCATATTTGGTCCTAGCCTTTGCTCTTTTGTGAAGTTCAAATATAGGCCCCTGTCTAGGCTGACCTACTTCAAGCCAATGAGACCTAGCATCTCTGGAGGCCTGATACACACACACACACCACCGACGAGACAACACCTCCGCACCCACGCTCCCGAAAATCAGCTGATCTAGCAAGCTGTTTACAGCGCTCATCAAATAAACTCACCTAAACTTCAGTATAAGGATATTTTGTGTTGTCCTGTATTAATATGCAGTATTAAAATAATTTGAGATTAAGAAACAAGTGAGGATATTTCGAGTGATAAAAATAATTTAAGTAATTGTGAGAGAAGACGGCAAACGGCCAGATGGGATGACCACTTTCCCTTACAAGAATGGCCGGTGCCTTGTGTGGGATGCCACATGTGTTGACACTTTCTCCACAACCAACGCCGCCAGAAACGCCGACGAAGCAGGTGAAGCCGCCCGGATAGCAGAAAATAAAAAGCGAGAAAAATATCAAGCCATCCAGTTTCATCAGTTCGAGCCCCTTCGAAACTTCAGGAGTCTTCGGCCCCACCACCCTTAAGATGGTGAATGAAATAGGCCGTAAAATCAGAGAAGTTTCAGGAGAACCCCGGGAAACCCTCTGGCTCAAGCAAAGACTAGGGATGGCTATCCTCCGGGGCAATGCCACCAGTGTCATGAGCTCAGTTCGACAGGACTGAGTCATGCCCACTGCGTGAGGCCCCGGCAGGAGTGGTGTATCCGTAGTCTTTCCACAGTAGGGTAAACAAAACATAAACCTTTGTATGTAACATGTGATGCACATTAATAAAAGGGGATGTGTCGGATGTTGAAAGCCACAGTTGCTCGTGGCGTTTGGGGCGAGCAACACGTATTATGAAAACGTGCATCCTCCTTCATTCACTGTCCCCCCCCCTTCACTCACTCAACCCCACAATTTGCCGGAGGATAACAGGTTTTTCACAATACGTAGACGGAGGTCTTTTTAAAAAAAAAAAAAAGTAATTGTGAATGCGAGTGGATGTAAACAAATATGGCTGACTTTGATGGATTTGAAGTCGGTGAGACCGAGGGCATTCTAGGGAAAATTATACGTGAGCTGAATGACATTAAAAGGTGGAAGGAGGATATGCAGGAGTGGAAGGTGAGTGTTAGTTCACAGATTGAGGCTATATGTTCAATATGTGGTGCTCAGGCTGGGGACATCGAGCCTGGACAAGATTTGAGTCGGGCTAGCCTAAAAGATATTCAAACTCATATGGGGCAACTCCAGGACGAAAATGAAGCTTCAAGATTGCAACTTGAAGAAACCAAAGGGCAAACCAAGGAAATGTAAACACATGTGGAGGACATTAAGGAGAATAACAATAAATGGGCTACTGACGAAGGAGTAAAAGTGAAGGAAGTGGCAATGAAGGAAATCATGGAGGAACAAAAGAAACAATCATAAAGGGAATATTGACATTTAGAATCACTGGTAGTAAACGCTATGAGGAGAAATTAACAGGTCTTGCGTGAAACAATAGATAGAAATAAGTGTATATTGTATTTGGGGATATAGAGGAGCACATTATTGAGAGGAAAGCTAGGGATAAGGAAGAAATTAATAAGGTAAAAACATTGATCAAGCATGTCGATGAAGAAGGAACACTGGAGAGATGATATTGAAGAAGTTAGGATGGGTAAATATAGTAAGGGAAACACAAGGCCAATGAGAGTGCAGTTTAGGTCTAGGGTAACAGTGGATGCAATAATGAACGTAACATGGAGACTTAACTTGACCAGCAAGTTAAGAAAATTACAATTAAAAGATATGAGTATTGAGATCGAAACATAAGAAAGGAATTGCAAACCGAGGCAAATGTAAAGAATGGAAAAGACGAGAAGACGAAAAAGAAGTTTTCTGGAGAGTGTGGGTGAAAACTAAAGAAATGGTATATAAGCGAGGGACGAAGTAGGGGGGAAAGGGAGATGGTGCGGGTGACGGGGGAGAAGGCAGAGGGAGGGGAGGTGGAGATGGAGAGAGAAACAGTCCAAGTGGAGGCAGAGGGAGGGGAGGTGGAAACGGAGCGAGAAACAGTCCAGGTGGAGACAAGAGGAGACAAGCTAGGAAATAAATTGGGAGGGGTACGTACAAAAAAGAAAGGACGGGCAGGGGAGAGAAAAATAGGGAAAATACTGGAAATGCTAAGTTCATGTATACAAATATTGATGGGTTAATTTCCAAAAAGATTGAGTTTGACGAATATGTAAAGAGAGAGAGGCCCGGGGTAGTATGTTTGACTGAAACTAAGCTTAACCAGGAGGTAGACACGAATATAATTAGTTGTGCAGGATACAGTACATGGAGAAGAGACAGGTTAGGAAAGCTAGGAGGAGTGTTGATCATGGTAGATAATAAAATTACTGCTAAAGAATTAAAACTTGGTGATAGCATTGCTGAAGTGGTAGCAGTTGAAATTGAGGATAATGATAGGTCAAAATTGGACATCGTATCAATGTATTTACCTCCTAAGACTAAATCTTGGAGCAATGATGAATATAATGAATTAATTTTGGAAACCTTGCGTATGTTAGAACTTATTTGTAAAAGGAAAATAGGCTTATTCTTGCAGGGGACTTTAATTGCGGGGAGGTGGATTGGGAATGTATGGATGCGGGTTCAAATGAAAATACTTGGGGTAGCAAATTTCTTGAACTAACAATGGGGTATCTATTAACACAACACGTTACGGAAAATACAAGATTTAGAGGAGGTGAACTCAAGACTTGACTTACTATTCACCAAACCCCCAAGAAATAAAGAACCTACATATTTGAGTCCCATGGGAAAAGTGATCATGCTGTGATTGAATTTGAATTGACAGTGGAATTTCTGGAAGGCAGAGAGGAGGAACATAGGGAATTTAGACTAAATTATAGTAAGGCGGATTATGAATCATTACGAGGATACTTGCAAATATAGATTGGTCATTTATTGAGCAGAACAGAATATTCAGGTAAAATACACCATGTTACTAGACATTTACAGGGAGGGGGTAGATAAATATGTACCAACATTTAAGGATGGAAAGCTGGCTAAGGAGAAAGATTGGTTTAACATGCGATGTCACATTGCCCAGAACAAAAGGACTCTGCATGGAATAAAGTGAGAAGGAGACACACTGAGGAAAATGGGATGAGTATAAGAATGCTAGAAACAACTATGTCAAGACTATAAGAGGGGAAAAAGAACTTTGAAAAGATATAGTAAACAAATGTAATAAAGAACCCAAACTGTTCTATAGTTTTATATCAACGGTAAAACTAAAATAAAGGACAAAATAACAAAGCTTAGGGTAGAGGGTCAATTATATGAAGACACAGTGGGTATGTGTGAAATTATGAATCATACATTAACATCCGTGTTGTGGAGGAGGATGACTATGTAGAACCTGTGGTGGAATTGAATGAGATACAGGGACTAGAGTCGATAGAAGTCAACAAGGATGAACTAAATCATTGTTGGAAGAATTGGACGTGAGAAAATCTATGGGCCCAGATAACATTGCTGGATGGGTATTAAGAGAATGTTCTGAACAACTAGTGAGACCTATTTTTATATTGTTCAATACTCATTAAACAAGGGGGACTTCCCTTAGAATGGAAACAAGCAAATATAACTCCAATATATAAAAGTGGAAAAAGAAGACCCGCTAAATTATCGACCGGTATCCTTAACGAGGGTATATGCAAGCTTGTGAAAAGATTATTAGAAAAAGATGGGTGGGTATGTTGGAGGAGAGGGAAATAATTTCAAGCAAGCAGTTCGGGTTCAGAAAAGGTCATTCGTGTACCACAATTTGTTAGTTACTATGATAGGGTAATTGACATTGTACAAGGGAGGGAGGGTGGGTAGATTGTATCTACTTAGATTTCAAGAAGGCATTTGATAAGGTGCCTCATAAGAGATTGTTGTGGAAGCTCAGGACTGTGGGGCGGTTGAGGGAGTATTATTAAAGTGGATGGAAACTAATTGGGAGGGAAATGCGAACAGTAATAAAAGGAAAGTTCTCCTCGTGGAAAAGGGTAAAAAGCGGAGTGCCTCAAGGATCGGTGTTGGCCCCAATCATGTTTTTTGGTTTTCATCAACGACCTTCAAATGGGAATAGACTCATATATTCTATGTTTGCTGATGATGCAAAACTAATGAAGCATATTACAAGTAGGAGTAGTTGTGAAGAATTACAGAGAGATCTAGATAAGTTATATGAGTGGAGTCAAACTTGGAAAATGGAATTCAACACGAGTAAGTGTCAGGTTCTTGAGATGGGAAAAAGTAAATATAGACCTTCTTGGGGATATAAAATAGGAGATGAAATAATTAGTAAAGCTGTGAAAACAAAAGACCTAGGGGTAGTTGTGGCAGACAGCTTGTCACCTGAACAGCATATAAATAAAATAACTGGTGAAACCTATGGAGTGTTGACTAACATGAGAATAGCTCTGAATTATTTAGATGAAGAGATGTTAGCAAAATAATAGGGACAATAAACCGACCAAGACTGGAGTATGCAGCAGTGGTGTGGTCTCCACACCTTATAAAACATAATAAAAAACTGGAAAGAGTTCAGAGAGTTGCCACTAAGATGATAGCTAGCCTTAGAGACCTACCTTATGAGGAGAGATTGGAGAGGCTAAAGCTGCCAACGCTGAGGGAGAGGAGAGAGAGAGGTGACATGATCATGATGTTTTAAGTGTGTGAAGGGTTTTGAGAAGATCGACAAGGGAGATTTTGTGGTGAGGGACGAGGGAAGAACCAGGGGTCATGATTGTAAGTTGAGGAAAGTTATATGTAAGTCTGATGTAAGAAAGTTCAGCTTCCCGTATAGAAGCATTGAGTGTTGGAATAAGGATGGGGAGGTGGTGGGAGCAATATCCAAACTTTTAAAGCAAAATTGGATAAATGTAGAGAGAGAGACAGGACAACACGAGCTTAGGCTCAAATCCTGTATACTACAATTAGGTGAGTACAATTAGGTGAGTACAGGTCAGCCACATAGTCTTGCCAACCTGGCTTATTGAATGAGGACTTATATTTACGGCTATTAAAAATACTTTCCCCCACTTTTGATAAAGAATCTATTATACTATTGTAAAATTTAATAATGTCCTTTCTGTGTTGTGCATCACTACTTTTGGGACCCCTGCATTGTGCTACACCATTACCATCATATTGCACCCTATTTAATAAGTCCTTGGTTTTATCACAGTACATTTGGCACTCTTCATTTGAGATTACATTCCATGGAACTTTTGCCTTGCTATTGCTAGTTTCTGTTATTTCCGGTGCTTTATTAATTTGGATTGTTAATTCTTAGGTATGTGGTCGTCATCCGTAATGTCGTATCTTATGGCCATTTCTGAGATAGAGTCATGAAAGTCAGAGCTAGAGATTGCATGATCAAGCCACGACCTGGTCTCCCATGCTTCACTAACATATGTATAGCTATTTTCTGGAAGCAGGTTTTGGAGGACAAAATTAAACCTTGCTCCTCACAAAACCTTAACATGTTTAGCAAACATGAAAACCACCCAACTCGTGGGGTAGCATTCCAATGCACCTACCACTGAGTAACACGTTATCTCTAATTCAGAAATTAGGCCACCAAGCTCCCCTAACTTTTCCAAATAAAGTTCTTCATTTTCTGCACACTGATACGGTAAGTAAACACAAAATATTGCAAATTTTCTGTGTCCCACTTCCAGCTGTATTCCCGCACACCAGCTTAAATTTGTCTCAATGGTTTTAATTACACTATCTAGGCACGATCTCCACATTATTGCAACTCTCCCTGGGGGGTGACCTGCCACAATACCATCACGCGTGTCCGTAGTGGAGACCCCGTACCCATGGAAATCTTTATCTAATATGTTCAAATTACCTAAGTCCTGTTTTGTGTACCAGGTTTCCTGAAGGCAGACTATGTCACTGGTCCTTAATGTAGATACGATGTCAGGTCGCAACAGGAGATTCCTCTTTGTTTTGGGGAGTCCTCTGCAATTGTATGAAGTTACTTTTATACTTGCTGCTGTTGTTGGTATCCCCTCCATTACTGCGATATCATACGTGTTTACATCATACTTGGGAATGTGTGCGAGTGGCTGAAGATTTCGCGATGTTGCCATACTTCTACTGTTCCAAACTTGCAGTGTAATGCAACCTTTTATCCGAATCAAGAACCACCGCTGCCGCCAATGTTATGCCCTGTTTTTCTACAGGTTTAACTTGGGTAATGTGAGTTCTAATTGACTGGGTATATAAGGCTGCATGCACAATACAAGATATGAGGAATAGAGAACACAAAGAAACACATGGTAGCAAGTTACACGATCACGTTTATTGATATACGACTGCAGAATACTTGTGTAAGACAATATAATAGAATCGAACAACACTAGCATAAGTGGATCTGGATGGAGCCTAGTCTCCCACTTCCAACGTTCAGGTATTAATCTTCTGATCACTGGCTTTGATTTAACAGGTTTATATACCGAAGACCATCAATGTTACTTATAGAATCATATTCACTGTTAGATTTCTTACTGGTAGCTCTGGTGCACAAGTAGTAGTTCACAGACTAGATTAGACACACGTATTTTAGAGCACGGGAATTCTAGTAACCTCAGGGGATACTGTTCTAAGTTTTCTATTCTTGTCTCAGAAATACATAGAACGCAAATTAGTGGGCGAACCTTCAGATATTACTAGGGTTTCCTTCTAGGTAATAATATCTGGGCATATGGTTGATTACGAGAGTTAGTATCGCCTGTTAAATAATGAACACTGATACGCTTAGCACTTCCTAATTGAATGGTTATATGAATTATACTGGGGCAAAGAGATAGCCACTTCGTAGAAATATTAATTAGTGAATCTCTAAACAGCACAGTAATATGTAGTACTGATAAAGGGAATCTTAGGTAGCATCTGATGGGTCTGGTCCTGGTTATCTTGCGTCCATGATGTTGGGGGCTAACGACTGGTTCCGCGGCCATCCAGGGGGCCCATATGTGTGAAGTTCTTAAATACGTGGGCAGGTCCTTCTATCCAAATCTGCCACGGAGTCTGCCGGCTCTGGGATCTCACTCCGGAACAACACAAGGGCAGAGCTAGAAGTTAACTGCAGGGTAGTGACCCCTGGTTGGTGTCTAGCTTTCAACTGATTTGACTGGGGGCGGGAGCTAGATTTATAGGCTCGGTTCTGGGCCCTGTAGACAGTAGGGATCTCGAGTCTTATGGACTTATTTGAGCTCTCAATAGATATGGGGACTAGGTAAGATGGTATTTACTGTTGTGGCACATGGCTATAGGAAGCCTTTATATTTTCATATAACTGAGCCTTAGTAAGAGGTACTATTTTGGCTATACTGGAAGTATTTAGGGGAGAGAGACTGGATCTACTTTGCGAGGAGGATGGGGACAGCTGTGATAGGAGCGTCTCTCTAGATTGTTCAATCTTCATTCTATGGTATAGCTGAGGTGCTAATTTAGTGATCAGAGCATGCAAGAAAGGTAAATGGTTTATTGTGAGTTAATAGAGGTTAGTAAAGGTGTTAGTCATGCATGGTTAGTTCATTGATAGGAAGAATTCCTGTGCTACCTGGCAATGACTCGGAAGTCAAAACAGGGGCCAGGTATACCTCCGCGGGGGTGGGAGTCTCCCTCCTCGGGTGGGCAAAAAGGGGGAGCTGGGCGCCCTCTCTCTGTGATAGTCGTCCGGCGGCTGTGGCTAGGGGCTTGCCATATCACCAGTGTTTGTAATAACCCTCTGTGTATGAGACAGATGTGGGTGTCCTTAATACCAAAACCGAAGGTGCCTTAGCTAGCTGGTTTTACTCGGCTGGTTGTTAATTGTAAGGTTTGCTGGATGTGGTGGAGACGGGGTTGCTAACTCTGCCACATTTATCTGGAAGTATGGCAATAGAAGTTAGTTACTGGCTACGAGGCTTACGAGGCTAGCCTCGCACCGACGACCATTGGGTGCAGGGTTGTGAATGGGTTGTAAGAGAATAGATGGCATGCAAGGGGCTAGTAAAGTTCTAATGTTGTTCTGGCCTACTAAGTGAAGGTAGGCTGGATAGGAGTATATATATAAAAGGTTGGAGAGCGTTAGCAACGGACAATTCAAGGATCTTCAAGAGGTATGAGAGAGAGGCTAGGTCGGACAAGAGTCGAGAAGCGCGGGTGTCTTAATGAGAGGGTGGGGAGAGTTCAAGGGCTACAGGGAAATTTTGCCCCTAAGGTCCCTGGGCGTGGGGGTGGCATTAGGCTACAATTGATATGGAAGTTTGAAAAGGCAGTAGAATACGTTAGCCAAATGCTACCGGGGAATGCAACTATGGGGTGGTATATGAGTCTGGAAAAGATAGAGTTATGTGATCAGTCCGAGGGGTTATGGATACTATTAGTTGGCCCTGGGAACTGCGTTTTCTATTAAATATAAATATACCAACAACAGCGGCAGTTCGTAGGGGTACTTAGTTATTGTTTCGGGGTACTTATGACAGATACTGGTAACCAGGTTATCTTATACAATCTCTGGTTGGGGTAAGAGGTGTAAGACACGAAGTAAATTGGCGTAGTGTGGACTGTGGATACGAAGGAGGCAAGGGCAAGACGTATGACAATTGTGGAAAGTAAATGGAAAAAGGTGAACACAATGGCGGATAAAAATACTTAACCTAAGGATTGAATACATAGATTTATGGGGCGATGGGTCTTCAGAAGCTTAGTCTGGCAAGACAAGATGTTAGGGAATGTTATTAATACTTAAACTAAGGATTGCATACATCGATGAACGATGACATTATAGTCGTCGTCCTAATAAGGTGATGAAACCTGGTTGATCTGTACTTGGCACAATACGACACAAGGACAGTGCCGCTATGTCGCATCAATGCTGGTGGCAGTTAATATTATAGACTTAGTTACTAGAGGAACAATGCAAGGGGCGACTGAGCACGGGTTACATATATCTATACTCGTCATGGAAATTGATATACGAGGTCTAGGGACAAGCGTGGGTGTTTTAACTTTTAAGATATATAACATCTACTTCTCGGATGCAAGAACATACATATATATAATTATGGCTGTCTGATGTGTTGGCATTGGCTCAACGTCGGGACAGGGCATGGGTGTTTTTAATATGAATGTATATTCCTGTTCATCATCTTTGTAGTTAGGAGTGTAGGACACGAGGGGGTTAGTGTACGTGAGGTGTGGAAAATGGTCAGTTTAGAAAAGGTAAATTGGTGCAGCCTGGAGCTGCTTAGCCCTGCGGGCTTGGGCCTGTCTGAAATGGCTGGTTCGGTCAGCTGGTCCGTTCTGTGGACCTTTCCTTTGGTGTTTCTGTGTGGTGTTCGTTCGTGGCTTCTGTGGTGGGCTTCTCGTTCTGGGGCATTTTAGTAATGGTGTAGCACAATGCAGGGATCCAAAATGTAGTGATGCACAACACAGAAAGGACATTATTAAATTTTACAATAGTATAATAGATTCTTTATCAAAAGCGGGGGAAAGTATTTTTAATAGCCATAAATATAAGTCCTCATTCAATAAGCCAGGTTGGCAAGACTATGTGGCTGACCTGTATCAGGCCTCCAGAGATGCTAGGTCTCATTGGCTTGAGGTAGGTCAGCCCAGACAGGGGCCTATATTTGAACTTCACAAAAGAGCAAAGGCTAGGACCAAATATGCCATTAGATTTATTAAGCAAAATGAAGACCAATTAAAGAAGGAAGCCCTTGCAAAGAGTCTGGCAGAAAAGGATACTAACTGTTTTTGGAAGGACATCAAATCCATGCAAAATTGTAACACCATTACCTGTCAGTGTTGAGGGGGTTACGGGTGAAGAGAACATTGCTGACTTATGGAAAACTCATTTTAAGGAACTACTTAACAGTGTAAACCAAAGGTCTACTAATGGTGCAATTCAATATGTGAAAGATAGTAATTATGAAGACATTAAAGTGACTGAAAGTGATCTTGAGAATGCCATAAGAAAACTTAACCTATACAAAGCTTGTGGGCTGGATGGTATATATGCAGAACATCTTAAATATGCAGATAAGTTGTTAATAGATAAACTTAGTTCTTGCATCACCAGTCTATTTACGCATGGTGTCCTGCCGGAGTCTATGATATCCGTAACACTTGTTCCTGTCATTAAAGATAAATCAGGTAAAATTACAGCTAAAGACAACTACCGCCCAGTAGCACTTGCTAGTGTGGTGAGTAAGGTAGTTGAAATGATATTGCTAGAAAGAATGTCTGCATATATTGTCACCAGCAGCAATCAGTTTGGCTTTAAGAAAAATCACGGCACAGACCAATGCATATATGTGCTGAAAGAAGTGATTGATACATACAACAAGCTAAATAGCTCAATTTTCTCTTGTTTTCTTGATGCAAGTAAGGCTTTTGATAGGGTGTGTCACAAAACCTTATTTGAAAAATTAGTTAACAGGGGAGTGCCTAGCTATATTGTTAGGATACTTATTTTCTGGTATGCTAATCAAAAAATGTGTGTAAGATGGGGCAACATCCTGTCAGGCTATTTCGCCGTAACCAATGGTGTTAGGCAGGGGGGGATATTGTCTCCGTATCTTTTCAAAGTCTACATGGATGATCTTAGTCTGGAGCTGAACAAGACTCACACTGGGTGCTGCATTGGCAGCACCATTGTAAATCATCTCATGTATGCTGATGACCTAGCCTTAATCGCGCCCTCTGGAGCAGGACTGGATAAATTATTAAGAGTATGTGAAAAATTTGGAATCGAACATTCAGTCAAATTTAATCCTATAAAGAGCAATATCATAATATTTAAATCTAACCTATTGAAATCAAAGCTACCTAAATTCCATTAAATTTTGTATGAAGAAATTATAGAAGTAAGTAAAGTAAAGTATCTAGGACACTATATTTCATGTGATCGCTCAGATGATGAGGATATGGGTCGTCAGCGAAGGCAACTTTACATGCAGGGAAATTCAATATTAAGAAAATTTCATATGTGCACATAGGATACAAAAATAACATTGTTCAACTCCTACTGCTCACCAATGTATACAGCACAACTATGG
Organism: Paralithodes platypus; assembly: GCA_032716605.1. Classification (NCBI taxonomy): domain Eukaryota; kingdom Metazoa; phylum Arthropoda; class Malacostraca; order Decapoda; family Lithodidae; genus Paralithodes; species Paralithodes platypus. Next base: position 17,191,371 of record CM064531.1, read on the forward strand.
TGGAACTATAATAAAATGACAGTGAATAGACTAATTATCTCATATCACAATATCATGAAAATGTTTCTGGGGCTCTCAAAATATGAGAGTACAAGTACGCTATGTGCCTATATGAACTTACACTGTTACCAATCACTCATTAGAAAGCTAACATATAAATTCATTCAGCGCCTTAACACTTCTGAGAACAGTATCATTAAAATGCTACAAACTCCAAGCATAGTGTACACCTCTAGGATCCAGGCACACTGGAGGAAGTTGCTCTATATTTAACCTTAAGTAATGATTTCAGGTCTGTTACTCTACAGAATTAGCATACCGGTACTGAACCTCATAGTGCAGTACAGTATTGGTATTCCTATACTGTACTGTAGCAATATACTGTACCGGAAGCTAAATGATGTGAGGCATGGTACTGTACACAATTAGGACAGTGGTTTTGGTAACACAGTAGTTTGATGACCACTGTTTTTGGTTGAGGCAGTGCTGTGAACTACATGATAGCAAGCTGGGTATTATTATTATTATTTTTTTTTTTATGTAGCCTATGTACAGTAGCTTATATATATTTATATTACTGTAAGGTATATAATATGGACCCCAGTATGGTCCCCTCTGTACTGTGTGAGTCTGAAATAAAGTATTATTATTATTATTATTATAATAATAATAATAAAATAGACCCAGACCGCAAAATAACACATCAGGGAGTGCCGCTATAAAGGCAATACTTCCGCCATCCAACTGAACTGAACTGACCACCTGCCATCCCGGGCCGGCCCATATAGGCTACTGTTACTGTAGTCTCCCTCTCGTTTTTCCACCACCACCACCACCACCAATACGCACCTTACCATACCCTAGTCGCTAATCTTTTTCCTTCATTACTTTTCTTTAACTATCCCTTCTATCATACCCCATTGTCAAGTATCACAAGTACATTTAAATGTTGCATCTGTCATGCTATCTCCTGGGCTGCCTAATCCTTGGCCTGTCATGCGCTACCGATTGCCAGGTGAGTAAACCAGGTGAAGTGAGCTGTCCCGCGCAAGCGAGGACAGTGTCTCCAAGAAGAGAAGAAGAAAAAGACACCAACAACAACAACATGGCACCAACAATTGGATACTGGAACTTTCGCGGGGTAAGTTTGTATAATTGTATTATTTAATTTTCTTGAAAAGACTCGCAGCCTTAGGCCTATTTGAGAGTTTTTCTGGCCAATTTTTTTTGGCAATGGTAGTTTTGATGCTATTAGTTATAATTCCACTGTGGGAGAAACCCTATATAGGCCTAACCCCATTATCCAACAATCGTAAGATAACTCCCCCCGATAGTGGGGAGGGCTATGAAGATCAGGGAAAATGTGGGGTTAAAGTAATATAGTAAAATAATGAAGAATAGGAATGTGTGAAATGCCAAAAATGCCACTTTTCCGAAATCCGAGCTAAGTTTTGTCGAAACTTGGCTCGGATTTTCAATAATTTCAGACACTGAAAAGAGCATTTTCTAAAAATCCGAGCCAAGTTTTGTCGAAAGTTGACTCGGATTTTGCATAGCGGGTAAAACACCGATGAAAGTACCGTCGGCCAATTAAAGTAACGATTGGTCAATATTTACGAGTCACACCACAGCTGGGATCTCATTTTTAATGGTAGTTTTGGGTTCCTATCATTCTATGCTTCATTGCTATATACTTTTTATCCACCGGAATATATTTTTCTTTTCTTTTTTCTCTTTTTTTTTTTAGCATTAACCTAACCAAAAAACCTAACCTAACCTAACCTAACCTAACCTAATAGCCCCCAAATACATTTAGGTTAGGTTAGGTTAGGTTTTTAGGTTAGGTTAATGCTCAAAAAAAAAAAAAAAAAAAAAAAATAATAATAATCCGGTGGATAAAAAGTATATAGCAATGAAACATAGAATGATAGGAACCCAGAACTACCCTTATAAATGAGATTCCAGCTGTGGTGTGACTCGTAAATATTGACCTAACGATTTTCATTTGCACATTACGCATATAAAAACTTTCTGTATATAACTTTCATTGGTATATTCATAAAGAGCACACTCTAAGCTATTCATAAGTCACTTAAAACACTAAAATCGGCTTACGGTAGCCATGTAATAACATGGTGAACCTTCGTGAAAGTGGCGCAAAACGGCAAATTTATTGGTGGATGGTGGAAAGTTCTGGGTTACCGGACGTTGGTACCATCTATATAACATTGGTAATTTAATTCATATCTTTCTTATACCCCCTACCCGCCCGGACCTCTCTAGAGCTCGCGCCTCCGTCGCGCTATAATAATAACAAAATAATAAACCATAATGATAACACAATTCGAGTGAAAACAGCGTTTGGATGGTCAAAATCGGCGATACAGGGCGGGAGTTGCATAATGTATGGGTGAGGCAACCTGCTTTCCTGCCAATTTCCCCCAAGGCCACTGAGACACTGTCGATCGATACTCTCTCTCTCTCTCTCTCTTGCTAACAGTGATGACAATGCCCTGCTTGCAACTCGCTAATGTTAGCACGAAAATATACCTCAGAATAAGGGAATAACAGGGAAAATAGGTGATAACTGAAGGAGGGGAGGAAAGTGGGGAAGGAGGGGAGGTAGAGGACTGATATTTTGCATGGCCCAAGGGCAAAAAAATAAAATAAAAATAAAAACTTTTTTTTCGATGTTTAGCCTAAAATTGATTTTTTTTCTTCTGACTCTTAAGAGTCTTCCCGCAGTAACCGGGTTAAGCTTCGCCATAACTTCTAATTATAGTTTATATATAAATATTTATTTTAAAACTTTATTCTTTCCTTTCAACGATTTTTTTGTAAGTGGACCTGTCGACGAGTGTTCTATGTCGTCGACGAGAGTCTAGGTTCGCGCTTCGACGAGAGTTCCATAATTCGGGGTAAAACGGCGATGAAAGTACCGTCGGTCAATAAAAATACCGATTTTCATTTGCACATTACGCATATAAAAACTTTCTGTATACTGTATAACTTTCATTGGTATATTCATAAAGAGCACACTCTAAGCCATTCATAAGTCACTTAAAACACTAAAATCGGCTTACGGTAGCCATGTAATAACATGGTAAACCTTCGTGAAAGTGGCGCAAAACGGCGAATTTATTGGTGGATGGTGGAAAGTTCTGGGTTTACCGGATGATGGTACCACCTATAACATTGGTAATTTAATTTATATCTTTCTTATACCCCCTACATATAATTCGGAAAGCCTTCAGCTTTGCATATATATGCATATTTTGTACCTAGGTCACATAATAATACTTAATTCGAATACTTACCAAAGTCGATGTTAGGCCATCAGAATTGTCTCAATATTATCTTATTTTCACCAATTTAAGCAGCTCCTCATTGTCATACACAACATTCAGTTATTCACAATTGTAAATCATGTGTGGAAATGCTGATACGAAAGCTACATTCTCCATATTAGCCTGAAATATGACGAGAAACCAAAAATCCGCCATTTTTCTTCACTGAATGAGTAAGACTGGCCTCTTAGTTCTTAATCCATTACACTATTCTTCAATTATATACGAAAACTACATAAAAGCATGTCAATAAATAAATGTAACATATTTATTACACAATTCACGATTTATAGCCATTATTTGCAAGGTAATTACAAAAAATTATCATTAGACATCGTAGTTCGGAAAATGGCTTTGGCTTCAACTTGATACACTTATAGTGACCATATCTTACTTTGAAATATATAGAATATAACATATAAGAGGTAGATTTATGCGATAAAGGTAGCATCAGGCCACCCAAAACAATGGTACATTTATTGACCGACCGCAAAAATTGCGTACGTTTTTATAAAAATATGTATTTTGCCACAGGGTGCTTTTCATACCTCAAGAATTCGAACACACTCAGCCAAAACGTTTTCAGTCCTGTCCCGGTAGCCATTTTGAATGCAGGTGATCTAGTTTTGTGAATATGAAGAAAGTTTTAGACCTTGTCCGCACCGTGAATCGGCGAATCTTGCTCTGCCTCGCAGATATATTCACTTAATAACTTGTAGGACCTATGGAAATGCTTAAATATGATACATTTTACCTTTAAAGTGACAATTGATAGTGTGTGCTTCTAGCTGTTTTGTGTAAACAAACCGATGAAGAAAAAAAGGAAGTATAATCCCCAGCTGAGGTTCGCAATTAGGCTATGGTAGGTTAGACCGGAGTACTTTTATCGGCGTTTTACCCTAGGCCTAGGCCTACAGTGTTGTTGGTACGATTTTAGTTACTGGACACCTATTTGACAGGTACCACCGAGGATTTTAATACATATTTGTTTTCGGTTTCCACGCATCCAACACCAAGCTAGACCTTTTTCTGGTCCGGTAATAGTATTGAAAACGATATAATAACTTTTTAAATGTGGTTTTCGACGAGAATAAAACGGCGCGTTTGGGCCGAAAATCGGCGGCGGGGGGAGTCCGTCGTCGCTTCGGATCGTCGAGGTTGGTTTACCCAGGACGCTCGAGGTTAGTACGGCCAGCTGTTTTACTTGCCCCCTGCTGGCCACATGGATGACGATTATTATAATTCACGGGGGGGTGAGGGGGGCAGAGCCCCCCCTCAACCCTGTCCTGTATCCCACGGCCTATAACGCAAGTCTTTATAAAAAAATGGGGTCAGTATTTACGAGCCGCATCACAGCTGGGATCTCATTTCTAATGGTAGTTATGGGTTCCTATTATCATATGCTTCATTGCTATATACTTTTTATCCACCGGAAAATATTTTTTTCTTGGCTTTTTTTTTTTTTTTTTTTTTTTTAGCATAAACCTAACCTAACCTAATAACCCCCAAATACATTTAGGTTAGGTTAGGTTAGGTTTTTTGGTTAGGTTAATGCTAAAAAAAATAAAAAATAATAAAGCCAAGAAAAAAAAAAAAAATCCGGTGGATAAAAAGTATATAGCAATGAAGCATAAAATGATAGGAACCCAAAACTACCATTAGAAAAGAGATCCCAGCTGTAGTGCGGCTCGTAAATATTGACCAAAAAGGGACCCATCAACTGGTTATATAAGCTTAGCCATTTGAAGTCGACCGCCAAGGCGGGACCGGGAAGTCACTCCGAGCGTAAAGTAAACAAAGCGACGCTACTTCCACGAACGCAACCGAGTTGTCTTTATATTTCGTCTCATAGGCTATTATCATTATTAAAGTGTCCCCATTGCTATTTTAGTGTTTCGTACACCAGAAAAGGATGTAGCTTGGTGTTGAATGCGTGGAAGCCGAAAACAAATATGTATTAAATCGTTGGCGGTACCTGTCAAATAGGTGTCCAGTAACTAAAATCGTACCGTGTTGTTTAATACCGAGGACCATCGCATTTAGGTATTTTCAACATTAGCCTAACCTAACCTAACCGAAGGTCTAAACCCAGCTCACGTTCCCTGTTTATGGGTGCGCGATGGTCTAAACCCAGCTCACGTTCCCTGTTTATGGGTATGCGACGGTCTAAACCCAGCTCACGTTCCCTGTTTAGTTTTCGGTTAGGTTAGGTTAGGCTAATGTTGAAAATACTAAAATGCGATGGTCCTCGGTATTAAACAACACTGTATAACACAGCATTAACATATCGGACACAACATACTCAGATCATAAATTAATTGAGATCAAAACAACCTTAGAAAGTGTACAGACAACCTCAGAATCGAGAACAAAAACCGGCCCCTTCAGTAAATTTAACTTCAATAACAAAAACATTAGGTGGGAAGAGGTAAATCAAGAAATGGAGGAAATAGACTGGGAAGATTTAATGGATAACCTGACACCAGCAGAATGTCTAGTCTTAATAACAGAAACCATGACCAAAATCTGTAGCCACCATATACCTGCAAGACAAACAAAACGAAGAAGCAAACAAGATCGGGAAAGGAGGAGGCTGTACAGAAGAAGAAAATTACTCACACAAAGACGCACACATCAGAGATAAGTGAGATAAGGCCAAGCTGGGAGTACAGATTAGGAATTGAAATAATCGGCAAAACACGGCATGAGAAGGACCTTGGAGTGATAATTCAAGATGATCTATCCCCGGAGAAGCATATTAACATGATCATTGGAGGAGCATATGGAATAATAACCAATATGAGAGTGGCATTTAACTATTTGGATGAAGAAATGTTAAGAAAATTGATAATGACTATGATAAGACCAAGATTAGAATATGCAGCAGTGATATGGTCACCACATTTGAAAAAACATATAAACAAATTAGAGAAAGTCCAAAGGATAGCAACGAAGATGATCCCAAGATTGAAGGAGTTGACATATGAGGAAAGACTTAAGACACTACAACTGCCTACCTTGAAAGAGAGAAGGGAACGAGGCGACTTAATAACGATGTTCAAGGGAGTAAAAAGTTTGGAACGAGTAGATAGGGAAGATCTATTCGTGAGGGATAATGGAAGGACAAGAGGGCACGAGTTTAAGCTGAGGAAGGGCAGATGTCGTAAGGACACAAAGAAATTCAGCTTCCCATATAGGAGTATAGAGACTTGGAACAACTTGGAGGAGGAGGTGGTGAGAGCGAGGAACATTAACATGTTCAAATCTAGGTTGGCTAAAAGTAAATATGGAAATAGGGCAACATAAGTTATGATATGTTAGTCCAAAATACTGGGAACTGGGAATATCCATTACGATACTTGTCTAAGTAAAATGGATTGATTATAAAGTAACTAAGACAGGACAACACGAGCGCTGCTCAATTCCTGTAAACTACAAATAGGTAAATATAAATAGGTAAATACATCAAAATCTACAGGATAGGCAAAAGGTCGAAATAGATAGAGAAATTGTGGAAATTGAACAAAGGCTAAGAATATCATATGAACTACAACATATGGAAGAGAAGAGGAAAGCTATTGCAGGTATAAAGGAAAATTCCAAATACTTCTTTTCATACGCCAAACAAAAGGCTAAAACAACATCAAACATCGGCCCACTGAGCAAAGGGGACGGCTCTTTCACAGGGGACAAAAAGGAAATGAGCGAACTCTTAAGCAGGCAGTATGAAATGGCATTCAGTGAGCCTGATGAAACAAAAGTCATCAGAGACCAAAATATATTTTTCATGGAAACCTCCCCCACGGAAACCCCTCAGATGCTGGATATTGATTTCGGTCCAAAAGACATAGAAGAGGCCATTTCCAACATGCCATCCCACTCGGCACCAGGCCCGGACTCATGGAATTCGATCCTAATGAAAAAATGTAAGGAAACCTCTCAAAACCCCTGGCTATAATGTGGAGAAGGAGTCTAGACACTGGTGACATACCAGATAGCTTGAAAAATGCAATAATTGCCCCACTGCATAAAGCACTACCAAAAAACTACCGCCCGGTAGCTCTAACCTCTCCCATCATTAAAGTTTTCGAGCGAGTCCTGCGAAGCAAAATTTCAACATTCATGGAGACAAATGAACTACACAACACCGGTCAACATGGGTTCAGAGCCGGAAGATCATGTCTCTCACAACTTTTGGAACACTATGACAACATTCTTAAAGCGCTAGAAGAAAGGAAAAAAAGTGGATGTCATTTACACCGATTTTGCTAAGGCATTTGATAAATGTGACCATGGTATAATAGCCCACAAACTGAAAGCAAAAGGTATAACTGGGAAAATCGGACGGTGGATATACAATTTCCTCGTAAACCGAAAACAATCGGTAGCAGTAAACCAAGTCACTTCTGAGCCTTCGGATGTCAAAAGCTCAGTGCCCCAAGGAACAGTGCTAGCGCCCCTTCTGTTCCTCATACTAATTTGCGACATAGATACCAACACCAGACACAGTACGGTGTCGTCTTTTGCTGATGACACAAAATTAAGCAAGATAGTAAACACACAAGAGGACACGGGCCGACTGCAGGAAGACATGAATGTAGTGTTCCAGTGGACCAGGGAAAACAACATGCAATTCAATGAGGAAAAATTCCAATTAATACGGTACGGAGATAATAATGGTGTTAAAGAAATTACAAATTACTTAACAGAATCTAACCACATAATAGAACGGAAAGACAGTGTGAAAGACCTTGGGGTATTAATGTCTGAAAATATGGGTTTCAAAGTACATAACCAGGTCAAAGTGGCGGCTGCGAAACGTCTAACGGGTTGGATTCTGCGTACTTTTAAAACACGCGGTGAATTGCCTATGATAACGCTCTTCAAATCTCTAGTGCTACCGCGGCTTGAATACTGTAGCGTATTAACATCCCCATACAAAGCAGGTGAAATAAATGACGTAGAGAGTGTACAAAGAAATTTCACTTCGCATATAAGTTCGATAAAACATCTACACTATTGGGAGCGTTCAAGAGCACTGAATCTGTACTCACTGGAACGTAGAAGAGAACGTTACCTAATAATATACACGTGGAAAATCGCAGAGGGTTTAGTACCAAACCTACATACTCCGATAGTCATGAAATTCAGTGATAGGAGAGGCTGGGAATGCGAAATCCCCCGGATGAATAACAGGGGTGCTATGGGCTCTCTGCGAGAGGGCTGGTTATCACACAGAGGCCCACGTCTCTTCAACAAACTCCCACGGCGAGTAAGAGACATGAGGGACATCTCGTTAGACAACTTCAAGAGAGCCCTAGATGTCGAACTGCAAAAAGTGCCAGACGAGCCCATCCTCGCAAGGGAGCGAGCTGTCGCTTCAAACAGTCTACTGCACCAAATCACCACCCATAACGAGGGGCGTCGCGCTCTTTGGTGCCGCTAGAAGAGCGGCGAACGGTAATTCTGCATAACTACTACTCCTGTAATTTTATGTTTAATTTATTTTGTTTGTGTATGTTAATGCTTTGTAAGTGTGTATTCTTCTAATTAGAAAGTGAGGAAAGCCCAATTTATTAGCATTTGTATTATTAATTGTAATTCCGATACCTCAACAATCTAGGGGAGAGTTTGGAAATGCGGGGTTTTGGGTGGGATAAAAATAGGGGTATTATGGGAATAACTCTAAAAATGTAATAGGCCTAAATACAATTGAAAAAAGCCCAAAATGTTGAAATCCGAGCCAAGTTTTGGCTCGGATTTGGCCAATTTTCAGAGTGACTTCCCGCCTTGGCGGTCGACTTAAAATGGCTAAGCTATAACCAGTTGTTGGGTAAATTTGTTGATAAAGACTTGCGTTATAGGCCGTACTGGGATACAGGACGGGTTGAGGGGGGCTCTGCCCCCCCCCCCCCATAAATTATAATAATCGTCATATATGTTGCCAGCAGGGGGCAAGTAAAACAGCTGGCCGTAACCTCGAGCGTCCTGGGTAAACAAACCGACGATTCGAAGCGACGACGGACTCCCGCCGCCGATTTTCGGCACAAACGCGCCGTTTTATTCTCGTCGAAACCCACATTTAAAAAGTTATTATATCGTTTTCAATACTATTACCGGACCAGAAAAAGGTGTAGCTTGGTGATGGATGCGTGGATACCGAAAACAAATATGTATTAAATCCTTGGTGGTACCTGTCAAATATGTGTCCAGTAACTAAAATAATTAATATTATTAGTAGTAGACTTACAGTAAAAGTCCGTTAATCCGACGACCGATGATTCGAATCTCCCAATAGTCCGAATTTTTCAATTTGAGGCCAAATCCGAATTCACCCGATGGTCCGAATTTCAAGAAGTCCCAAAGTCCCCTTTTTGAGGCATTAGGCCACTCAACTTTAAAACCACATCGTCTGCTAGAGAGTGGAAGTTTACTGTAGTATGGTTTGATGATGCGCGGAAATGTACCGTATATTTGACTTGAAATAGATACATTTAAGTATTACAAACCTTCGCGAACCCATAAACAGGGAACGTGAGCTGGGTTTAGACCGTTGCGCACCCATAAACGGAACGTGAGCTTGGTTTAGACCGGTCGCGGGACAGGTTATTTTTCGGTTAGGTTAGGCTAGGCTAATGTTAAAAATACTAATATGCGACGGTCCTCGGTATTAAACAACACTGTATATCAAATAAAAAATAAAAAACAACAACAAATTACCTGAAAAACTCGTATTTGGTTGGTGATAAATTGTTATCAAAATATTTTTTTTCCAGTTTCTGCGTCTGCTGAACCATCCAAAAACACGCTAAAAGGCGTGTTTTGAAGGGGGGGGGGTAGTGGGGTAGGGGTAGTATAACTGTAGATTTACCGCTCCAGACTCATATGCGGTAAGGTCCAATCTGCGAGGATGGTTTCGTCTAATCGGAGGGGTATACATGTGGTCGAGTCCATAACGCGTGCGACCGCTACTACGATTCTTGTTTTAGAGACCTAGTGTGAGTATCAACCTAACCTAACCTAGACCTAGTAGGTGGGATGCAAAACTAACCCTTACCTACCAGCTAGTATGGGTTCCTAGTACCCAGTACATGGGATACAAAACTAACCCTTACCTACCAGCTAGTACCTTTACCAAATGTTGAGATGAGTTGATGTCCTCAGAAAGCACAATAACTTCCCCAATCATAAGAGATTAGCCTTTACAGGACCATTCCACACTCGTGTATTATGACAACTACAGTACAGTAGTTATTTGAATGCTGAAGAACAATATATGACTGAATTGCGTGATGAGCACTATTGGCATTGAAAAGAACATCAATAATAACAGGGGGTCTAGTATAGAGGCTGAGGAAGTGGATCTGGAATGCAGACAAATAAACAATAAAATAAGGTGGGAAACAAGGAGGGGGAGAGAGAGATAGCTAGAAATGTGAAGGATAATCCAAAAATATTCTGGAAGTACATTCAGGAAAAGTTAACTAGAAGAGTAGGGATCCCAGAGCTGGTAGGGGGGTTGAATGATGGGAGTAGAGCGGAGACTGATAAGGAGAAAGCAGAGGTGCTGGGGAAATACTTTGGGGGGGGGGTACTAACAGTGGAGTCGGAGGATGCAGTGCCTACTATTCCCATCAAACAGGCACCGGCACTAGAACTAATAGAGTTTTCCCATGCTAGAATAAGAAGGGCTATAGAAAAAATGAACAGAAGTAAGTCACCGGGACCGGATGGGATACACCCAAGAATCATAAAGGAAGGAGGGGAGATGTTAGTAGAGCCATTGAAAATGTTATTTGAGGTATCGTTTAATACAGGACAAATCCCGATGGACTGGAGAGAGGCGAACATAACAGCTATATTTAAGAAGGGAAAGAGAAATGACCCAGGGAATTATAGACCAGTCAGTTTGACAAGTGTTGTGTGTAAACTAATGGAAACGGTAATTAGAGAAGGAATAATGGATCATATGAAGTCAAACCAACTTTTCAGTGGGAGACAGTTCGGATTCTTGCCGGGGAGGTCGACGGTACTACAGCTAATTAAGGTGGTAGATGATTGGATGCAAATTTTAGAAGATGGTGATGTAATAGACGTGGTATATTGCGATTTTATGAAGGCCTTCGATAAGGTCCCACATAAAAGGTTAATAGAGAAAGTTAGAAGCTATAATATAGGGGAGAAATGTGTGAAATGGATAGAAGCCTTCCTGAAAGATCGGAGACAGAGGGTACTGGTGAATGGAATAGGCTCGGGGTGGAGGGAAATTACAAGTGGGGTACCTCAGGGATCTGTGTTGGGACCACTGCTGTTCGTTATATTTATCAACGACTTGCCTGAAGTTATAACTAATGGAAGTGAGGTATACCTGTATGTGGATGACACGAAGATGTATAGAAGAGTGAGGAGTAAGGAAGATATGGGTTTGCTTCAAGGAGATGTGGAGGACATGAAGGGATGGTCTGAGCATTGGTTAATGCCTTTTCATCCAAAAAAATGCAAGTACATGCGGATTGGGACCAGCAAGATAGACAAGGTAGGATACAGTATGTATGAAGCGATGGAGGAAGTGAATGCAGAAAAGGATATAGGAGTAGTGATAGACAATAAGTTAAATTTCTCAGAACATTTAGCGGAAGAGATAAACAAAGCCAATAGAATTGTAGGGCTGATAAGGAGGACATTTGTGTCACTTGACGAAGAAATCTTCAGGAATCTATATACAGCGCTGGTTAGGCCGCACCTGGAATATGCGAACCAGGTGTGGGCTCCATATATGGTAAAGGATATAGAAGCAGTGGAGAAAGTGCAGAGGAGAGCTAGCAAGCTGGTACCAACGTTGAAGAACGCGGGCTGTGAGCAGAGGTTGAGGACACTGGGGCTTCCGACACTGGCATATAGGAGAAAGAGAGGGGATATGATAGAGACTTTTAAGATAGTGTCAGGAAAGTACGATGAGGATGTGTGTGAAGGTATCTTCTTGATGCGGGAGGGAACAAGAACGAGAGGACACTAAGAAAATTTACAAAGAAAGAAATAGGCTTGAGAAGGCAAAGAACTCATTTTGTGATAGAGTGGTAAATGAGTGGAACGCACTGCCCCAGTATGTAGTCGATTCCGAATCAATAAGGGAGTTTGAAAGTAATCTTGATAAAGCATGGGGAAGACAAGATTTGAAGTTTGATTATAAAACAAAAATACAGAATAGTAAAAATTTTGCGTCTGCTACCGCCGCCGCCAACACCGTGAACGACCGCAGCAGTGCAAGTACTGGTACTGAGCTGGATACACAGGCCTAGTTTGCCTTTTTCCAGAGGATCTACTGTAAGAAACTGTAAGAATAATAATGACTCTAATGCGCATACCTTGACTATAGAGATTTTATTGGACACAAGTTCTTATATTCTCGATGACGTCACGATAAGCACTGGCTGTGTTCGGATGTCTACACAGCGGCTAGAAGCGTATAAATTTCTGTGATTGTTTACATGTTAGCGAAAGAAAGACTGGTAGAGAATGACTGCATTTACAGGTTTATGTACACTTATACATATTCTGCCACATATTTGATTGTATATAAAGGTGTACGGTAGATGATCTCTCAAGCTATATGGTAGGAGGTTTGAAGATGGAACTGCAATACAGTCGCGAGCCGTGGCATAGTCAGTAGAGCGTTGGCTGCTGATCAAAGGGTCGGCGGATCGAGACAGAACTGTCAAAATATTATTGGTAGATGTCAAGCCCGGGCAACTTTACCTAGCGATTCGTGACAAACGCCTACCGTAATGTTCATGTTCTTGGGAATTACGGTGTCTGGCAAAAACAAAAAAATAAAATATAAAATACAGTACTGTACACATAATGGAAAAAATGTGTGCGCCCACTACGTTGAACCTTGCCCAATTTTTTAACCCTAGATATGCATATCCGATTAATAATTACCCTTAAGTTTGGCAATGTTGTATGGGGCACATGGTTCCCAGGTTCTTAGAGAGACCTATATAGAACATTCTACCCTCCAGTAGCTGCAGTATCAGCCCAGACAACATGGAGGGAGTGTCAGTGATGCTTTGTGCCTCTCTTTACATACATTGTTAGCTTGCTTTAATACCGGTACCGTACTGTACTTTTGATGATTGTTACCTATGTAGTGTATGTTTACTAGTGTTTTCTTAGGATAGGCCTACTAGAGGGCTCAAGGGGAGGGGCTGCCTGTGCTTCAGTCTCAATGGGACTCGCTTCAGGACCATAAATAAAGGCATTGAAAATAGGGTTTGGACTCATATTTTTAGCAGTCCATTTTTCAGTTTTGTAACTTATGTCCCCCAAAATATTTCTAGAATATTTGTTGATACAGTATTTATACATTGTCAGAACTCATACGTTATATACTGTATGTAATGTATTTACTTTCATATGTTACTAGAATGTAGAGTACCGTACTGGTTAAAATACATACCGGTACCATACAAAGTTTCATTAACAAACAGATTATTTTTATTTTATTAACTTTTTTTTTATTTTACTTATTTTTTATACTTGTTGGAAGTTCTGGCAGAATCACCCTGGGCAGCTTGCTAGTCCACTGCAGGGGCGGACTGGGATGTCAAAGCAGCCCGGGCACTTTTGGATGTTAGCAGCCCCATGAAAATGGTGTGGGTGGCGAGCGAATCGAGCCGTTGCGCTTGGGGTCTGTAAGGCCCCCAGGAAATTTTTGGAAAATGAGCATCTTTTAGAGGCAATTTAAGACTTATCAAGAGCTAAACAAATCCCAATTTATAAGATACTCAAAGGAGTGAAAATGGTATCCAACAGAGATACAATGTTGGGTAAACAAAAAATCCTATACATCATTTAGGAACAATTTTTTTTTTAATTATTTATCTTCATAAATTGTGATCTGATTTTTTATTTTTATTTTTTCAAATAACTTCTCTTCATAAGTATGGGAGATACGGTATCGGTAGCAAGTTATAGAAAAATAAAATATATATTAGCACAGCCAGTAGCCTATTAGGAAAAAAACAGTACAAGGATATGTAATTCTGTCTTTGGGGCCTGAGGAATTCCATAATAGGTATACTGTCTCAATATATCACTATACTTTCAGAATTTCATGTAGGCCTTAATCTCAAGGGTAGTGTAATCTGAATAACATAATTTTATAATAGCATTATTATTATTTCTACCTCATTGATATTGACAAACACATGCCATCTTTAATTATTCTGCTAAGGAAAAACAAAATGTCGTATTCCATGTTACAGCAAATAGCCTAGTGTGTTTAACTCCTTGTTTTGATGATCTGACTAAAAATTTAGACACACTTCTATTTTTGTTTCTATGTGAGTAAGGGAGACAAAAGGCAGAACTGCCTGTAGCGATCGAATTGCCTCCCCCATAGTTGAAAGAGTGACAGGGCAAAAATCAAGGGACGTTGGAGCTAAAATGCCTGGACACACAGAGTTTGAATCAATTTAAGTCATAGGAGGAGGGAAAGACTGATTCTGGGAGAGAGTTCCAGAGCTCAGCTGTTGAATAGAAGAAAGACAGTAACGTTTCACTGGAGAGTTGCACAGAGTAGGGGTGGGATTGTGTTACAAGACGGTTACCACGTACCCTACGTAGAGGAGGTGGTATACACTTGGAGAGCTCTGAGGAGCATTGATTATTGTAGTAGCAATAGAATAGCGAGAGAGATGCAACATTGCGGCGAAGAGAGAGAGTTGGTGAGTGGGCGGGAATAATAATGTAGCTTGTTTATTGCACGATTCTGTTCAGTAGGCCTATATAAATTATAGGGGCCTGAAATTTGATCTATATATATTTTGCCATTTCATATTTAAATCTCTTTTAACCCTTAATTAGCGGCTCACCACATAAGTCGAGTTAAATAAAGCTGGACTATGTGGCGGCGCTCGACATAACTCGAGTGGCAATTTCAGCACGTAATGTTGCTGAGAGAGAGAGACAAGTGGTGGCAGGAGAGTAGCGAGCGTATGACTGCTCCAGACCACCGCGGCGAACCTACTGACACGAATCTCACCTCCCTCCTACCTCTCTCACTCGCTATATAAGGAATTGTATGGGGAAAGTGCCTAATTACATGCGCGTTGCACGGTTATTGCAAGAAAACTAGCCATCATAAAAGGATCGTTATGGTGTCATTCGAAAGCTCTGTTTATGCCCTTTCAGGGATAGATACTTGTTTTACGTTCTGGGTCTTATTTAGGCATGAAAATGATCACGTAAACAGCCCTATTTTGGCTAAAAACACCCCGCTGGGCGGTACATATAAATAAACCGCATAGGCCGCTCTTAAGGTGTTAAAATCTTGCTAAAAAATTACTCACAAACAAAATCTGTCACACACAAACTCGTGCAGTAGGAGGATCGAATGTATATATATATAATGTTAAAATACATCTTCGATCCTCAGTAGGTTAATAGTCTAGGAGACACAGATGGGACGGGAATTTCCAAACTACCCTCATTCGGTTTCTATCCCTCCATCTGTGCCTTTGTCTCTAATTTCCTTTCCGGCCGTTCCATAGCCGCGGTTGTGGACGGCCATTGTTCACTTCCTCACTCTATAAACTCCGGTGTTCCTCAGGGCTCTGTCCTATCTCCTATTCTCTTTCTAATTTTTATAAATGATCTCCTTAACTGTACCTTAATTCCCATCCATTCATACGCAGACGACTCAACCTTGCACTACTCCATTAGTTTTTCAGAACGCCCCAGCCAGCAATCCCTCAACGACAAACGTAATGAAGCCATAGAACTCTTAAATTCTGATCTAAATACTATTTCCAATTGGGGCAGAGAAAACCTTGTTAACTTTAATGCTTCCAAAAACCCAATTTCTCCATCTATCTACCCGTCAGGATCTCCCAGCGGACTATCCCTTATTCTTCAACAATACAAAAATCAACCCTTCATCTTCTCTCAATATTCTTGGTGTCTCTTTTTCTTCTGCTCTCATTTGGAAGGACCATATTACCAGTCTTGCTAAGGCAGCCTCCCAGAAGCTGGGTGTGCTCAACGCCTTAGGGGGTTCTTTTCCCCTGCACAGCTTCTTGCTCTGTACAGGGGCATAGTGCGCCCTTGTATTGAGTATTGTTCACATGTGTGGGGAGGTTTCCTCTCACACTGCTCTCTTAGACAAAGTGAAAGGAAGGCCTTTCGTATCATTAACTCCCGTCCACTCACCAACTCTCTGCAATCTCTCTCTCTCCGCCGCAATGTTGCATCTCTCTCGCTATTCTATCGCTACTATAATAATCAGTGTTCCTCAGAGCTATCCCAGTGCATACCACCTCCTTTACGTAGGGCACGTGGTACCCGTCTTGCAACTCAATCCCACCCCTACTCTGTGCAACTCTCCAACCCAAGAGTGAAACGTTACTCTCAAACTTTCTTCTACTCAACAGCTGAGCTCTGGAACTCTCTCCCAGAATCAGTCTTTCCCTCTTCCTATGACTTAAATTGCTTCAAACTCCGTGTGTCCAGGCATTTTGGCTCGAACGTCCCTTGATTTTGGCCCTGTCACTCTTTCAACTATGGGGGAGGCACTCGCTATAGGCAGTTATGCCTTTTGCCTCCCTCAATCACATAGAAAAAAAAAAAATAAAAAATAAATATGAAAATTCAATAGTTCAATGTAACACACACTTCTTTCCATTGCCTGGCACTCAAATAAACTGACATTGGCTGATCAAGCGGCCGCGAAGCGTATACCTTGCCAAAAAAGAAATTACCATATCGTCTATTTAAATTTATAGTAGTCCTATCACCCATTTACAATATACAGTAAACTTCCGTTATTCCGAAGGGCAGCGGACCGGCCCTCGTTCGGATTAGTGGATTTTTCGGATTATCGGACGTTACCCCCCCCCCCCGACTTTTTTTTGAAGACCCAAACCAAGACACAAACACATGATAATAATGATAATAATGATAATAATGACTAATCATGACTTTAACTCACCTTATATGAAGAGAAGAGATGTGTAGCATTGAAGATAAGCCCCCAGCACCAGCCCCAACCCAGCCCCCAACCAGCCACTAGCCCCATATTAGTAACTTATAATCACTGCTCTGCACTGTAAGTGTACTTTAATGTAAAATTAACTTAAAAAGACTTATTTTTTTTTGGTATTTTGCTGGTTTTATATTTTTTGGGGGGTCCTTAAATCTACTACACTTCACTGATTATTACTCCACAGCCATATCCTCCAAGCCTTCAATATCTGAAGGGGGAGCTAGGGCTAGGGCTACCTCAGGAGTGGCTAGGCTGGCAGGAGCTACCACAGGGGCAGCTGGGGCTACCACAGGGGCGGCTGGGGCTACCTCAGGAGTGGCCTTCACAGGGGATGCTAGGTCCTCCCAGCCTTCAAAATCAGCAGGAGGCATAGGTTCTGGTGTGGTAAGAGGTTCAGGTGAGCTGGTACGCGAGTCGTCTGTGAGAGGCATTGTTGCAGGTCTAGGGTTGTCTGGTTCATCTGATCGGCGGCCCCGTTGGTGCATGTTTTTCATCAGGTCCCTGATGTCTGCCTGCTTGACTGCCCTGCCCCTTTTCTCATAGAACTCATTACGGAGGATGTGGAAATCGATTGTTTCACTTCCATTATATTGGCTAGACTGTTCCACAAATTTGACCATACCATCGAAATAGGTAGCAGCTTCCTTCCAGGTTACTTTGCCATCGTCATCTGCCTCTTCCTCTTCCTCAGACGAGTGCTCCTCAACATATTCTGGCTCCACAACACTCCGGATAATTTCTGTATCTGTCACCTCTTCCTCGCCCTGCAGGTCACCATCCACATCAACCCACTCCTCAATATCCTCTTCAGTCATCCTCTTGGGGTCGTTGACCGGCACGGTATCCATCAGGCCTCGGATTTCGTTGATTGCCTCCCTGCGACGCCCAAGAAAGCTTTCGAAATCGTGCTCATCTTCTTCAACCTCGGCATACAGCTTGTTCCAACATTTCTTCAGGGTTACCGCCGAAACATCCTTCCAGGCTAGGGCAGCATCATATATGGCATCCTTGATGGAAAAACTTGACTGGAAAGTTTTTACTGATGCATCAGAGTTAATCAGCTTACGGGCAAATGAGGACTTGTAGCTCTGCTTAAACTTTTGGCACACACCCTGGTCCATTGGTTGTATCAGACTAGTCACATTAGGGGGCAAGTAGGTGACAAAGATGTTTCCAGACACTAGTTCGTGGGCAGGGGGATGTGCTCTGCAGTTATCCAGGAATAGGACAGCCTTGGTGTCCTCAGAAAGGCCAATCGACTTAAAGTAGGCCTTGACTTCGGGAACAAAGTGCTTAAAGAACCAATCATGGAATACTTGGGCAGTCATCCATGCATTGCTCTGTGCATCATAGATCACTGGCAACTTCCCTCGCATGTTCTTGAAAGCACGGGGATTCTTAGCCTTGCCGATAACAAACAAACGATTGCGACATTTACCGGAAGCATTCCCACTCAGCAGGATTGTGAGACGTTCTTTATTCATCTTGAATCCGGGTGCAGCCTTCTCTCCTCTACCAGCTAATGTCCTTGTTGGCAAACAGCGCCAATATAGCCCTGTCTCGTCGGCGTTAAAGATTTGGTCTGGGGTCAGCTGGTGATCATGAACAATGGTAGCAAAAATGTGTGCAAACCGATCGGCGGCCTCTTTGTCGGCAGAATTCTTTTCTCCGGCGACATCTAGGACCCTAATTCCATGCCTAATTTTAAAGTTTCTTAACCAGCCGTCGGAGAATTTTATATCGTCTTCCATATTCATATCACGCAGGAATTGCTTGGCCTTTTCAATTATCATAAGCCCTGAGATAGGCTTGCCCTCAGCCCGCTTGGCCGTAAACCACTTATGCACTGCCTCGTCAAGTTTTTCATATTTTGTTTTTTTCATTGTCTTTCTCACATCACCCGTGTAACTTGACTTTCCAAAGGCAACAAACTTCGATAAGTTAGCCTTTGCCTTCACTATGTTTGAAATTGTGGAGGCACCGATATTAAAAGTTTCCATAACTTTACGCCGATCACTGCCTTTCTCTACCATCGCTATCACTCGCAATTTATCAGCTATGGACAGAGTTACGTGCTTCCTCATATGTTTGTTCTTGTCATTCCTCCCTCGTGCACCTGAACTTGCTGTGGGACCCATCACTAAGTCACTATATCACAGGATAAACAACGTTTCAGGTAGACCGACAACGGCAGACTGTTTAGCCCGGCCTGGCCGCTAGAGGGCCGATATTTGGAAATATCGCGCGCCCGGGAAATTAAAAAATTCAGACTATTGGGTGAATTCGGATTTAGCCTCAAATTGAAAAATTCGGACTATTGGGTGAATTCGGATTTGGCCTCAAATTGAAAAATTCGGACTATTGGGAGATTCGAATTATCGGTCGTCGGATTAACGGAAGTTTACTGTATTTTTAAAAAGTTAGTCACAATGTGAAATACATCTATTAATTTACATATAATATATCTCTTGGGTAACGTATATTTTAAATACAAAACATTTGAAAACCAACTATCTCGTATATAGTGAATCTTGAACACCCCTGTACCGTTGATAGGGACCTACACGCGAGTCTCTCTCTCTCTCTTTCTCTCTTTCTCTTTCTCTCTCTGCTAGGCCTAATAGTCTAATGTAGTTTCATTATATATATGTATACTATTACTGTACCATATGCATATACTGTAGTTAAGAATTGATATTATTTTTATTATTATATTGTTGTTGTTGTTCCCTAAGCTGCCTGGCCGAACAGCCCCGAGTCCCTGAGAAAGGCCATGGCCATGATCGGGCTTTCCCACAGAGCTCTCATTGAGTGTAGATTGTGTTGTTGGCGTAAGTGGTTGTGTGAAATGCAGTCTTCTATGATGTGTTTAATGGTATGGGGTGCTGTGTTACATCCCGGGCAGGCGTCGACAACGGAGTCATCCAGTCTCTTCTGATAGCTCAGAAGAGCTGGATGGTGTCCGCATCTCAGCCTGGCCAGGTGGACTCTGTCCTCGCGAGGAAGGGAGGATTCGGAAGGATGGATTTCGGGAGGACGTGCATGCAGCTGCGTGTTGTCTGTGAGTGAGTGGGTGGATCGGTGAGAGATATGAGTATGGATGTGCTTTTGGAAGTTGGTTCGGGGTGGGCAGGGAGGGAGAGGGGACAATAATTGTGTGTGATACCGTGTACTGGGTGTTGTTTTGATATTTCCTTGTGTCTGTGGGTGTGTTGCCATGTAGTTTAGTGGGTGGTCTTGGTTCGTGGAGGCTGCTGCCAGGAATTGAGTGCCTCTCATGTCCAGATGGTCTTTGACTTTGAGGATTTTGGTTTCTTGATGTAGGTGATCTGTGGGTGAAGTAGCTGTGCAGCCTGTAATGATCTTCAGGGCTTTGTTTTGAATAGTCTGTAAGGTCTTATGATGTGTTTCAGCTAGGTTAGAAGCCCAGGCTGGGCTTGCGTATTCCATCACTGATCTTATGTATTGTTTATATACTGTGGTGGTAGTTTCTTTGTTGTGTCCAAATTTTGTGTGAGCAAGTGACCTGAGGGCGTTAAGTCTGGGTGTCAGTTTCTTTTTAATGTTTGTGGTGTGCTGTTTGAATGTCATATGAGTATCATATGTTACTCCTAGGATTTTGGGTGTGTGTGTATGTGTTAGGGGTGTGTTGTTTATGGTGAGTTGAGGGATGTATTCGTGTTCTCCTGTCCAACTTGTGAGCAGGGTTGCGGTGGATTTGGCTGGGGCTAGATTAAGTCTGTTTGTAGTGCACCAGCCATGTAGTGTGTTGAGATAGGGTTGAAGGAGATCTGTTGCTCTTTTTGGGTCATGGTGTGTGCATGTGAGTGTTATGTCATCTGCATAGGAGGCTAAGTTTATTTGGGGCGTATTGGGTGTAGTTATATCGTGCATGTACAGATTGAAGAGTGCGGGCGATAGGACGGATCCTTGTGGGACTCCGTTTGGAAAGTTTCTGATTTTAGATGACTGACCGGCAAAAGATACATGTGCACATCTGCCTGCTAGGAAGTTGGCCAGCCACCTTTTTGTGTTGTTGTGCATGTTTGTGTTGTAGATTTTGTTTGTTAGGTTGTGGCGGGGGATGGCATCGAAGGCTTTACTAATGTCGAGTGTGGCTAATAGTGATCTGTGTGGTGGTCTAGCTGAGTTGATGCCGTCGAAAGCTCTTTGTGTAAGGTCTGTGAGAAGAGTGTTTGTGGAGTGCAGTGGCCTAAAGCCATGTTGTGTTGGAGCTAGGGGTAGGTCAGGTGTAATTAGTTGTAATACTAGGCGTTCCATGACTTTGGAGGGGGAGCAAAGGAGTGTGATGGGGCGGTGCGAGGAGGGTAGCGTGGGGTCTTTGTTGGGTTTGGGGAATGTGATGATGATACCATGCTTCCAAATGTCTGGTATTGTGTTGTGTGAATAGCTGTAGTTTGATATGTTTATTATTATTGTTACTAGTAGTAGTAGTAGTAGTAGGTTTGTTTGTTTGTTTGTATACACCGACTGGCCCATATTACCGACCGGCCCGCCGGGAAAAGTCCCGGTGCTCCAGAGTGCCAGTCCGCCCCTGGTCCACTGCCTCCTCACTTTTCTTCAATTTTCATATACTGCAGCTGGTCAATTATACAATTTTCCGGGGCTGTTCGGCCAGGCAGCTTAGGGAACGACAAAAACAACAATTTGAGTGGTGGGCTGGATCTGTCAGAGTGAGGGTTGGTGTCCTCTACTTCCCATAGCCAGTTCTGACTTTACCTTTTTCATGATTCTTATTTCTATTATTATTATTATTATTTTTTTTTTTTTTTCCTGAGAGAGGTGAAGGTTTGGGGCCATAATGTTGTGCCCCATGTTGCCCTAGTGTCTTACTCTCACAGCCCACTGACACAAGACGGCCTTTCTCTCTGGCGTAGGAATGTAGTGACCCCACCGCCCACCACTTTGGTAGTGCAGTCAGCCTCTGTAGCAGTTACGGCAATTTCTTGTTACTTCCTTATTGTAGCATGGTTAAGGCTGGTGTGGTGCGGATTTGCTTGGTTAAAGTGCTTTAGGGGGACTTTGTGAGTCTTTCTGAGACACTGATAGTGCTAGGCTATGCCAACATTGGCCACTGTGATGACATCATGGGGCTGTTTTCTGGGTCTTTATTGTACTGTACTACAGTAAGCAGACTGAAACCACGCCCTCTGTGTATGAAGCGGTCTTTAAATTTGTATGTATGTAAATACCCCGAGGGCTTAGGTTGTGTGGAACAGGAGGCTTGTCTGGTATGTTTTTCAGAAATTTAGCGAGCTATCTTTTAAATGCTTCTGTGCCACATTTTGTTGTGTCCCTTATTTTTCTCTGCAGGCAGTTAAAGAGCCTGGGACCAAAGTTATTGAATTGTTCTGCCTCAACTGTTTTTAGGAGTTGTGACACAGAAGGTAGAGTCAAAATGAAACTAATATAAGCTCCCTCCTTTTGTTCCCCAGGTTGGTCAGCCCATCCGACTGATGCTGGAGTACGTGGGTCAGCCCTATGAGCAAAAGCTGTATGATATTGGTGCCGACGGTGATATGGTCAACTGGCTCAAGGAGAAGTACAATCTAGGTCTGGACATGCCTAACGTAAGTAGTAATAGTAGTAGTGGTGGTCTCCGGGTGGTCGGGGGCCGGGGGAGTGCTGGAGCGACCTTTGTGACCCTGGTCTCTGGGTATTCTCCTGGGTGACCTAGGTGTATGTGAATTATGTGTTTTGTCTGTGTTTGTTCGTTGTTTTTGTTTTGTGTTGTCCTGTTCTTGCTGTGTCTTGAGTCGGCCACCCCCAAGAAAATATAAAATAGGAAAAGTGGGGATTGGGCCTGAGCATATAGAAAGATATAGATAGATAGATAGTGCAGTATTAGCAGTAGTAATAGTAGTAGTGATAGTGCAGTATTAGTGATAGTGCAGTTGTTCGTTGTTGAAGATGTGTTTATTTTATACTAGCCCTCTGGACCTTAGCCCTCATAGGGCTAGTGTTCGGCGGGGAGTTAGTAAGTCAAGTCATATACTGTAGGTCACTGGTCAGATGTCATCATATAGATTAAGAGCTTTCAAGAAATGACGGATGGCTATGAAAGAGAATGAATCTGAGTCAGAAAGGATGTCCTTTATCCCTCAGATCCCGGTTGGGCTCTGAGGCACCCATAACAAACGCGGCTCTCGGAACCCGGTAGGGCTCTGAGGCTCCGGGTGCTTGCGTATATGCTTTCGAATGGCGCGCGTACATTTTTGTTGTTGTGGGGTGGTAGACAGCGCCACCACGCGTGAACTACGCCACGGCATCAGTCTATACCCCGACGCCATCATGGATAGTACGCCAAAAAGTGATTCCGCTGTGTCCGATACCGTGCCCCCTCCGACGCTCGCCCCGGCTCGTCGTGTTTTACGCAGACGCCTCCGCCTAAATGTGTTATCTCCAGGAGGTATCGAGGAGACATTGAGAATGCTCGATATTGCTCAAGAAGACCATGATGTTGATGATGAAGACAGTGATAAATTGTCTAATTACAAGTCGAGTAATTATGGCGATAACAGTGACAATGATACTCAATTCAGGGGATTTGTGAGTGAACATGAGAGTGATGAAGGTGATGTAACAGCTTTCGCGGAAGCTGTTGAAGGTGAAGAGAGTGAAGAGGGGAAAGTGAGCGAGTGGAAGAGTTCAAGGTCAATCTCCAAGTTTCACTTGAGTGACACGACTCCAAGCCCTTCGCCAGCTAAATCGCCTTTCAAGCTATGCTTTTATAAGAAGCAGGTACTGTACTTGAAAAGGCGGCCGCGGCAGCCAGGGAAGAAGCCAAAAGACTTGATGAGGCTGTGAGTGCGGGTGAGCGTGGTGACTCATCTCGCCCGCCATGGTCTCCCTTATCTCCCAAAGCCACCCAAGATGCCCCGGGCGCCCACCATTGTTCCCCACCACCCCCACCACTGCCGAGGGTTGAGGACCCCCCACTTTCGGCCTATTTGCCTCCTGGTCCCCCGACAGGAGACATACTGCTGCCGAGAAGGGGAATGGCAGGAAATATGTGAAAAAAGGACAGCAAACTAGGCGGGCTTTGTTCGAGGCTCCCGCGGCGTCCACCCCTGCCGGCCCCAGCCATACACCCCCGCACCTTTCCCCACGGTCCTCCCCACCTCTCCAGCCTTCAACATGTGTTCCTGAAGAAGTATTTGAGCTCGCATCACCAATACCTGTGCCTAGTGACAGTGAAACATTGCTTTCTGCCACTCGTCGCAGGCAAAGGAGCCCAGAACCTCGGGGGGACATAGCCTCACCTGCCACTCCTTCCCCACCTCGCCTCCCACCCACACGCCGCCCACGCATCACTCGTTCCCCGCCAGATTATGCGGAGGGCACTGACGAAGAAGGACACCTCACAGATGACTCTGCCCATGACTATATGGGTCCACCGTCAGGGCAAGATGATTTCTCTGACGACGACTATATAGAGATGGACGACCTTCAACCCATCCGCTCCACCCGGGGGCGTCGTGCTGTAGCCCGCCCTGGCCGCCCTAGGATGCGCGCCTCCCGTGTCGGCCGTGGGCTTGCTGGGCCTCGTGTGCGTCGCCCAGACCCATTCTCCATCTTTCAGTGGGAAGACCTGGCTGACGGGGAAGATTATAACCCTGATGTGCCAGCTTTTGATGAGGAACAGGAGGGTTCAGGAATTACCCCCAATTTTCCCGCAGGCCCCAATGCTTCACCACATGAGCTTTTTGAGGCCTTTTTTGATGAGGAGGTGGTAGGATTGGTCATCAAGGAGACCAACAAGCAGCACCAAATGCAGGTCAATATGTTTGACAAAGTGACCAAGGGCCACATGAGGCAGTGGACCGAAGTGACTCATCACGAGTTCATGGTGTTCCTGTCACTCACCATGCTAATGCCTCATGTCAGGAAGCATAGGTTGCCTGACTATTGGATCACCAATGATCTCATATCCACCCCTGCCTTCGGGAAATATATGTCTCGCGACCGGTACCTTGACATCCTCGCAGCGCTCCATCTTGTCACCAACACCGACGTCCACCGCCCAGACAAGCTGTGGAAGATTAGGACGTTGTACGACATGATGCGAGAACGCTTCACCTCCTACTTCAAGCCCTTCCGCAAGGTCGTCATTGACGAGTCTCTTGTGCTGTTCCGGGGAAAGCTCCACTTCCGGCAGTACATCCCCTCAAAGAGACATCGCTTTGGCATAAAATTCTTTGTGCTGTGCGACTACCGAACTGGCTATGTCCTGGACTTCCTGGTCTACAGCGGGAAGGAAGGGGACGTGCTTGTGGACCCCGTCATTGGCTTTGGCGGAGCAGTGGTGCAAGCCATGATGGACCGCTATTTCCATAAGAATCACGTCCTCTACACGGACAACTACTACACGTCCCCCACTCTCTCAAAGTACAGTAAACTTCCGTTAATCCGAAGGGCAGCGGACCGGCCCTCGTTCGGATTAGTGGATTTTTCGGATTATCGGACTTTACCCTATGAACCTGTGTATTAATGGCCTGACGAAAACATTGAGGCATTAGGCCACCCAAATGACACAATGGTGCACACATATCGGCTCATATGTTCATGAAATCACTTCAAAAGTTTACCATTGTCATTGTAGCCTATTACCTACTTCAAAACATTCAGATTAATGGTTAATGGATGGATCCTCAAAGAATGTGTGGAAGAGTTAGTGGAACTAATCTATGAAATCATCAAATCTTCACTGAATGAGGGAGACCTGCCAGTGGAATGGAACATAGTACCAATTTACAAAGGAGGAGACAGAGAAAATCCGCTTAACTACAGACCGGTGTCCCTCACCAGCATTGTTTGTAAAATTTGTGAGAAAATTATAAGAAAAAAGTTGACACACTTCATTGAGGGACAGGGGGTGCTTAGCGAGAAACAGTTTGGATTCAGGGAAGGGAGATCTTGTGTATCTAATTTATTAAGCTTTTATAGCAGAGTTGTAGATGTTACACAGGAGAGAGAGGGATGGGTTGACTGTATTTACCTGGACCTGAAAAAGGCCTTTGACAGGGTGCCTCACAAAAGGTTATTGTGGAAATTGCAGGTTGTTGGAGGTGTACATGGTAGGATGTTAAAATGGATGGAAAACTTTTTAATAGGAAGAGAAATGAGGACCACGATACGAGACGAATATTCACAGTGGAGGAGTGTGACGAGCGGAGTACCACAGGGATCAGTGTTGGGTCCGATAATGTTCCTACTTTATGTAAACGACATGCCAGAAAACTTGAATAGTCATATGAATATGTTTGCGGATGACGCTAAGATCATGAAGAATGTTTTTAATATTGTTCAACACTCATTAAACAAGGGGAACTTCCCTTAGAATGGAAACTAGCGAATATAACTCATATATAAAAGTGGAAATAAAGAAGACCCGCTAAATTATCGACCGGTATCCTTAACGAGTGTTATATGCAAGCTTTGTGAAAAGATTATTAGAAAAAGATGGGTGGGTATGTTGGAGGAGAGGGAAATAATTTCAAGCAAGCAGTTCGGGTTCAGAAAAGGTCATTCGTGTACCACTAATTTGTTGAGTTACTATGATAGGGTAATTGACATTGTACAAGGGAGGAAGGGGTGGGTAGATTGTATTTACTTAGATTTCAAGAAGGCATTTGATAAGGTGCCTCATAAGAGATTGTTGTGGAAGCTCAGGACTGTGGGGCGGGTTGAGGGAGTATTATTAAAGTGGATGGAAAACTATTTAATTGGGAGGGAAATGCGAACAGTAATAAAAGGAAAGTTCTCCTCGTGGAAAAAGGTAAAAAGCGGAGTGCCTCAAGGATCGGTGTTTGCCCCAATCATGTTTTTGGTTTTCATCAACGACCTTCAAATAGGAATAGGCTCATATATATCTATGTTTGCTGATGATGCAAAATTAATGAAGCATATTACAAGTAGGAGTAGTTGTGAAGAATTACAGAGGGACCTAGATAAATTATATGAGTGGAGTCAAACTTGGAAAATGGAATTCAACACGAGTAAGTGTCAGGTTCTTGAGATGAGAAAAAGTAAATATAGACCTTCTTGGGAATACAAAATAGGAGATGAAATAATTAGTAAAGCTGGGAAAGCAAAAGACCTAGGGGTAGTTATGGCAGACAGCTTGTCACCTGAACAGCATATAAATAAAATAACTGGTGAAACCTATGCAGTGTTGACTAACATGAGAATAGCTCTGAATTATTTAGATGAAGAGATGTTAGCAAAAATAATAGGGACAATAATACGACTAAGACTGGAGCATGCAGCAGTATTTACCTAATTGCCTAATTGTATTTACCTAATTGTAGTTTACAGGAGTTGAGCTAAGCTCGTGTTGTCCCGTCTCTCAGTCTACTTTTTATCCAATTTTTTCTTGAAAATATGGATGTTCCTTGCCCCTACCACCTCCTCCTCCAGCCCATTCCATTTGTCAATACATCTATAGGGGAAGCTAAACTTCCTGATATCGTTCTTGCAGGTAGGTCTTTTTACTTTGTAGCTGTGGCCTCTAGTTATTCCTGTATCCATAATTAATATATCCTCCCTATCCAGCCTCTCCAGCCCCCGGGTACATTTGTACATCATTATCATGTCTCCCCTCTCTCTCTCCTCTCTTTTAGACTCGGTAGATTTAATTTGTCTAGCCTCCCTTCATATGGTAGTTCTCTGAGACTTGGAACCAATCTAGTGACTGCTCTCTGGATTCTTTCTAACTTGTGAATATCCTTCTTTAGATGCGGGGACCACACCACTGCTGCATACTCCAATCTTGGTCTAATCATACTCTTCATAATTTTCGCTACCATGGTCTCATCCATTAGTGGTGTGGTCTCCACACCTTATCAAACATAATAAAAACTGGAAAGAGTTCAGAGAGTTGCCACTAAGATGATAGCTAGCCTTAGAGACCTGCCATATGAGGAGAGATTGGAGAGGCTAAAGCTGCCAATGCTGAGGGAGAGGAGAGAGAGAGGTGACATGATCATGATGTTTAAGTGTGTGAAAGGTTTTGAGAAGATCGACAAGGGAGATTTTGTGGTGAGGGACGAGGGAAGAACCAGGGGTCATGAATCTAAGTTGAGGAAAGTTGTATGTAAGTCTGATGTAAGAAAGTTCAGCTTCCCGTATAAATCTCAAGCCTCTAGCTCCCATACGACCGGAGTAATGAAGGTTCAAAGTGGCGGTGAACTAAGGGTGTAAAGTATCCCCACTAAGCCCACCACCACCGGCCGCGCGGCTGTCTTGGCCCGCTCACAGCTACCGGCCCGGCTCGCACACACACTACGGTACCTCCCCCTCCTATTCTCCCGCCATTTCCTACCTTACGAGCCACGTAAATTATTTTAATATGCCGGACGCACGTGATGCGTCGCTGGGAGTTGGTGATAACAAACTGCCGACGCATCACGTGCGACGCTGGGTCTCAATGGGTTAAACAGGAACGTTTTTTACGAAAGCCGTGTTGAGTATCTTTAAGTATGTTATTTTCCTCTAAGTGATTTACGAGTCTGTCTCGTATGACCGTTTCTAGCATTTTACATACAACTGAGGTTAAGCTAATTGGACGATAGTTACTGGGTAGGGATTTGCTGCCTTTTTTTGAATATCGGTGTTACGTTGGCTAGCTTCCACTGATGAGGCATAGTTCCAGACTGCAAGGATTTATTGAATAGTAATATCAGTGGTTTGGAGAGCTCATCCTTAGCTTCCTTTAGAACTCTAGGCGAGATTGTATCAGGTCCAGGCGTTTTATTTACCTTGAGTTTATCTAAACAATTCAATACTTCTCTCTCTGTAACGGTGATATTGTTTAGAACCTCTGAATTATCAATCTGAATCGGCGATGGTGTAGGGATATCACTGAGGTCTTCTGTTGTAAAAACTGATGCAAAGAAGGTATTGAGGGCATTACTCATTTGTACTTCATCTTTGGTGTATTCTCCATTTTCATCGACTAACGGTCCAACAGTTGAAGTAACTACTTTTTTCTTTCTGATATAACTATAGAATTCTTTCGGGTTTGTTTTACTTTGATTCGCAATATGTAACTCTAAGGTCTTTTTACTTTGCTTAATTAACTTTTTGGCTTTGCTTCGTAGCTCTACAAATTTCACCCGTTCTTCGTCATTTTGTGAGGATTTTAATCTATCATTAGCAATTTTTTTAGCAAGCAGGCAGTTTGAAATATCTTTATTCCACCATTTGGGCTTATTATTATGGCCTGGACACCGTATTTTCGATGGTATGCAGTCATGCACTGCTTTTAGGTAAGTGGTTTCGAATAACTTCCAAGATGTATTTATGTCGTTATTGTTAATTAAAAAGCTCCAGTCAGTTTCTTTAAACATAGCTCTAAGTTTATGGAAGTTTGCTTTCTTGAAATTAGGGACTTTTTCGATGCTACTATTTGGTTCGTTACTAGTAAACTTTAAAGTGAAAGTTATCGTACATTGGTCGCTGTTACTGAATTCATCACCAACATTCAAATTCTCTATTAATTCTTCTTTTGTTGCAAGTACAATGTCAAGAACGTTATTACCACGGGTCGGCGTTCGAACAAATTGATAAAGCGAACTCTCTTGCAAGTTCGTATACAAGTCATGTCCGGAGTGTGAAGTAAGAGTATCGCCCCACTTGGTCACAGGTAAATTAAAGTCGCCAAAAATTACGGTATCTTGTGAGTTACTTACATCTGCAATTTGTTCGTAAATTTCTCGGTCAGTTTGCACTGATTGAGCTGGAGGTCTGTATATTAATGCAAGTATTATTTTTGTACCTTTATTATTCTTTATTAGCACAAAAGATGCGTCGACGTTCACAATTTGAGGTTTTGACAAGAGGGTAGGGTTAAGACTTTCTTTGATATAAAGTATAACGCCACCTCCATGTGAGCAAGTGACCTGAGGGCGTTAAGCCTGGGTGTCAGTTTCTTTTTAATGTTTGTGGTGTGCTGTTTGAATGTCATAGGAGTATCATATGTTACTCCTAGGATTTTGGGTGTGTGTGTATGTGTTAGGGGTGTGTTGTTTATGGTGAGTTGAGGGATGTATTCGTGTTCTCCTGTCCAGCTTGTGAGCAGGGTTGCGGTGGATTTGGCTGGGGCTAGATTAAGTCTGTTTGTAGTGCACCAGCCATGTAGTGTGTTGAGATAGGGTTGAAGGAGATCTGTTGCTCTTTTTGGGTCATGGTGTGTGCATGTGAGTGTTATGTCCTCTGCATAGGAGGCTAAGTTTATTTGGGGCGTATTGGGTGTAGTTATATCGTGCATGTACAGATTGAAGAGTGCGGACGATAGGCGATAGAGTGCGGGCGATTATTGTGGTGTTGATGTTGGTTGTTGTTGTTTTGTACTAGTGGTATTTTATTAGTTATTGTTTATCATCGACGGGGTTCTCGAGCTTATTACTGAATTATGATGAGGATGAGGATGATGGTTGTTGTTGTCGTAGTAGTAGTAGTTTTAGTTGTTGTTTATCATTATTACTCTTTTTTTCCGCAGCTCCCGTTCTACATTGACAGGGATCTCAAGCTTATTATTATGAATATGGTTGTTGTTGTAGTTATAGTAGTAGTAGTTATCATTGTTTTTATTGTTGTTTAACCCCTCCCGCCCGGGCAGCATTTTAAAATGACACCGCAGCAGATGGGCCGGAGCTCCCAGGTGTTATTTTAAAATCCATAAGCTTGAAAGCCTATTAAGCGTGGTTTGAAAGCCGTGCGTCGACCGTATGTAAACAAAGCCGGTCTTTGCGACACCGCACCTTCGAAAACAAGAAGGAGAAGTCTGATCAATGTTGTTGTCTGCTAAGACTAAATTAGTGTGTAAATGTCCGATATTGCTCAATCCGCGGCTAAATGCTCTCCACGGAAATCGTCATCACAACTGAACCAGTTGACCTACAGAGCTCTACGCAACGCCAGTCTACAGATACCAAACAGGGCTACGTTTTTGAGATGTGTGTGAATTCTCTAGCAGTTAACAAAGATAGTGCTAGGCCTATTACAAAAAATTTCGGCTAGATCGCCCGAATCTGAATGCTGTCCTTAGGAAGGCGAGCCCGGGCAAGAAGGGTTAACATTACTCTCTCCTTCCGCAGCTCCCGTTCTACATCGACGGGGATCTTAAGCTTATTATTATGATGATGATGATGGTTGTTGTAGTAGTACAGTAGTAGTAGTAGTCATTGTTTTTATTGTTGTTATCATTACTCTTTCCTTCCGCAGCTACCGTTCTACATTAACGGGGAACTCAAGCTTATTATTATGATGATGGTTGTTGTTGTTGTAGTAATATTAGTAGTAGTAGTAGTAGTAGTAGTAGTAGTAGTAGTAGTAGTAGTAGTAGTAGTTGTTGATTATCATTACTCTTTCCTTCCTCAGATCTCGTTCTACATCGACGGGGATGCTGGGGGATCTCAAGCTTAATATGATGATGGTTGTTGTTGAAGTTATACAGTAGTAGTAGTTGTAGAATTTGTTGTTGTTGTTTATCATTGTTTATCATTAGCCTACTCTTTCCTTCCGCAGCTCCCGTTCTACATCGACGGTGATCTGAAGCTGACCCAGAGTGTGGCCATCATGAACTACATCGGCCGCCAGCACAACCTCTGCGCGGACTCCAACCTGCACAAGGCCTACGTGGACATGCTGGTACAACAGGTCATGGACATCAGGAACAAGTACTACGAGGTCGTCTTTGATGAGGCCTATGTAAGTTAACGGGGAAAATTGTCTTTGTTTGCCCCGTAACAAGGTCATGACCTATCCCTGTTAATCAAGGGAGTGCAAGGGGAAATTATAGGGGCCTGAAAATGCTTGACCAAGTCATGAAGGTCTGTGAGAGAGTCTTTGAAGGTATGATAAGGGAAAGCATTTCTATCGACGATATGCAGTTCGGTTTCATGCCAGGACGTGGCACAATCGACGCTATCTTCATAGTCAGGCAGCTGCAGGAAAGACATCTGCTTAAAGATAGGGATCTGTATCTTATGTTTGTAGACCTGGAGAAGGCCTTTGATAGGGTGCCCTGAGAAGTTTTGCTGTGGGCTATGAGAAAACTTAGCGTATAGGAGTGGCTGGTGCGTGTGATAATGAAGATGTACGAGGACTCGTGAACGGCAGTGAGGGTGAAAGGTGTACTGAGTGAGGAGTTTATAGTTCGCATTAGAGTCCACCAGGGCTCTTGTGTTAAGCCCTCTTTTCTTTGTTATGGTTTTTGAGGCTCTATCTGGTGATTTCAGAATTGGACTCCCCTGGGAACTGCTATACACAGATGACCTAGTACTTATCGCAGATAGTGTGCGAGATGCCGAAGTCAAGTTTAGAAGATGGAGAGAGGGCATGGCAAGTAAAGGATTAAGAGTTAACTTAAATACAACCAAGGTTTTCCACAGTAGATTAGGTCTAGGAAAGGTAGAAAAAAGAGGGGCATAGCCATGCGCAGTACAGTATGCAGAAAAGGGATGGGCGCGAACTCAATAGTGTACAGTGTAGCGTCTACCGCAGCTGGGTACATCACAAGAATAAAGGAACGTCTACCAAGGAAGAAGTCCGAAATTGAGAAATTTGTATGCATAGTATGTATGCAAAGGCGAGCTTGTATTCAATGACCGGCTCGAGAGTGTCAACTTTGGCAATGAGGCACTGGAGATGGTGAACAAGTTTTGCTACTTGGGAGATACCATCTCTGCCAGTGGTGGGGCTGAGGCTGCCACTATCGCCAGAATAAGATGCGGCTGGGGAAAGTTTAGAGAACTTTTGCCACTACTCACCATGAGGAGACTCCCTCTCCCCTTGAAAGACTTTTTCAAAGCAGATGATATCAACAGAATGGATAGCATTGAGATAAGATTGGTGAGATGGATGTGTGGTGCCAAACTGCAAGATAGTATATTAAGTGAGGAGCTAAGGAGAAGGTTAGGTATCAAGAGTATCAGTGATGAGATAAATGCCTACTAGCAGGCTTGGATGGTTTGGACATGTGGAGAGGATGGATGAACAAGCTGGGTGAAAAGATGCAAGTCAATGAATGTGGAGGGAGCTGCACCAAGTGGACCAAGAAAGACATGGGCTCGGACTTTGCAGTCTGATCTTAAATCAAAGAACCTGACAAGTGAGGCAGCTCTTAACAGGGTTGCCTGGAATAAGTGAATATTTTTTACAGAGAGGGGGGTATAATCTCTAGATGTGATGAGGGTATGTTATTATGGGCACTTTAACCCCTCAAACCCGGTTGGGCTCTGAGGCACCCATAACAAACGCGGCCCGCGGACCCCGGAAGGGCTCTGAGGCTCCGGCAGCTTGTTTTGAAAGGCGTCCGTCCGATGCATATAAACACAGCCGGTTGGACCGACGCCGCACACCTCCGAACACAAGAAGGAGAGGCGTAGTTTGTTCTTGTGTGGCTGTATGTTGTCGTTTCAATAGTGAAAAGTGACTAATATGGCTGACATCGCCACAAAGTTCTCTCCACGGAAATTGTCATCACAACTGAACCAGTCAACTTAAAGAGCTCTACTCAATGCCATTCTACAGGTACGAAACACATCTATGCTTGGGGATGCGGAAGCAGTCAAAATAACAAAGATACGGTAGCCTAGGCAAGATGTTTTTTCGGCCAAATCCCCTGGGTTTCGGGGAATATTTATAGAATACATAGCCGAGGCTGGAGGGTTAAATACTTAGTTTCTTACAGTAGATCCTCTGGAAAAAGGCAAACTATGCCTGTGTATCCAGCTCAGTACCAGTACTTGCACTGCTGCGGCGGTAGCAGACGCAACATTTTTACTATTCTGTATTTTTGTTTTATAATCAAACTTCAAATCTTGTCTTCCCCATGCTTTATCAAGATTACTTTCAAACTCCCTTATTGATTCGGAATCGACTACATACTGGGGCAGTGCGTTCCACTCATTTACCACTCTATCACAAAATGAGTTCTTTGCCTTCTCAAGCTTATTTCTTTCTTTGTAAATTTTCTTAGAGTGTCCTCTCGTTCTTGTTCCCTCCCGCATCAAGAAGATACCTTCACGCACATCCTCATCGTACTTTCCTGACACTATCTTAAAAGTCTCTATCATATCCCCTCTCTTTCTCCTATATGCCAGTGTCGGAAGCCCCAGTGTCCTCAACCTCTGCTCATAGCCCGTGTTCTTCAACGTTGGTACCAGCTTGCTAGCTCTCCTCTTCACTTTCTCCACTGCTTCTATATCCTTTACCATATATGGAGCCCACACCTGGTTCGCATATTCCAGGTGCGGCCTAATCAGCCCTACAATTCTATTGGCTTTGTTTATCTTTCCCACTAAATGTTCTGAGAAATTTAACTTATTGTCTATCACTACTCCTATATCCTTTTCTGCATTCACTTCCTCCATCGCTTCATACATACTGTATCCTACCTTGTCTATCTTGCTGGTCCCAATCCGCATGTACTTGCATTTTTTTGGATGAAAAGGCATTAACCAATGCTCAGACCATCCCTTCATGCCCTCCACATCTCCTTGAAGCAAACCCATATCTTCCTTACTCCTCACTCTTCTATACAGCTTAGTGTCATCCGCATACAGGTATACCTCACTTCCATTAGTTATAACTTCAGGTAAGTCGTTGATAAATATAACGAACAGCAGTGGTCCCAACACAGATCCCTGAGGAACCCCACTTGTAATTTCCCTCCACCCCGAGCCTATTCCATTCACCAGTACCCTCTGTCTCCGATCTTTCAGGAAGGCTTCTATCCATTTCACACATTTCTCCCCTATATTATAGCTTCTAACTTTCTTTATTAACCTTTTATGTGGGACCTTATCGAAGGCCTTCATAAAATTGCAATATACCACGTCTATTACATCACCATCTTCTAGAATTTGCATCCAATCATCTACCACCTTAATTAGCTGTAGTACCGTCGACCTCCCCGGCAAAAATCCGAACTGTCTCCCACTGAAAAGTTGGTTTGACTTCATATGATCCATTATTCCTTCTCTAATTACCGTTTCCATTAGTTTACACACAACACTTGTCAAACTGACTGGTCTATTATTTCCTGGATCATTTCTCTTTCCCTTCGTATAGCTGTTATGTTCGCCTCTCTCTAGTCCATCGGGATTTGTCCTGTATTAAACGATACCTCAAATAACATTTTCAATGGCTCTACTGACATCTCCCCTCCTTCCTTTATGATTCTTGGGTGTATCCCATCCGGTCCCGGTGACTTACTTCTGTTCATTTTTTCTATAGCCCTTCTTATTCTAGCATGGGAAAACTCTATTAGTTCTAGTGCCGGTGCCTGTTTGATGGGAATAGTAGGCACTGCATCCTCCGACTCCACTGTTAGTACCCCCCCAAAGTATTTCCCCAGCACCTCTGCTTTCTCCTTATCAGTCTCCGCTCTACTCCCACCATTCAACCCCCCTACCAGCTCTGAGATCCCTACTCTTCTTGTTAACTTTTCCTGAATGTACTTCCAGAATATTTTTGGATTATCCTTCACATTTCTAGCTATCTCTCTCTCCCTCTCCTTCACCCCCCTCCTTGTTTCCCACCTTATTTTATTGTTTATTTGTCTGCATTCCAGATCCACTTCTTTAGCTTCTATACTAGACCCCCTGTTCTTTTTTAACAATTTTAATCTTTCCCACAATCGTTTCTTTCTTCTAATCAATATCCAAAGCTTTCTTTTCATTGGCAATTCTGGGTTAGTTCTTTTCCTCAATTTTGTTTTATCCTTATATTCCCTTACTGGTACACTTTTGGATACAGCATTCTCCAGTTTGACTCTAATTTTCCTCCACATTCCTTCAGCATCTTCACCGTTCAAGTATTCCCCCCAGTCAATGTCCAAACACCGTCTCAGCAGCACATAATCTGCTCTATCATACATGTATATTTTTACCCTTTACCCTTTTCATATCCAAATTATACAGTATAGTGTGTTGGTTTATTGTTCACTTGCAGTCGTAAGGCTGAAAATCTACAGAGTTTTGTCTTATCCTAGGTTGTTGTGGTTGTTCCCCAGGCTGTGTTACCGAACACCCTCAAGGTCCCAAGTAAGGCCAAGGCCATAACTGAGCACCCTCACAGAACCCTCCCTGCTTACCACTAAAAAAAAAAACAAGTGATCGAAGCCGTTCCAAGGCGAGGAGCTGAGGAGAGGCAGAAACACCCGGGACATCGAAGCCCCACCCAAGGCCCTGTGCCTCTTAACAATTATGAAGGGAAGTTGAGTACAGTACAATGCTTTTTCTACCTTAAATACAAGGTCACATGCGACCATTGACGACCGTGAAGTGCCGAATTCCCATCATAGTACATACGCAGATGCCCTTGTGAGAGTATGTGTAGGCTAACACAAGCTGATAGCCTGACTAGGGATGTACCACCATACAATCCTCTCCATCGGGATAGGCAAAAAAACTTAAGATTCTGGGGGACTCGTACCCTCAACCTCACGGTCAGCGAACAGTGGCTTATACCACTCGGCTAACCCGACCCAATAGTGAGTGTGTGTGTGTGTGTGTATTCACCTATTTATATTCACCTATTTGTAGTTTGTGGTGTCCTGTCTCGGTTTCAATTGGCTATTGACTAAACAAAGGGTAACCCCAGGAATAAGACCTGGTGGTGGAACGATGAGGTAGAACCTGCTGTGAAATAGAAAAGGAGATGCTTCAAAACATGGAAGAAGGGAGACAGCAAGGAGGAATACCAGGCAGTTAAACGAACTGCCAAAATGAGTTATTTACAATGCCAAAAAAGGAATTAAGGACCGGGTCCTCGAACAAGTGTGTAACACTGACAATTCCAATGGGATCTTCAATCTAGCTAGGCAAGTTAAAAATAACAGTAGGGATATTATTGGTGAACAGTGTGTTAGAAATGATAATGGGAAGATTGTGTATGCAGAAAATTAAATCAGAGAAGCATGGAAGGCATAATATGAACGATTGCTAAATGTAGAGTTTGAATGGGATAAGGAACAGCTTAGTATTGAAAAACTAATATCTGGACCCCCTCCTTTGATAGCACCATCTGTAGTGAGCAACACAATCAATAAAATGAAGGACGGTAAAGCTCCAGGGTGCTCTGACATTGTCGCTGAGATAATTAAAGCCTCAGGGGAGACTGGTGTCAACTTAGTCACCGAGTTGATAAACACCATTATTAAAGATGAGAAAATCCCAGAGGATTGGCACAAAAGTGTAATAGTAAATATATACAAAGGAAAAGGGGCTGTGCTAAATAGAGGTAATTATAGGGGCCTGAAAATGCTTGACCAAATCATGAAGGTCTGTGAGAGAGTTTTTGAGAATTTGATCAGGCAAAGCATCTCCATTGATGATATGCAGTTTGGTTTTATGCCAGGACGTGGTGCAACCGATGTTATCTTCATAGTCAGGCAGATACAGGAAAGATATTTACTAAAAGGCAGGGATCTTTACTTTGTGTTTGTAGACCTGGAGAAGGCCTTTGACAGGGTGCCTAGAGATGTGCAGTGGGCTATGAGGAAACTAGGTGTGGAAGAGTGGCTGGTGCCGCTCAGTGGTGTGTGTGATAATGAAGATGTACGAGGATTTATGAAGTGCGGTGAGGGTGAAGGGTGTACCGAGTGATGAGTTCGCAGTCCGTGTTGGAGTTCATCAGGGTTCAGTGTTAAGCCCCCTCCTCTTTATTATGGTCCTGGAGGCACTGTCTAGAGTTTTTAGAGGCGGACTCCCGTTGGAACTGTTTTATGCAGACGATTTAATCCTAATAGCTGACAATATGCAAGATAAGGCCAAATTCAGAAGATGGAGAGAGGGCATGGCGAGCAAGGGTTTAAGAGTCTATATTAACAAAACCAAGGTTATGCATTGTAGCTTGAGACGAGGCAATGTGGAAAAGAGCGGTGCATACCCATGTGCAGTGTGTGGAAAGGGTGTGGGTGCTAACGCGATTCAATGTAGCATCTGTCGACGCTGGGTGCACCATGGGAGTAAGCGCTGTAGTAGAATAAAGGGACCCCTGCCGAAGGATATGTAAGAAATAGAGAAATTTGAGTGCGTAGTGTGCAAAGGCGAGCTTGTGTTAAGTGGTCCTGTGGCTGTGAATTTTGGAAATGAGTCATTAGAACTGGTGGACAAGTTTTGTTACCTAGGAGATACCATCTCTGCCGGTGGTGGGGCCGAGGCTGCCACTGTCGCTAGAATTAGTTGTGGCTGGGGGAAGTTCAGAGAACTGCTGCCAATTCTGACCAAGAAAAGATGCCTCTCCCTCTGAAGGGAAAGGTGTATGCCTCATGTGTTAGAAGTGCAATGACGTATGCCTCAGAAACATGGGCCGTTAAAATAGAGGATGTCAACAGAATGGAACGTAATGAGATGAGAATGGTGAGATGGATGTGTCGGGCCCGGCTGCAGGATAGAATAACAAATGTTAAGCTGAGGAGACACTTAGGTATAAAGAGTATTAGCGAGGTGATGCGTACAAGTAGACTGGGATGGTATGGACATGTGGCGAGAATGGATGAACAAAATTGGGTGAAAAAATGCTGTTCTGTGATTGTGGAGGGAGATGCACCAAGGGGTGGACCGAGGAAGACCTGGGATCGGGCTATACGTGCCGATCTCAAATCCAAAAACTTGACAAGTGAAGCAGCCCTTAACAGGGTTGCCTGGAACGCCGCCATTAGAACAAGAGACTGAAATTGCACGTATGTGTGGAGCACTCAGTCTTAACATTTTATGTATATGTATGTATGTATCTAGTTTACTTTAAAAGCTGTGGATATTTCTTGCTTCTACAACCTCCGCACTTAAGTTATTCCACCTATCTATCGTTTTATATTGAAAGCTAATTGGATGAAATCATGCTAACCCAGATAATCACATCCATGATCAGACCTAGATTGGAATATGCAGCAGTGGTATGGTCCCCCCATCTAAGAAAACACATAAATAAACTGGAGAAAGTGTGTGTGTGTGGAATATTTACAAATTGAAAATGACTATAATAATGGGTGATATTCTGTCCCCAGCCCAGCAAGGAGGAAGGGTACCTGAAGAATCTGCCGGTCCAGCTAAAGATCTTCTCAGACTTCCTGGGAACCAACGATTGGTTCGTTAACAATAAGGTCAGTTACGGATGCCTTTATAATGTACCGGTATCTATAGTATTCTCTCTCTTGCTATCTCTCTCTCTCTCTTTCGCTCGCTCTCTCTCTCTCTCTCTCTTTCGCTCGCTCTCTCTCTCTCTCTTTCGCTCGCTCTCTCTCTCTCTTTCGCTCGCTCTCTCTCTCTCTTTCGCTCGCTCTCTCTCTCTCTTTCGCTCGCTCTCTCTCTTTCGCTCGCTCTCTCTCTTTCGCTCGCTCTCTCTCTTTCGCTCGCTCTCTCTCTCTTTCGCTCGCTCTCTCTCTCTTTCACTCTCTCTCTTTCACTCTCTCTCTCTCTCTTTCACTCTCTCTCTCTCTTTCACTCTCTCTCTCTCTCTTTCACTCTCTCTCTCTCTCTTTCACTCTCTCTCTCTCTTTCACTCTCTCTCTCTCTCTCTCTTTCACTCTCTCTCTCTCTCTTTCACTCTCTCTCTTTCGCTCTCTCTCTCTTTTGCTCGCTCTCTCTTTCTCTCTCTATCTATCTCTCTCTATCTATCTCTATCTATCTCTCTCTCTCTCTCTCTCTCTTATCTATCTATCTATCTATCTATATATCTCTCTCTCTCTCTCTCTCTCTCTCTCTCTCTCTCTCTCTCTCTCTCTCTCTCTCTCTCTCTCTCTCTCTCATTAAAAACAAATAAAATAAATTAACTATTTATACCGTATATATATATATATACAGTAGATGTATTATATATAGATGTATATATTTATATATTTTATAATCTATAATCTATATTTTATTAATTCCACCACAACACCAAACACCCCCAATGAAATCAATTAAAGTATATATGTGATCACAGATTTTTGCCACAGTTTATATACTGTATAATTATACAGTATGTATATATATCATCATCATCATCAAATCTGACGCCCCGCTTCTAGAGGAAGCGCCCCCAAAAGGGATGGCCTTGTCAGAAACTGCCTCCAGGCTCCCAGACATGCCCCGACTGACCCACTCCACAGTGCCATTTCCACTAAGTGGATTATGACCATGAACACTGAAGGAGCAGACCCAGAGCAGTCCCTCACCCGGATGGCAGTTCCACCACTGTTTTGCTATTTTATATATATATATATATACAGTATATACCGGTACCGGTATACCGGTATATACAGTATAATCCCTTATATCCGAAAATCACGAATCTCAGGACATTTCGGATATTCGAAAATTAGGCCTAGTTTTTTTTTTTTTTTTTTTTTTTTTTTTTTTTTTTTTTTTTTAACTAGGCTAGGCCTATTTATTTATTAGGAATTAGGCCTCTAGGAAGTCCAAAGTTTAACTAACTATTAAATGTTTACTAACATAGAAGAGCATGGCAGGCAAGCTAAACAAATCTCTAGTAGGCCTAACCTTCATTAAATAATCAATGAATATACACAAAATAAAGTGTTTAACTCACCATTGAAGATTGATGCAGAGGTAGTGCTGTAATCCAGGGTGATGCAGAGGAACTGTAGTGCTGTAATCCAGGGTTTGCCATTTCCAAACCACCAACAGAGGTAGGCATGTTGGTTCGTTTTTTTTCAGTGGTTTCCCCAGTAGGCCTATTCCACTATCCATATCAGCAAATGTTTTTTGTCATCCACTTGCACTAGCCTATGCTAGTTATCAGACACATCCCTCCGCTTGAACAAGAATCGATCGAGATTAATCTTCTTCTTCGAGGGAGTAAAGGTACACCAGCCAGTGAAGGATTCTTGACTTCCATTGACTGGAATCTCTGGGGTGACTGAAGACTCTGGGGCGAGTGGAGGCTCTGGGGTGAGTGGGGACTCTGAAGTCTCGGAGTCTGTAGGGTCTGGGGTGACTGGAGGCTCTGGGGTGACTGGAGGCTCTGGGGTGACTGACGATTCTCGGCTTGATGACGACGATGACTCTGCTGGCTTTGTACAGAACTTGCGGATGTCTGACTGGCAGATTTTGTCACTCCGTCTGTTCTGAAAGACTTCATATATGGCTCGGTGGGTTAAAAGTTCCTGAGCTGTGAAGCTGCTGTTTCTCTCCAAGAACTTTATCACCGTTCGGTATGCCGTGTCTGCAGCTTCCCAGGTATAGCCGTGTTCCACCTCCTCTTCCTCCGAGTCCGAACTGCTGCACTCCTTCTCGCTTGGGGAGATCACAGAATTGATGATCTCTTCATCAGTGAAGACCTTGCTGACTGGAGCGTCCGCATCGGCATTCAACCACTGGTCGATCTCCTCAGCATCCACATGGCGAAGTGGATGGTTCCTGGGCGCAGCTGCGATGACCTGTTTAGGCGACTCTTCTTGGGTCTCATCAATGAGATTTTCATCAAGCTTAGTCAACAGCACAATCTCGGGCCACATCGGTTTCCATGCGTTGATTAGGGTTGTGTTCTTTACTTTAAGCCAGGCAGCAGCGATGGAAAAAATTGCCTCCTTAATGTTCACACTTTTCTGGAAATCCAGCACAGAGCCACCAGTGAACCTCACACATTTCTTTGAAAAATCAGTCTTGTAGATTTTCTTCACTGCCTGTATTATTCCCTGATCTTGTGGCTGGATCACAGAGGTTACATTTGGAGGCAAATAGGTCACAAAAATGTTCCCATTCACCAATTCTTCAGCATCTGGATGGGCTCGGCAATTATCCAACAACAACATCACCTTTGAGTCCTCAGGAAGGCCCATTTCCTTCAGGTGATTTTTTACTGAAGGCACAAATTTGTGATGATACCAGTGCTTAAAAATAACCCTGGTCATCCATGCACTTGTCTGGTTGTCATAGTCCACAGGCAAATGCACAACATTCTTGAAGGAAGTTGGCTTTTTAGCTTTGCCCAAGACTAGGGGGCGAAGCTTGTGTGTCCCAGCAGCATTCGAGCAAAACAAGACAGTTATCCTATCCTTGTTTTTCTTGAAGCCCACAGCTACTCTTTCAGATGGGCCAGCTAGTGTAGATTCTGGCATCATTCTATAATAGAATGCAGTTTCATCAGCATTATAGATGCATTCTGGTGGAATGTCGTCGTGTTCATGCAACAGGTCTCTGAAGGTTAACTTAAATTCCGCGGCAGCTCCGTCGTCAGCAGACTTTTTCTCCCCACACACATCAAGGCGCCTAATTCCGTGTCTTTCCTTAAAACGGTTAAGCCAGCCATCACTAAAGCCACACTCTTCTTTTATGCCCATCTTTTCATGATAATCTCTTGCTTTTTCAATGATTATTGGACCACTCATTGGGCATCCTTCGGCTCTCTTTACCAAAAACCATTCGTAAAGCACTTTGTCAAGCTCCACAAATTTGGCTTCTCGTATTGTATGCCGCTTCTCCAAGGTCTTCTTAACGTCGGAATTGGCCACAAAGCTCAGCAACTTGTCCTTTTGTTTCCTTATATCATAAAGCGTTGTAGAACCGCAATTATACAGGCGCATCAATGTCGTCCTACTGGTTCCCGCATCCATCTTGTGACATATTTCTATCTTCTGTTTAATGGTGAGTACAACCCTTTTCCTCTTGTTTGAAGATCCTGTCGACATCTTAAGTATACTAGGCGTTGATTTAGATGATTTCGGAGGCACCATAGCGTAGATGATAGGTAATTCACAGCGATAAACACGGAGCGGCACGAGCAAATTTTACGGACAATGGCGAGAGATACAATAACGCCGAAACAACACAGGGAGGCGGGAGGCTGCGCGGTGCGACACCTTGCGGTTGGGCCGTAAAATTGCCGCCCCGCACGAACGGGAGAGCGGTCTGTTTGAAATTACGGTTGGATCCCGAATTTCTGCGGTTATTAGAGTTTAGGAAAATAGGATGATTATGTACGGTTGACTGAGATTTTCGGTTGTACGAAATACGGTTATAAGGGATTATACTGTTATATATATATATATATATATATATATATATATATATATTTTTTTTTTTATATATACTGTATGTATATATATATATATATATATATATATATATATATATATATTGTATATACTGTATATACATATATATAAAATTATATATATATACATATATACCGTATATATATATATACAGTATATACACACTGTATATAAACGACTTAGTGGGTTCTACTCCTCAGATCACAATAGCGGAATCCATTTAAGTTTAATATAATCCTCAAATGTTCACCATAATACAAGGAAATATTATAAGTACCATACTGTATATAGCCGACTCCACGGGTTCTTCTCCTCCCCAGATCTCAGTTGCGGACTTCCCGATATACGAGTTCCTGTACGTGCACATAAGGTACGTCCCCGATAGCGTGAAGGCCTTCCCG
This sequence comes from Paralithodes platypus, assembly GCA_032716605.1. Taxonomy (NCBI): domain Eukaryota; kingdom Metazoa; phylum Arthropoda; class Malacostraca; order Decapoda; family Lithodidae; genus Paralithodes; species Paralithodes platypus. Next base: position 17,235,195 of record CM064531.1, read on the forward strand.
AACCTGCAGAGCTTCGTGTCGCGGTTCGAAGCCCTCCCAGCCATCCAGAAATACATGAAGTCTCCCAAATACCTCAAAGCCTGTAATGGTCTCTGGGCCAAGTGGGACAGCAGCAAGTAATACACTCAGTAAGGAAACAACCAATCAAGCAAGCAAACAAGTATTTTTGTGTTTATTCATCTATGTATTTATATATTTACTAGGAAGTAATCTAGCAAGCAATTTATTTGTTTATTTATCTATGTATTTATATTTTGATTAGGAAGTAATCAATCAAGCAATCAATCAAGCAAGCAAGTAATTTGTTGTTTATTCATCTATGTATTTATATATTTACAAGGAAGTAATCAATCAATCTAGCAACCAATTTATTTGTTTGTTTATTTATCTATGTATTTATATTTGTATTAGGAAGTAATCTATCAAGCAAACAAACAAGTAATGTTTTGTTTATTAATCTATGTATTTATATATTTACTATAGTCCGTTCATTATAGGTTGGGCAGAAATCGTAACCTCTAACCTCTGTAACTCAAAAAGAAGTAGAGTAATCAAGCTAATATTTATACCAAAACGGAAGACTTGGCTAGGGAATATGTGTAGGCTATAAATTGACAGCTCATTTGCTCTAGCCCTTTTTGAGTTACAGAGGTTAGGCTAGAGGTTACGATTTCTGCCCAACCTAGAATGAACATACTATAGGATGTAATCAAGTCTTTTTGATTCTCTGTCCTCACAACTCAGTGTCCTCAACTTAAATGCTTCTTCTGAAATCACTGTGTTGGGTGATTTTAATGTCCATAATGTTGAATGGCTCACTCATTCAGCCAGGACTGATGACGCTGGTCTTGAATGTGAGCTATTTGCAGACTCATTTAATCTCACTCAACTAGTCAACCGACCCACCCGTGTACCAGATAATCCTAATCATAATTCCCACCTACTGGACTTATTTTTAACAACCAATTCAGAAAATTATGATGTTACAGTGAGGTCCCTGCTTGGATCTTCTGATCACTGTCTGATACAGGCCACCTGTCTATCACCTACCACACCTTCCCACTCTGAACCTGTTTAGGTGACTAAATGGCATTACGATAGGGCAGCGTGGCGGCGTCTACGCCGTGGGACCACCTCCCGGAGCTGCCAACCGCGGATGGCTGCCGACCCTCCACGGCCGGAGACAAGATCAATCGACCAGTGGAGGACAACCGGATGCCGGCCGCGGGGAGCAGTTGCGGGAGCCAAACCGTCACAACTATCCCCTGCCCCCTCCCTGGGAGCACGGGTCCTTGGAGCGGCTTCGGTCGCGCCGGGAATTTCCACACCTCTCACACCACACACACACATCACACAGTTTTTCCTACACCGAGAAATGACTCTCCGGCTGTCATTTCTCGAAGACTACTTCTAGCCGGAGACATTGAGAGCAACCCAGGACCCACGTACACATACATATGTCCAACTTGCTCAAAACCCATCACTTTGAGTCGCCACACTAAGGGTTCAGTTCTCTAAAATGCATGCAGGAACTGGACCCACTTCACCTGTACAACACTTGTCTCCAAGAAACACTACACGAACACCTGGACCTGTTCCTCATGCCCCTCCCTCTCCCAGTCAAATCCCTCGCCTAAAACCCGTCCACCTCTCCTCCCCGACCCACCTAGCCTTTTCATATCATCCACTCCCCCCCCTAAAACCCGTCCACCTCTCCTCCCTAACCCACCTAACCTCCCCATACCATCCACATCCTCAACTCAACATACCACACCCCATCCTAATCCATTCCAACCCCCATCTCCTGCTCCCCAATCCCCACCCCCACCTCACCCATCCCAACCTCCAGCCCCTCCCTCATCCCCACCCCATCCTCGTGCAGCAGCACCCAACATGCATCGTGCACATAACATTAACATTCTCCAATTGAACATAGATGGCATTAACACAAAGAAACACAAACTCTCACACTTCATCAAACAACACAACATACACATTGCCATCTTACAAGAAACAAAACTCCGCACATCACAAAAAACACCCACATTTCATAATTTCACCACCATCAGACAAGACCGGGCTGTCGGCGGAGGCGGTGGACTCATCACCCTGGTACACAAAGAAATATCATACATAGTCACCAGTGTACAAACCAAATCCCTCCTCCCCCCAAATTATAACACAACAGAAATACAATCAATTAAAATACGCACTGACAACAAATCCAACATAACCATCATAAACACATACATCCCTCCCCAAACATCCCGTACAGTACCAAATGAATACAGACCACACTTACAACACACAAACACCCCACACATCATCCTGGGTGGTGACTTCAACGCCAAGACGTCGGCCTGGTTTGTCGACAACCCCGACACAGACAGAGGGCTGGTACTATAAAACCAAACAGATAACCTCATCATCCTTAACGACATCCATCAACATACCCATATTCCTCACCAAGCCCTCTATAACCCATCATCTCCAGACATCACCTTTTGCTCCCCAGAACTCGCCCCCACAACATCCTGGAGGGTGGTCAGAACCTTAGGCTCTGACCACCTCCCGATCATTATCACCACCAAAACCAGACTCACCCCAGCTAGCCACAAACACACATACACCAATTATAAAAGAGCTAACTGGGAAGCATTTACAAATGAGACAGAACAACACTTCACAACTCTAAACAGTACACCCATCACTAACATCAACAATGCTGTACACATACTCAATAAAACTATCCAAAATGCTGACAAGAAACACATTCCAAGAGGTAACAGAAAAAGACACAACCCCAACTTCACACCAGAAATTCAAAACCTCATCAGACAACGCGACACACTGAAACACTCCCCAGCACCCCACACACAAGACATCACACAACAAATTCAAGCACTGAACACCCAAACTAACAACAAAATACAAGAACATACACATACACATACATAACATTTTAAGACTGAGTGTTCCACACATAAGTGCAGTTTCAGTCTCTTGTCCTAATGGCGGCGTTCCAGGCAACCCTGTTAAGGGCTGCTTCACTTGTCAAGTTCTTGGATTTGAGATCGGCGCGTATAGTCCGATCCCAGGTCTTCCTCGGTCCACCCCTTGGTGCAGCTCCCTCCACAATCACAGACCTGCATTTTGTCACCCAATTTTGTTCATCCATTCTCTCCACATGTCCATACCATCCCAGTCTACTTGTACGCATCACCTCGCTAATACTCTTTATACCTAAACGTCTCTTCAGCTCAACATTTGTTATTCTATCCTGTAGCCTGGCCCCACACATCCATCTCACCATTCTCATCTCATTACGCTCCATTCTGTTGACATCCTCTACTTTAACGGCCCATGTTTCTGAGGCATACGTCATTGCACTTCTAACACATGAGGCATACACCTTTCCCTTCAGGGGGAGAGGCATTCTTTTCATGGTCAGGATTGGCATCAATTCTCTGAACTTCCCCCAGCCACACCTAATTCTAGCAACAGTGGCAGCCTCGGCCCCACCACCGGCAGAGATGGTATCTCCTAGGTAACAAAACTTGTTCACCAGCTCCAAAGACTCATTTCCAAAATTCACAGCCACAGGATCATCACTTAACACAAGCTCGCCTTTGCACACTACGCACTCAAATTTCTCTATTTCTGACTTATCCTTCGGCAGGGGCCCCTTTATTCTACTACAGCGCTTACTCCCATGGTGTACCCAACATCGACAGATGCTACATTGAATTGAGTTAACGCCCACTCCCTTTCCACACACTGCACATGGGTATGCACCGCTCTTTTCCACATTGCCTCGTCTCAAACTACAATGCATAACCTTGGTTTTGTTAATATTGACTCTTAAACCCTTGCTCGCCATGCCCTCTCTCCACTTTCTGAATTTGGCCTCAGCATCCTGCATACTGTCAGCTATTAGGACTAAATCGTCTGCATAAAACAGTTCCAACGGGAGTCCGCCTCTAAAAACTCTAGACAGCGCCTCCAAGACCATAATAAAGAGGAGGGGGCTTAACACTGAACCCTGATGGACTCCAACACGGACTGCGAATTCATCACTCAGTACACCTTTCACCCTCACCGAACTTCGCGAATCCTCATACATCTTCATTATCACACGCACCAGCCACTCTTCCACACCAAGTTTCCTCATAGCCCACTGTACAACATCTCTAGGTACCCTATCAAAGGCCTTCTCCAGGTCCACAAACACAAAGTAAAGATCCCTGCCTTTTAGTAGGTATCTTTCCTGTATCTGCCTGACTATGAAGATAGCATCGGTTGTACCACGTCCTGGCATAAAACCAAACTGCATATCATCAATAGAGATGCTTTGCCTGATCAAACCCTCAAGGACTCTCTCACAGACCTTCATGATTTGGTCAAGCATTTTCAGGCCCCTATAATTTCCTCTATCTAGCGCATCCCCTTTTCCTTTGTATATATTTACTATTACACTTTTGAGCCAATCCTCTGGGATTTTCTCATCTTTAATAATGGTGTTTATCAACTCAGTGACTAAGTTTACACCAATCTCCCCTGAGGCTTTTATCATCTCAGCGACAATGTCGGAGCAACCTGGAGCTTTACCGTCCTTCATTTTATTGATTGCGTCGCTCACTACAGCTGGTGCTATCAAAGGAGGGGGCCCAGATATTGGTTTTTCGATACTAAGCTGTTCCTTATCCCATTCAAACTCTACATTTAGCAATCGTTCATAGTGTACCTTCCATGCTTCTCTGATTTCATTTTCTGCATACACAATCTTCCCATTATCATCTCTAACACACTGTTCACCTATAATATCCCTACTGTCATTTTTAACTCGCCTAGCTAGGTTGAAGATCCCATTGGGATTGTCAGTGTTACACACTTGTTCGAGGACCAGGTCCTTAATGCGATTTTTAGCATTGTAAATAACTCTTTTGGCAGTTCGTTTAGCTGCCTGGTATTCCTCCCTGCTGCCTCCTTTCTTCCATGCTTTGAAGCATCTCCTTTTCTCTTTCACAGCATGTTCTACCTCATCGTTCCACCACCAAGAGGTCTTATTCCTGGGGTGACCCTTTGTTTTCCCACAGACTTTGTCAGTGGCAGCGATAAGGCTATGCTTAAGAAAGTTCCATTGGCTATTTACATCGTTAGGCCTAGCTTCCTTATTTCTATTCATTTCCTCCAGTTCATTATGAAACCTATCCCTAACTTCCTTGTCCTTCAGCAGCCACACTTTCCTTTTGGGTATGTAAACCTTCTTGCGCTTAGGATCTCTGTATAAGCTCATGTCGCACACAAGTAGCTTATGCTGGGGGATACATTCTTCGCTCGGGATGACCTTTACATCTCGAACTAGTTTCCAGTCTTTCCTGTTAACCAAGAAGTAATCTATCTGGCTACTGGAGACCCCAGAGTTATATGTGATCAGGTGGCTCTGTCTTTTCTTGAACTTTGTGTTACACACAACCATGTTGAGTGCAACGCAGGACTCCAATATATTCGCCTTCTAGATTTCTCCTTCCGTAACCAATTCCTCCATGTACCCCCTCGTATCCATCTGCAGATGCTCCCACGTGACCATTGAGGTCCCCCCCCACGATAGTTATTTCGTTCTCCGAGAGGCCTGAAATGACACTGACGGTGTCATTCCAGAAGTCCTCTTTTATCTCTTTCTGTAAACCAGCCTGTGGGGCATATGCAGATATCACATTCAGAATTCTTTCACCAACTTTCAACTTCAAAACAATCAGCCTTTCACTAACTCTCGTAATCTGAAGCACACTTTCCGCCAGCTCTTCAGCCACCAGAACACCCACTCCTCCTTTCGCTTTATCAGTCTCCACACCCATCCAGTATATCCTATATCTTTTCCTCCTTCCGACAATCCACTGTACCCCATGCCTCTTCCAGAGTGTTTCCTGGGTACAGCAGATGTCCACTCGCCTCCTCTCACACATCTCAACCACTTCATTCGCACGCAGATTCAAACTACCAACATTCACACTAGCAAGTCTGAGTTTGTGGGGGGCATTTGTCATTGTCCTGTGCGGTTTTGTTTCATCGGACTTACGTTTATTTTCTTTGATTTTAGTCATAGTTAGGTAGGTTTGGCTGGCAGATGAGCATCACCCCCCCCCCAGAACTCCGGCTCCAGTCTACTAAACTAAACTAAATTGGAATAACTTCCTACAAACACTTGATCACAAAACAAACCCCAAAAAACTCTACAAAACACTAAACAGCATCACACTTTCCAACAGCAACACAACACAATCACATGCTGCAATCACAACAACAGACTCTACTCTGCCATACCCATAGCTAACTCTGACTGTTCCTTTTACTTATATATTTTCTAGATCTCAAGTGACGGCGTCTCTTCCGTGGATTGACCTCCCAATCTACCAAGATTGGAAGCTAAAGCGTCACATTATTCCTTTGACCCTCAACTTTCTCTTCATAATTGCTGAGGGGCACAGGGCCCTGGGTGGGGCTTTGGTTTCCCGGGCGTTTACGCACCCTCTCAGCTCCCCGCCATGGAGTGGCTTCGGTCACCCAGGCTTTATTGTGGTCGGCAGGGAGGGTTCTGTGGGGGCGCTCGTTTATGGCCTTGGCCTTACTCGGGGCCTTGGGGCTGTTCGGCCAGGCAGCTTGGGGAACAACAACAACAACAACAACAACAACAACAACAACAACAGACTCTACTCCTTCATGTAAACAACAAGCAAACACTCTCATCAATCACTTCACACATGTCAGCCACCTAAAACCTCACAAAGACGACCGACGTGTCATCCGACGTAAGAGACAATTCCCCACAGACCCTGACTATACACCCTTCACCAATCACCAGACAAAGCATATCATCAACAATCTCAAGCACTCACCCGCCTGTGGCCTAGACAACATAAGCAACATACACCTCAGACACCTGGGACCACAAGGCATACAAGCACTCATTAACATATCAAACTACAGCTATTCACACAACACAATACCAGACATTTGGAAGCATGGTATCATCATCACATTCCCCAAACCCAACAAAGACCCCACGCTACCCTCCTCGCACCGCCCCATCACACTCCTTTGCTCCCCCTCCATCCATCCATCCTTCCGAATCCATCCTTCCTCGCGAGGACAGAGTCCACCTGGCCAGGCTGAGATGCGGACACCATCCAGCTCTCCTGAGCTATCAGAAGAGACTGGATGACTCCGTTGTCGACGCCTGCCCGGGATGTAACACAGCACCCCATACCATTAAACACATCATAGAAGACTGCATTTCACACAACCACTTACGCCAACAACACAATCTACACTCAATGAGAGCTCTGTGGGAAAGCCCGTTCGTGGCCATGGCCTTTCTCAGGGACTCGGGGCTGTTCGGCCAGGCAGCTTAGGGAACAACAACAACAACAACAACTAGGTACGTTGTACATACTTTTGAGGCTACTATTTTAAAGGAAAATGAAAATATTGATGAGAAAAAAAAAAAGAGAAAATTGCAGAACATTGTCCATCCTATCTGGCTCCTTAAGCCGTTGTCACGGGTCCACCGCACAACCCGACCGGGTTCATTAGATAATCCTTTTCGCGCTTAGGCTTATTGAGCTTATGGTAGTCCATCGTAGTCCGATGATGACAGAAGCTACACTCAATGACCACACGCTTTTTTCTGGTGCTCTGTTTTTGTGCCTACCACACCTGTCACCTCCCCTTTGGGGGAGTTGTGGGCCTTATTTAAGGTACCTGTGATTCTAGACAGATGATCCGTGCTGTAGGCACGCTTAAAATGGGCTCAAATGTGTTTTTATTGGAGTGTAGCGTCGAAACTGGAGTTTACTTTATTTTTTGCCATCTGCGTATGCGTCGCCGCTTGGGCGACTCGTTCAATTAGGCTTTGCCTTTTGTATTTATTTCACTTGCGGTGGCTTTAGTTTTGTCTTTAGTTGGTTCTTTCATTAACTTTTTGGTCACTGCCTTAGTTTTGCTATTTTCTTTTCGCGAAATTAGGCCTAGGCTTACTTGTGCCCTTCTAGTTGGTTGGAAGGGGGCCGCTGACACTTGTAGGGCCGGTCCCTTTTCTGGTCTTTTTTACTGGTTGCTGACTCTCTTCAAGAGTACAGGAACTAGTGCGCCATGTAATTTCATATATTACTACCTCAAGTACCGAATAGGCTAACTTCCGTTTTTTGCCTAGCCTAGTAGGGGGGCGTTTTGGTTTAGACTGCGACACTTCGGCTTCCTCAATCTGGCATACTCTGCCCCTGTATTGATCGTACGGCCCCAGTGCTCTGTCTACCTGATGCTTCGGTCACTTGTTGCTTGCCCTCATCAAGGGTACAGTAACTGATGACTTCCTGTAATTTCATATTTTACTGGCTCTGGTACCGAATAGGCTAACTTCCGTTTTGGCCTAGCCTAGGCAGGGGGGTGGGGGGGGGGGGGGTTTGGATTTCAACACTGGCAACCTCAATCTGGCATACACTGCTCACTTGATTGACGGCCCCAGTGCTCTGTCTCCCTGGATACAGTCCACCAAAACCGCGAACGTAGCCCGTTCTGATGAGTTTTTGTCTGACAGTTTTTGTTCTGTCTACTGCCCCTCCTACGGTATTGATTGTGTCCCTCATCAAGGGTACAGTACCTGGTGGCGCCCTGTAATTTCATATATTACTGGCTCAAGAACCGATTAGGCTACCTTCTGTTTTTGGCCTAGCCTAGGGGGGGGGGGGTTTGGTTTCCGACACTGCGGCCTCTTCATTCTGGCATTTATGCCCCTGTTTTGTTGGACGGCCCCAGTGCTAGGTTTCCCTGACGCTCAGGTCACTTTTTGTTTACCCTCATCTAGGGATATAGAAGCAGTGGAGAAAGTGCAGAGGAGAGCTAGCAAGCTAGTACCAACGTTGAAGAACGCGGGCTATGAGCAGAGGTTGAGGACACTGGGGTTTCCGACACTGGCATATAGGAGAAAGAGAGGGGATATGATAGAGACTTTTAAGATGGTGTCAGGAAAGTATGATGAGGATGTGTGTGAAGGTATCTTCTTGATGCGGGAGGGAACAAGAACGAGAGGACACTAAGAAAATTTACAAAGAAAGAAATAGGCTTGAGAAGGCGAAGAACTCATTTTGTGATAGAGTGGTAAATGAGTGGAACGCACTGCCCCAGTATGTAGTCGATTCCGAATCAATAAGGGAGTTTGAAAGTAATCTTGATAAAGCATGGGGAAGACAAGATTTGAAGTTTGATTATAAAGCAAAAATACAGAATAGTAAAAATGTTGCGTCTGCTACCGCCGCCGCCAACACTGTGAACGACCGCAGCAGTGCAAGTACTGGTACTGAGCTGGATACACAGGCCTAGTTTGCCTTTTTCCAGAGGATCTACTGTAAGAAACTGTAAGAAAGTACCTAGTGGCTCCCTGTAATTTCATATATTACTGGATCACGTACCGATTAGGCTTACTTCCGTTTTTAGCCTAGCCTAGGTGGGGTGCTTTTAGGTGTCTGACACTGTGGCTTCTTCAATCTGGCATATAATGCTCACTTTTTGATTGATGGCACCAGTGCTCTGTCTACCTGGACTCAGTCCCACAAAACCGCGAATGTAGCCCGTTCTAACGAGTTTTTATCTGACAGTTTTTATTCTGTCTACTGCCCCCCACTACGGTCGTACTTGATTACCCACTGGCTCTCCCGCGGCTGATGTGACTTTAGGAGGGTTACCTTTGGGCCCCTCCGCTTTTTGAAGGGTCTTTTATTTTACTGGCCTTCTGCCTTCATAGGCGCCACAGACCTCTCAGGCTCCGCTCTAGGTCGGGCCTTTCATTTACGGTCCCATGGTCTCTCTGGGCCTCTCCACTTTAGTACGGGTATTTCCGTTCTATGTCGGAGGTCTGTTTTAACACTGCCTGATACCCACAGACGCTCCCACGTCTGCTGTGACTTGCCAGGCTACCTGTCCAGGGTTCTCGCCTTTAGGAGGGGCCCCTCTGTATGGCATCTGATCCCCGCCCGCCTTGGAACGCGGACGTTCCCGCTCGATGTCGGTACTTTTCCGCTCTCGAATAGACGTTGCCGTTTACGGTCGCGCTACTCTTGCCTCAGTTTAGGCCTAGACTGGTAGTCCTGCACTTCCATTAAGGCGTCTTTTAATGCTCCTTTTACCAGGCTGTGCTTTCTGATCTACAGGACCTCTTCACTGATACCGGCCTTAAGGTATTAGTCTCCATTATATTTTGGGGTGGAGTTTCCTTCAGTTCTTCAGAGGGTTGAGCCTACCCCTTGGTTTTTTCTGACCTGGGGTTTGGGGCTCTTTGGAATGTTGCTGGTTCCCCTATGGACTGCCTGATCCTCCTTTTGGAGAGTTCTCTTCAGCTTTCACTTTCGACCCGTGGTAATAACGTTCTTGACATTGTACTTGCAACAATTAATAGAGAATTTGAATGTTGGTGATGAATTCAGTAACAGAGACCATCGTACGATAACTTTCACTTTAAACTTTACTAGTAACGAACCAAATAGTAGCATCGAAAAAGTCCCTAATTTCAAGAAAGCAAACTTTCATAAACTTAGAGCTATGTTTAAAGAAACTGACTGGAGCTTTTTAATTAACAATAACTACATAAATACATCTTGGAAGTTATTCGAAACCACTTACCTAAAAGCAGTGCATGACTGCATACCATCGAAAATACGGCGTCCAGGCCATAATAATAAGCCCAAATGGTGGAATAAAGATATTTCAAACTGCCTGCTTGCTAAAAAATTTGCTAATGATAGATTAAAATCCTCACAAAATGACGAAGAACGGGTGAAATTTGTAGAGCTACGACGCAAAGCCAAAAAGTTAATTAAGCAAAGTAAAAAGACCCTAGAGTTACATATTGCGAATCAAAGTAAAACAAACCCGAAAGAATTCTATAGTTATATCAGAAAGAAAATGTAGTTACTTCAACTGTTGGACCGTTAGTCGATGAAAATGGAGAATACACCAAAGACGAAGTACAAATGAGTAATGCCCTCAATACCTTCTTTGCATCAGTTTTTACAACAGAAGACCTCAGTGATATCCCTACACCATCGCCGATTCAGATTGATAATTCAGATGTTCTAAGCAATATCACCGTTACAGAGAGAGAAGTATTGAATTGTTTAGATAAACTCAAGGTAAACAAAATGCCGGGACCTGATACAATCTCGCCTAGAGTTCTAAAGGAAGCTAAGGATGAGCTCTCCAAACCACTGACATTACTATTCAATAAATCCTTGCAGTCTGGAACTATGCCTGATCAGTGGAAGATAGCCAACGTAACACCGATATTAAAAAAGGCAGCAAATCCCTACCCAGTAACTATCGTCCAATTAGCTTAACCTCAGTTGTATGTAAAATGCTAGAAACGGTCATACGAGACAGACTCGTAAATCACTTAGAGGAAAATAACATACTTAAAGATACTCAACACGGCTTTCGTAAAAAACGTTCCTGTTTAACAAACCTCTTAGACTTCTTCCACGATATCCTCAACCTCTACGATGAGAGTAAAGCTGTAGATATTATATACCTTGATTTTCAAAAGGCCTTTGACAAAGTTCCCCACAAACGTTTACTGCTAAAACTAAAAGCGCATGGAATACAAGACGGTGTGTTGAAATGGATAGAAAATTGGCTCAGCGACAGAAAGCAAAGAGTAGTCATAAACGGTAAGGCATCTAAATGGACCAATGTAAGTAGCGGGGTACCCCAGGGATCGGTACTAGGACCAATTCTCTTTCTAATTTACATCAACGACATAGATGAGGGTCTCACCTGTACAATCTCAAAATTTGCTGACGATACAAAAATTGCAAATAGCGTACTCTCAAAAGATCAAGTTGACGATATGCAACACAATCTAGATAAATTGTCACATTGGGCCCAAATTTGGCAAATGAGTTTCAATGCGGATAAATGTAAAGTACTACATATCGGATACCTAAATGAGAAAGCAAACTATTCGATGAATGGCACTCAGCTTAAGAATGTAAACAGAGAAACCGATCTGGGAGTAACAATATCGAGTAACCTAAAACCGAGTCAACAATGTTCAGAAGTTGTTAAGAAGGCAAACAAATAATTGGCTTTATAGGCAGATCATTTGAGCATAAATCCAAAGACGTAATCCTAACCCTTTACAATTCCTTAGTCCGCCCTCTTCTGGAATACTGCGTTCAATGCTGGTGCCCTTATTACCAAAAAGACATAAGCAAGCTAGAACGAGTTCAACGTAGAGTTACCAAAATGATACCTAGCCTAAAGAACAAACCATACGAAGAGCGTCTTAGAGAATTAAATCTATTTCCTTTAACCCAGCGCAGATTAAGAGGTGACTTAATTCAAGTGTTCAAAATCATCAAAGGCATCGACAATATGAACTGTAGTAAGTACTTCACTATCGACCAATCTAATTACACGCGGGGAAACGGTTGCAAAATAATTGGTAAATCTTTTAACTCACACGAATCTAAGAATTTCTTCTTCAATCGAGTTGTCAACTTGTGGAATGGGCTTCCCCGAGACGTTATAGACTGCAGCACCGTTGATTCATTTAAATTCCGGATAGACAAATATCTCGCATCAAACCCGCGACTGACTGCGTTTGTAAATTAATAACTTTATTTTATCCTCCCCTCAGTTACTAACCCATATGTCCCCTACTAACTTCCTAGTCCTGCCACGTTAGTGGCAGGGCAGTAGTTCCCTTTCCAATGTTCCCTTACCCACTCTAAACCACTGTTTGGACACTTGATCCTCAGTGTTTTGGAGGACAAGCAGCCTAGAAGGGTCACTAGATCTGTTGTTGCTTGATTTCCTTTGTACTCCTTTGTACTTCCTGGGAACATGGGGGGGGGGCACTCTCCTTCATTGGAAGGGACCCCAGTCTCCAGGCCTAGTGAGAGCTTTTAGGCTACTCCCTGACCTGGTCCTTGTCGCCTATTCTGGGATCTCTGATCTTTATTTTGTGCATGTCCTCATGACTGATACTCCTGCCTGGCCTCCCATTTAGGGGGCAGTCTTCGGCCTTCACCTTCTTCAGGATTCATCGACTTTCAGTGGTGTTTTCATGGTGCTTACGAACAGGCTTTATTCTTGTTCCTGTCATTGACATACATGCATGCCTTACCATGGCCTACACGGGGTCTTCACAGGTTTTTTTTCTTCTGGTTCCAGTGTAGTCTGTCTACTTCGCTCTGCTCTCGCCACGAGTGTCCTCACCGGGTGGTGAGTTCCGACCATCCTACATTCGTCCTACATCCTACATTCCGCTCCAGAGCGGATTTCCGCCCCCGAGCGGATCGGACCATTCTGGTCCGCTCCTCTCTGGGTCGGTGCTAGGGTGCTTTGCTTTGCCTCGGTATAGGGACTCATTTGTAGTAGTTCCCGGACTTCTCCTTTTCATCAGACTGTGCTCCCTCTACTCTGATGGTACCCTTGGGCGTCTTCTTCTCTTCAATACCTTCAACCTTTGGGTATTTTTGTTCTCTTCAATTATAAGGCTTTTCAAGCCTTCCTTTTGGGGACTTGCACAGGGTTCTTTGCACTTGCTGGTTCACCTGGTCTCTCCCTGACCCTCCGCATGGGGGGTCCCTCTTCATCCCTCACCACCATATCGACGCACCTGACAAATTCTACGACAAGGCCTTCAGCACAAATAGCCGACTAAAATATTTGTGTCTGAGGGAAGAAGTTGAATTCATCAACCTCTGGGACAACTTCTACAACCAGCCTACTCTGTTCCGCAAGGATGGCACTCATCTAAACCCTGTGGGTTCAGCACGCATGGGTCGTCTCCTACACGAAGCAGTCCGCAGCCATGGATCAAAAACCGCCATCCGAGAAGAAGCAGCAGTGACATAAATCATCCAACGCCAAGCAAAAAACAGAAGCAACCGAGGACCACCAGCGATAAGGACCGAAGACAGCGAGGACCGAGGACAGCCATGAACATAAATGTAGATCCGACAAGAACCAAAAATATTATTAAAGAGCGTTCCGTGAGTTCTAAAATAACAAATTTAAAGGTTTTCTATGCAAACGCTCGTAGCATACGCAATAAATTTTCAGATTTAGAGGAGCTAGTGTTTACAGAAAATGATGATGTGATTGGCATAACAGAATCTTGGCTCAATACAGAAGATAGAGACTTTTTAGCAGAGTATTCACTTCCCGGTTATGTAATGTTTGAGAAAAGCCGAATAAATCGAAATGGAGGTGGCGTTTTACTTTATATCAAAGAAAGTCTTAACCCTACCCTATTGTCAAAACCTCAAATTGTGAACGTCGACACATCTTTTGTGCTAATAAAGAATAATAAAGGTACAAAAATAATACTTGCGTTAATATACAGACCTCCAGCTCAATCAGTGCAAACTGACCGAGAAATTTACGAATAAATTGCAGATGTAAGTAATTCACAAGATACTGTAATTTTTGGCGACTTTAATTTACCTGTGACCAAGTGGGGCGATACTCTTACTTCACACTCCGGACATGACTTGTATACGAACTTGCAAGAGAGTTCGCTTTATCAATTTGTTCGAACGCCGACCCGTGGTAATAACGTTCTTGACATTGTACTTGCAACAAAAGAAGAATTGATAGAGAATTTGAATGTTGGTGATGAATTCAGTAACAGCGACCATCGTACGATAACTTTCACTTTAAAGTAACGAACCAAATAGTAGCATCGAAAAAGTCCCTAATTTCAAGAAAGCAACTTCCATAAACTTAGAGCTATGTTTAAAGAAACTGACTGGAGCTTTTTAATTAACAATAACGACATAAATACATCTTGGAAGTTATTCGAAACCACTTACCTAAAAGCAGTGCAAGACTGCATACCATCGAAAATACGGCGTCCAGGCCATAATAATAAGCCCAAATGGTGGAATAAAGATATTTCAAACTGCCTGCTTGCTAAAAAATTTGCTAATGATAGATTAAAATCCTCACAAAATGACGAAGAACGGGTGAAATTTGTAGAGCTACGACGCAAAGCCAAAAAGTTAATTAAGCAAAGTAAAAAGACCTTGTGTTGTGGAGAAGTATCTGGAGAAGAAACAAAAGGTGTATGTTGCCTTTATGGACTTGGAGAAGGCCTATGACAGAGTGGATAGAGAAGGTTTGTGGAAAGTACTTAGAATATACGGAGTAGAGGGCAAGTTGCTGAAAGCAGTGAAGAGCATGTATGAGGGTGCAAAGGCGGCAGTACGTGTGGAGAGTGAGCAGAGCGAGTTCTTTGACCTGAATGTTGGTTTGAAACAGGGGTGTGTGATGTCCCCGTGGTTGTTTACTGTATATATGGATGGAGTCATGAAAGAAATACTATCAAGAGCAGTGAATGTTGGTGTATCGCTGAAAAGGGAGGGAATTGAGTGGAAGCTACCTATACTGCTGTTTGCGGATGATACAGTTCTGATGAGTGATAATGAATGGGAGTTGCAGGGTCTGGTAAATGAGTTTGGAACAGTGTGCGAAAAACGGAATTTGAAGGTAAATACGGGGAAGAGCAAGGTTATGGTCTTCGAAAGGGGTGAAGTCACAGAGTGTGAGGTGAAGCTGAACGGTCAGGCTATGGAGATCGTCAACTCTTTTAAGTATCTGGGCAGTGTGTTGAGTAAAGATGGGACTATGGATGAAGAGGTGCGGGAGAGGGTACAACAGGGGAAGAGGGTTGTAGGAACGCTAAAAGCAGTAACAAGAAATAGGGTGGTCAGTATGGAAGTGAAGAAGTCCTTGCATGACAGTGTGGTAATCCCGACACTGACTTACGGAAGCGAAGCATGGACGTTGGTTGAGAGACTCAGACCAAGAGTGAGAGCAGTGGAAATGAATTACTTAAGGAGTGCGTGCGGAGTTACATGGAGGGATAGACAGACTAATGAGGAAGTAAGAAGGAGGTGTGGTGTGGAGGTAGATGTGCTGGAAAGTGTGAAAAGGAACAACTTGAGATGGTTCGGCCATATGGAACGTATGGAAAGCGAGAGAATGACTAAGAGGGTGTACGAGAGCGAGGTGGAGGGACAGAGGGGGAGAGGTAGACCGAATATGAGGTGGAAGGATGGAGTGAGGAACTACATGAACGAAGGCGGTGCTGGTTGGGGGGAGGGGCGTCGACTGACTGGGGACAGAGGTGCATGGGGGCGGTTCGTTCGTGGCCACCCCTTCGGGGATCACGGCGTCAGGCAATAGATAGATAGATAGAAAAAGACCTTAGAGTTACATATTGCGAATCAAAGTAAAACAAACCCGAAAGAATTCTATAGTTATATCAGAAGAAAAAAAAGTAGTTACTTCAACTGTTGGACCGTTAGTCGATGAAAATGGAGAATACACCAAAGACGAAGTACAAATGAGTAATGCCCTCAATACCTTCTTTGCATCAGTTTTTACAACAGAAGACCTCAGTGATATCCCTACACCATCGCCGATTCAGATTGATAATTCAGATGTTCTAAGCAATATCAACGTTACAGAGAGAGAAGTATTGAATTGTTTAGATAAACTCAAGGTAAATAAAACGCCTGGACCTGATACAATCTCGCCTAGAGTTCTAAAGGAAGCTAAGGATGATCTCTCCAAACCACTGACATTACTATTCAATAAATCCTTGCAGTCTGGAACTATGCCTGATCAGTGGAAGCTAGCCAACGTAACACCGATATTAAAAAAAGGCAGCAAATCCCTACCCAGTAACTATCGTCCAATTAGCTTAACCTCAGTTGTATGTAAAATGCTAGAAACGGTCATACGAGACAGACTCGTAAATCACTTAGAGGAAAATAACATACTTAACACCTTATTGGCGGGCTAGGCGGTCTATTTATATGTACCGCCCAGCGGGGTGTTTTTAGCCAAAATAGGGCTGTTTACGTGATAATTTTCATGCCTAAATAAGACCCAGAGCGTAAAACAAGCATCTATCCCTGAAAGGGCATAAACAGAGCTTTCCAATGACACCACAATGATCCTTGTATGACCGCTAGTTTTCTTGCAACAACCGCGCAACACGAGTGCAAAAACCATGTAATTCGGTACTTTCCCCATACATTTCACTATGTAGAGAGGGTGGAGAAGGGTGGGATTCATGTCAGTAGGCCCTCCGCGGTGGTCTGGAGCAGTCATACGCTCGCTACTCTCCTGCCACCACTTGTCTCTCTCTCTCAGCAACATTACGTGCTGAAATTGCCACACGACTTGGTGTGAGCCGCCACATAGTCCAAATTTATTTAACTCGACTTATGTTGTGGGCCGCCAGTTAAGGGTTAAAGATACTCAACACGGCTTTCGTAAAAAACGTTCCTGTTTAACAAACCTCTTAGACTTCTTCCACGATATCCTCAACCTCTACGATGAGAGTAAAGCTGTAGATATTATATACCTTTATTTTCAAAAGGCCTTTGACTAAGTTCCCCACAAACGTTTACTGCTAAAACTAAAAGCGCATGGAATACAAGACGGTGTGTTGAAATGGATAGAAAATTGGCTCAGCAACAGAAAGCAAAGAGTAGTCATAAACGGTAAGGCATCTAAATGGACCAATGTAAGTAGCGGGGTACCCCAGGGATCGGTACTAGGACCAATTCTCTTTCTAATTTACATCAACGACATAGATGAGGGTCTCACCTGTACAATCTCAAAATTTGCTGACGATACAAAAATTGCAAATAGCGTACTCTCAAAAGAACAAGTTGACGATATGCAACACAATCTAGATAAATTGTCACATTGGGCCCAAATTTGGCAAATGAGTTTCAATGCGGATAAATGTAAAGTACTACATATCGGATACCTAAATGAGAAAGCAAACTATTCGATGAATGGCACTCAGCTTAAGAATGTAAACAGAGAAACCGATCTGGGAGTAAAAATATCGAATAACCTAAAACCGAGTCAACAATGTTCAGAAGTTGTTAAGAAGGCAAACAAAATAATTGGCTTTATAGGCAGGTCATTTGAGCATTAATCCAAAGAAGTTATCCTAACCCTTTACAATTCCTTAGTCCGCCCTCTTCTGGAATACTGCGTTCAATCCTGGTGCCCTTATTACCAAAAAGATATAAACAAGCTAGAACGAGTTCAACGTAGAGTTACCAAAATGATACCTAGCCTAAAGAACAAACCATACGAAGAGCGTCTTAGAGAATTAAATCTATTTCCTTTAACCCACCGCAGATTAAGAGGTGACTTAATTCAAGTGTTCAAAATCATCAAAGCCATCGACAATATGAACTGTAGTAAGTACTTCACTATCGACCAATCTAATTACACGCGGGGAAACGGTTGCAAAATTATTGGTAAATCTTTTAACTCGCACGAATCTAAGAATTTCTTCTTCAATCGAGTTGTCAACTTGTGGAATGGGCTTCCCCGAAACGTTATAGACTGCATCACCGTTGATTCATTTAAACTCCGTCTAGACAAATATCTCGCATCAAACCCGCGACTGACTGCGTTTGTAAATGAATAACTTAATTTTATCCCCCCCTCAGTTATATTACTAACCCATCTGTCCTCTACTAACTTCCTAATCCTGCCACGGACATTAGTTCCAGGGCAGTAATTCCCTTTCCAATGTTCCCTTACCCACTCTAAACCACTGTTTGGACACTTGATCCTCAGTGTTTTGGAGGACAAGCAACCTAGAAGGGTCACTATATCTGTTGTTACTTGATTTCCTTTGTACCACAGACAAGGGGGGGGGGGGAAATACTCACTTTCATGAAAGGTGCTCCATTTGCAGGGTGTAGTGACCACTTTTGTGCACCTTTCTGCCCTTGTGCCTGCCCTTTTTCAGGAGTTTCTTCAAGTTTTTGGTGCATCCTACCATGCATTATACTCCTGTATAGCCCTCCTTTCGAAGGGCCCCCCTTTTTCGTCCTTCCCTTCCTCAACAGGGGAAGGGGGTATTCTCCTATCAAGGATTCAAGTGTTTTTACCAATATTGTGCTTGCACACGTTTCCTGTGCTTCATACATGGGACATCAGTATCTTTTACTTTCCAATTGCAATGAGGATGTCACTTCCTCCTTGCGCACGCCATAGGTGTGCACGTCAAATGTCTACTAGGCGCCAGGCCGCCTTTCCTCCAAGTGCCTCGTTCGGGCGTCCTTGCTGTTTCCGAGGACTCCGAAACGAAGGTGGGTCGTCGCTCTCCTTCACCATCCCGCCGACGATCTCCGACTCCTCTGTCCGGTTCAGGCCGTCCATGTGGCTCCTACCAAGGCTCAGGAGGCCACCGCTGACCGGTTTGCCTCCATCCGCACCATGCTTTTGAACAAGGCGGTATTCTTGGGACGCTCTACTACCGTCCCTCCTCTATTACCTGTGGTAACTCTTTGTGGCCCGCCTGCCTTCTTCCCCTGCTCTGCCTGGGGCGCTTCATACATGGGCCATCGGTATATTTTTCCTTTCCGTTTGCAGTGAGGATGTCATTTCCTCCCTGCGCACACCATGGGGGTTCCCGTCCTGCCATGCCCGTTTGGACATGGAGAGTCCTACCCATGTCTCATGCTCCAGCTGCGATGGGTTTCACCCTCGGAGGTGTAGACCGTGTCTCGTCGATATTGACCTTTGGGTCTCGTCCTACATTCCCGGACGCTGTAGAGGCAAGGTCTCGCCTCTGCACTACATGATCGAGGTTTCGCTTTCTATGTCAAGGACCACCTCCAGCGGTTTCCACGCTTCCTAGACGAAGGGGTGCGTGCCATGCTTCCCCTTCCCTCTGCTGTCTACCAGGTGCCAGACCGCCTTTCCCCCGGTGCCTCGTTCGGACGTCCCTACTGTTTCCGAGGACGCCGAGACATAGGGGAGATGCCACTCTACTTCACCACATCGCCGAAGGTCTCCGGCTCCACGCCGCCCTGTCTCTTCCCCTGTACGATCTCCAGGCATGCTTACGTACTGGGCGGTGTTCTTGGGGCACTCCACTGCCATCCCTCCTGTTTTACCCGTGGTACCTCCTCTTCCACCTTTTTTGGTGGCCCACCTGCCTACGTCACCTCCACCTGTGGTTGCTGCTCCGGTTGTCCATCCTCCCGCTCGCTCCCAGGCAGCATCGACTTCTTTTGTCATGCTCCCTGAGTGTGGCCTGGGGCTGGTTGGTCGGCCTGTTCACGTTCCATCCCACGGGACGTTTCGGATCCCTAACGACCGTCGCTTCCCTTCCCTTTACGGGAAGCCGTCGTCGTGGGGGAATGTGGCGGCATCCCGCCCGGAGCGAGCTCTTACACATGCACGAGGGGTGCGCCCGGTGCCTGAGAGTTGGCAGGTGCAGCTCACCGCCTTTGGGCACTTTCGGGTTTTTGGCCCTGGACGGCCTGGTACCAGAGGTGGACGTCAGGGCTCATCCTGGGAGGGCGGGTCTTTAATTTTACTTACCGTCCTCAGGGTTCCCCTCTGGGTCTCCCAAGTTCTGGTCAGCCTTTGCTCGACACGACATACATGTCGACGCCCCCACTCTGTCGGCCTCGAATGAGTTTCAGTAGTGTCATTCCATAGTTTATCTTTTACTGTTCCTTGTGGCTGATGGACGGCGTCGACTTCGGGGTTCGGTCGGAGATGGGTTCTTCACCACTCCCTCCGGTCGGCTGCTTCTCCTTGTCGAGCCTCATCATGACTTCATCCGGGGTATCACCTCCATTTTGGGCCTGGTTCATTGCCCCTACGTTATCTTTCTGGACGTCTGCCACGATCCTTCACATCACCAGAGAAGAGTGCCCTGGAGCGGGTTCACAAGCTCCGGCGTCGCACTGCTCGCATGCTCTCCACCCTCTTCAAGCGACTGCACCTGGCTCGGCTTCCCCTCAGGCTTATTGTAGCCCGACCGACTAAGGTGCTCGGGAAGGGTGGGGACCAATTCGGGCGAGTGCGACTGCAGCTCGCCATAGCCTCCGTCGGCGTCCTTCAGTGTCCCTTCCATGAGGCTGCGCGTTGTCGCCAGTCTCTGTGGTTTTCCTTCTGTACATTGGCGCCGGCTGAGATCCGCACATTGCTGTTGCTTTCTGTGCTCACTCCGGAGGGGCTCTTCTCTGCCCCTGCATGGCAGGGGTTTTTCCTCTTTGCTGCTGCGGGGCTCTTCGCTCCCCGTCCGCCTGGGGTGTCACGACCCTCCTCAACCGCTTCCTCTTAGTTGAGGTTGGCAGACCGGCTCGTAACGAGGCCGCCAGGCTCGAAGCCCCTACCGGCTCTTGCGTCCCCACTCTCGGTTTAGCTTCGCCGTTCGTGGGCACGCCGGGTAATACGGCGGAGTCTGTCCTCGAGGTGTCGGTCCACTTTTCCACTCCGACGACCTGCATGACATCGGCCTGTCTCCTCAGACGTCGCCTAGGTTATTCTGTCCATGCACGTGGATGGGATTATTCGGGAAGTCTCGCCTCAACAGCGGGGCTTCCTGTCGCATGTCTTTCTGGTCTCCGTGACGGACAGCGAGGTGTTGTGACCGGTGGTCAACCTGTCGTGCCTCGTATTGATGACTCTAATTATGTCACGTTCGGCGGTTTGCCCTTCGGTCTCCATGTCGCACCTCGTGTCTTTACGACCCTCGTCGGACAGGCCTTGCCTCCCCTGCTCAATCAGGGTCTTCCGCTCCTATTTTTCCTTGGTAGGTGGGATCTTCTCCGCGAACTCTCCTACACACTGTGTACCCGACACTCTCCTTGTTCCTCCTCGTCCCTCGGTTAGGTTTACTAGTCACCGTTCCCAAGTCTTGCCTTCCACCGGCTGAGTGGGTACATGGACTTCGTTTGGTTGTTCACTTCCATCTGGCCGGCACAAGCCTGGTCCGCTCAGCTGTAGCGGTGGCGCCCGAGTCCTGTTCCCCTATCGTTCCCCGATTTCCACTTGGGATCGATTGGTGACCTATGGACCTCGTTGGCCTTCACATCATGGATGTGAAGGCAGGGTGGCTGCCGAAGTTTAGTCGATCTTTGTCTGTCAAATCCTCTCCCCTGGACACATTCTCAGTGGCAGACTTCCGTCTCTCACTGGTACAGTTTTTCTTCTGGGATTAACAACACATCACGGACGCTCCCATCGGTGGCATTCGTGTTTCCCTACCTCATTTGGTTATTTTTGAGACGCGTCCCAACATATGAGGAGGTCCGTGCCAGAGGGGCCAACTCGCCACGAGTATAGTTTTGACTTATTGATGTTTAAAGTTAACATACCATACACTCGTGTGTTGACTCTAACTCGGTTTGAGCGTGACTACTGAAGCACGTCTCGTACAGCGCCTGTATGTGGTCGGGCGGGCGGCCATTTAATTCCCCACGTCGTAGCCACGCTCTCATTGGCTGAGCGCGTTGGCGAGTTGGCCCCTCTGTCTACCCAGATTCACACCCATAAACGGTCTGCCAAACGGCAAAAACAAGGGACGCTCAACCCTCTGTGCAGTTGCTATAAGGACGAAAGTCGGATGTTTTTTTTGCCAGATGATTCCCAAGAATTTCACGGAGCGGGAACCAGCTAGAGCGCTGTTTTTGAAAATGTGGCGAGTTGGCCCCTCTGGCACGGACCTCCTCATATGCACCACGCTTAGGACCCGCCTGTCGGCCATTCGGGTACCGTTTGAGTCATTCACGGGGTTGGTCGTTCCTCACAAGGAATTGGATTTCCTCATGCGGGCCTGCTTTGGGCTTAGGCCAACCCCGCATCAGATTTCCCCTCAGTGGTCTCTGGCGGAAGCTCTCCCACTGCTCTCGTCTGCCTCTTACACTATTTACCCAGCGCCTGAACACTTCCATGCCATGACACTGTTCCTTCTGGCTTTGGCGACGGGTGAAGGAGTCTCGGAGATGGCTGCCATGTCTAGGACCCGGCATTGCTTACGGTTTTCTTCCGTCCTTGGGTCAGTTGCTTGGCTCCGTCTGTTCGTTTTGTAGCTACACCCGTACGCGACATTCCCGTTTTTTAAGCCTTTCCTGTACCGGCTTCCACACGTGGTAGGGTTCATCGTCCGTTATGCCCGGTTCAAACCCTGCTTACGTATGTGTACTCGGCCAGGCCGGTGTCGGGGTTGACATTACGGGTGGTGCCTACGACCGGTAGGAGGCTTGATTGCCGTGCTGTGGGACTTCGCCTGTGTCGGGTTATTCGGGCCAGTACCCTAGACGTTCAGGGCACAGCTCATGCCGTCCGTTCATACGCTGCTACGTTCAGGTTTTACTTGATCTTTCTCGCCCGGACTTTGCCGACACAGGGCTTTGGTCTTCCCCCACCACGTTTGTCTCCTCCCCTCTGTCGTTGTCCACGGACAGACCGTGGCGTCCTTGTAGTGCGTTGGGCCAGCAGGTTCACTCGGTGTCTACCTGCAGGGTGTTTCTGTCTCTTGTCCTTCTCCTGTCCTGTCCTTCCCTTATTGGGGTGGGGGTATTGCACTATACCCATACTTGCACCTAAGTTAAAGATTAATAACTGGGTTAAGATTTTGATATCATTTCTAGTCTTAAGTATACTACATTCTTTCGGTATGTCTTGTCCTAATACCGCTGAACTTTTCTCATATGGCTTTTAGTGCTCGTCACTGACACTGCTCATGTAGTTTCTCGTCACATCCTGTACAGTACTCCTATTCGGCGTATGTCGGTATTTACTCGTTACAGTATGGGTCGTCCTGCTTTCTTCCGGAAGGAGGGGGGGGGGGGCATCCTGGAATTTGTATTCATCATCATGAAATGCATCATTCTTTGACTTAGGCTAAGTTATCTCATGGAATAAGACTTGACTGTACTTGACCTCTCTTGATATGCACCTGTCAGTACACTCTTTATATAAACTCTCTTGTTTATGTCGGTCTTTCCATGTTCCTGATATTTCCTAAGGGCTAAGTTTGTGTTTTTTCGCTTGGATGTCCGCCTCCAATTTGTTACTCTAGCTCTACGTTGGAGATGTAGAGGCTACTACTAAATTGGGAGGTTTGACACTCCCAATACCAAAGAAGGAAAACCTTCTATTTGGTAGGTAGCCTCGGAGAATCCAACGTCATAGTATCCCTCCCTCACACCGTACCCCTGCCCATCCAATCTATTCTATTTAACTTGATACCTGGATTATCTAATTAACCCGGTCGGGTTGTGCGGTGGACCCATGACAACGGCTTAAGGAGCCAGATAGAATGGACAATGTTCTGCAATTTTTTTTCTTTTTTTCTCATCAATATTTTAATTTTCCTTTAAAATAGTAGCCTAAAAAGTATGTACAACGTACCTAGTAGAGAGAGTAAGGTGCTACTCTAGATGTTATCGATTTAATCGCGCTAGTGATTACGATAATTGCCCGCTCCAGAGCGGAACGGAATTAATAAGTACATTAAACCCTCGCTATCTCGGACTAATTGGGGGGAGACCACTTCCGAGATGTCCGACTTAAGAGAGGGAATATTCCGAATTAGAAGAGGAAAGTCCTCGTCACCAGAGAAACTTATTTTTTTTTATTTTTTTTTATCTATCTATTTAATGCATCTATCTCCCTTATACATATATATAACTATGTCTTATTTAGTCTTTTTTTAATCTATGAATCATTTCTAATACGATGGAATTGAAAACAATATTACCCTTCTAACACAAATAATAAAATGAAAACGAGAGTAAATAAAAATGTCTCCTTGTCTTTCAGAAACATAAGTCCGTCTCATATATGTTAGTATTTTATCGCTCGCTCGCCCCTAGCCACTCTCTCTATCTATTTATCTCTCTAATGCATCTACCTAACTCCCTTATACATTAACATAACTATGTCTTATTTGGATTTTTGTAATCAATAAATCATTTCTAATGCGATGGAATTGAAAACAATATTATCCTTCTAGCACACAAATAATAACATGAAAAAGAGAGTCAATAAAAAGGTCTCCTTTGTCTTTTCAGAACCAATTAAGTCCGTCTCATAATATAATAGTTTGTGTTTATCACTCACCTCCCCTCTGCAACTCTCTTTCTATCTATCTATCTCTCTAATGCATCTACCTAACTCCCTTATACATTACATAACTATGTCTTCTTTGGACTTTTTGTAATCTTTGAATCATTTCTAATGTGATGGAATTGAAAAATATAATATCCTTCCAGCACATAGATAAACAATAAATAAGATAGTCAACACAATATTTCAACCCTCCCCTCCGTCTTGCTGTGCGACGGAGACCGGAAGATTTACGTTTGATAGATTTTTTTTTTTTTTCCCACGGTATACACAAAATGATGGGGAAATATTGTAACATGTTTTTAATTGACATTTGTGTCGTTTTTGCTGATTATGAGTTGGTGGAAAAAAAAATCTTTAATTCCATCATATCGGAAATTATTCACAGATTATATAGAGACCAAATAACCAGAGCTGGGCACTTTAGCCAACACTTCCTCAAATAGCCAATTCCGCCATGGCGGAAGTGTTATTTTGTTGGCGAATTAGCGTTGGCGCCAAAATGGCTGCCTATTTGCGGGTTTGAAGCTCTGGAAAGTACCTCCATGTTGCAAACCTCGAGTCCGCAAAATAAAAATTCCAGCCGCCAGCCAGCCCTGGGCTGCTCCTGCAACTCCAGCCAAAAAAAGTCATGTGACCAAGCCAACTACCTGTGTTCAGGAATCTAGTCCTATACATCGGCTCTTCACGTTTGTTCACTTACTTAGTAGCTGCGTAGCAAGCGTCGAGCTAACACCTACAACACACAGCAGTCCAAGAGTTCCAACCTGCTAGCACTTCAACTTTGTTTATATTTTCGGCCTATTGAAGTGAACATGGAGTCTACCATCATGCCTACCGCAGCTGCCAACAGCATGGGGAGCAGTTCACCTCCATCATCCGACAGTGATGCTGCAGAGCATGCAGAAATCGAGGACCTAAGCCACCCCTGGCCCCACCTAGAAACCTTCTATGGGCCTGTAATTACCAAGAAGATGTCTCTGGAGAAGGGCTTTATAACTTTATAATCTAGCCTAATTTAAGATTATAAAGTTAGGCTATCGTTAATTTGATTGATAGCCTGTTAATTTTTAACCTAAACTAATGTTATTAGGCTACCCTAATCCCATCAAAATGCCTCAAAGCATGTAGGCCTAGGCTAAGTCTAACTTCTATATAGGCTAGGCTATATAGCCTAGGCCTAGGTCTATAATAACTAATCCCATCAAAATGCCTCAAAGCATGTAGGCTAAATATTGCATGTTCTAACTTCTAAATATAGACTAGGCCTATAGGCCTAGGCTAATAACTAATATAAGTAATTTTATTAGGCTAGGCCTAGGCTACCCTAATCCTATCAAAATGCCTCAAAGCATGTACTGTAGGCTAAATAATATTGCATTTTCTAACTTCTATATATAGGCTATATAGGCTAGCCTAGGTCTAGGCTATAATCAGTCAATCACTAATTCCATCAAAATGCCTCAAAGCATGTAGGCTAAATATTGCATGTTCTAACTTCTATATATAATATATAGCCTAGGTCTAGGCTATAATCAGTCACTAATTCCATCAAAATGCCTCAAAGCATGTAGGCCTAGGCTAAATATTGCATGTTCTAACTTCTATGTATAGGCCTAGGCCTATAATCACACTCATTTTATTAGTGTCAAGTAGAAAGTGTTAATTTTGAAAGTATCATATAGGCCTAGACTAAATTTAGCCTACAATAAAATTTTATTAAATTTTGATCTGAAGCTAGGCCTTTATTCTGAGCATTAAAATTAATAGGCCTAGGCTACTTTCTATTAAATTACTTAATCTATCTAAAGTAGACCTATCTAGGCATATATAGTCTATTGCCATTCCCAAAGGGGGGACCACGAATAAATCGCCTCCTTGCACCTCTGTGATCCGGCGTACCTCCTCCTGAATGGTGCGGAATTGCGAATACTGATTATTACTGAAGCACCCTCCCCATAAACAAGTTGCCCCAACGTTTTACTGCCCATGTGGACAAACTAAGTGGCCTATGCTATATATATTAACCCTTTCACTGCGGGTGACGTTATGGAGTGTTTTGGCAATTTACAGCAATTTCCAAGCTTTAAAAGCCTGTATGTATATCCTTGAGGTCCATGGAAGTTGGGCAACATTATATTTAAGTAAATATATATATTTATTGACATTAGAGATTGAATTTATTGATTTACCCTTGATTCTGTAGTTTAAATTTGAAATTAATAAAAAACGGTTAGTGTTTGCATATTTGCATTTGAGGACTAGAAATTTCACAAGGTTTGCACATTTGTGTTTGCTGAAGTTATGTTCTGGGTTTGCTGATTTGTGTTTGCTGACTTGACTTTTTGTTTGTGGTGCCCAGCTCTGCAAATAACATACACCTTTAAGTGTGTTCAATAGTTTGCATTATCAATAGGGTGTAGCACAAGGCTTATCAACATCATCACAGTAAGGGTCGGGGTTGAGGCCGGGACGGGACGGGGAGGAGAGGGAAGGGAGTAGGCCTACAGCGGCGGGGATATCCTTTTTTTTTTATGTGAAATTTATCATATTAATGACAAATACGATCATTATTATGTTTTAAGGGACTGTACAGCACATAGTAATTAATATTAACACAATAATTAAGAGGCACAGGCTTCAATTCATCCTAAAATCACTTAAAACCAAGTGAGAGAACATTGTAAACCTGGGCGGGTGCCCAACCCCGAAAGGAGTTGAAATAGGGGAGCCGCCAAAGGCGGCTTTCTAGGGCCTTTCCTAGCTGATGCTGAGAGGATTGGGTTCTAGTCATGTGGTGATGGGCTGGTCTATCCGAGTGAGAACTGAGCGATCTCTGCCATACCCATAGCTTACTCTGACTGTTCCTTTTACTTATATATCTTCTAGATCTCAAGTGGCGGCGTCTTTTCCGTGGATTGACCTCCCTACTGCCAACCTAGAAGTTGGCAGATTGGGAGCCAAAGCGTCACATTTTTCCCTTTTTTCCCTTAGCCCTCAACTTTCCCTTCATAATTGCTGAGGGGCACAGGGCCTTGGGTGGGGCTTTGGTTTCCCGGGCGTTTCCGCACCTTCCTCAGCTCCCTGCCTTGGAGTGGCTTCGGTCACCCGGGCTTTGTTAGTGGTAAGCAGGGAGGATTTTGTGGGGGCGCTCGTTTATGGCCTTGGCCTTGCTCGAGGCCTGGGGAATAATAACAACAACACCAACATTGTAAACTGGACACAAATCCCGTCCAACGGAAATTGCCGAGATATACAGGGACATGTCTGAGAGGCCTATGCCATTCCGAGAAGTGCGGGTTTCCGACAATTAGAGGTCCGAAATGGCGAGGGGTTACTGTATATAGCTCTACGTTGGATACTCCGAGGCTACCTACCAAATAAAAGGTTTTCCTTCTTTGGTATTGGGAGAGTGTCAAACCTCCCAATATACACACACACACAATATATATCAATCATTGGTACCCAGTTAGCTTACAATACTTACATTAGCCGCGGAGGTTGAGTGGAGAGCACGCTCACATGTGAATCTGCTTGACCTGGGTTCAATCCCAGCCAAGGCGGACATTTAGTGGGTGTGGTAGTACGTCGTAGCATGTTCCACATGCTCTCACCCAGTCAGGGGACACCTCAATGACGTATACAGACTAATGACATACACAACAAAGCCATTCCAACAGCTTCCTCTATCTACAACACCTCTTCTCTGCTATCTACACTTTCCCAGCCGTATGATCCTAGCATACTGTCTGATGGCGTATTGGAATTCCAAATAATAATTACTGTAATCTTTTTTCAGGTTGGAGGTTCCGGCTGGGTGGCTCTAAAAGGGATCTGCCAAAAAGTAAAATACATTGTAAGAAAAGAAAAATAAAGTTTGATAAATTGGTAGTGACTTACCTTTGATTGATTTATACACCTTTTTATGCTAATGTGATATGGGTTCATTCCTATCTATCTATCTATTACCGGACACCGTGATCCCCGAAGGGGTGGCCATGAACGAAACACCCCCTATGCACCTCTGTCCCCAGTCATGGGTACATTCCTATCTATCTATCTATTACCGGACACCGTGATCCCCGAAGGGGTGGCCATGAACGAAACGCCCCCCATGCACCTCTGTCCCCAGTCAGTCGACGCCCCTCCTCCCATCCAGCACCGCTTTCAATCATATACAGTACTTCTTTACTCTATCCTTCCACCTCTCATTTGGTTTACCTCTCCCTCTCTGTCCTTCCACCCACTCTTGTACACCCTCTTAGTCATTCTCTCTCTTCCCATACGTTCCACATGGCCGAACCGTGCTCCTTTTAATGTCCTACTTAGACTATTTATCTATAAATGCTAAATTGCTATGGGCACTTTACCTGCCCTTTTCATACCCAAAATTTTTTATTCTCCTTTTTACTATTTTGTTAATTCCTTTTCAGAAAAAATAAATTCTTAGCCCACAAACTTTGAATGGAGTATCACGTTTGATATGTAAATCAATTTCATCTTTACCTGTACCTTAAGGGGAGCCCCATTAGTTTTCAGATTTCAAGGTATTCGGCCCATTAGTTTGGCGATTTTAAGACCTTTCAGCCCATTTCTATATCAATATCTACTTCAAGACCTTTCGTGCCATTTACTATAGGTTTCAGAGGCCGTGTGGCATTGTTTTTCAGGAATAACTTATTAACAAACAGTTGGATCAGTATGATATTTTTGACATAAAAAAATAAACACCCCAAGCCACCCTTTCAAGATAAATTTGTACATTTTCAATAGAAAATTATCGCCTTTAAATTCAAGTATTCTGTCAGTATCAAGTATAAATATACAAAAATACATACTGTTTGTATATTTATACTTGATATTGACAGATAACTTGAATTTAAGGGCAATAATAGGGTTGGGTGGTGGCTGATAACTACCGTGTTAGATGGACGAGCAATAATGATTTGGTGGTTCTCACAGGTAAGCCACGGTAGCCTTGTCCGTTTCTTAGACATTAATATGCGACTTTGACCTCATGACACAGGGACAAGTGGCTTATTTCTACACTTGGTAATGCACTATATAGACAAAAATTAGGGGACGGTGTGAAAAAAAGCTGTGTCAAAATATCATACTGTTCCAACTGTTTGTTAATAAGTTATTCCCGAAAAACGATGCCACACGGCCTCTGAAACCCATAGTAGGTGTCAATTTTTTCCTGACGAGCGATAGGACTCGCCTGTAATTTAAAGAAAAACCTGCCATTTTCTATTGAAAAT
The DNA here is from genome assembly GCA_032716605.1 of Paralithodes platypus. Taxonomy (NCBI): domain Eukaryota; kingdom Metazoa; phylum Arthropoda; class Malacostraca; order Decapoda; family Lithodidae; genus Paralithodes; species Paralithodes platypus. The sequence goes on from CM064531.1 coordinate 17,265,431, forward strand.
GTACAAATTTGTCTTGAAAAGGGGTTTAGGGGTGTTTATTTTTTAGCTTGGTGGAAGTCTAGCGAGGAAATTACAAAATATATGAATATATATACTGTAGCCTACCTGTAGGCCTATCTATATATCGAGCCCACAAAATAACCCCATTTCCCTTAAAACCTTTAAGTACCGCATGTATTCATTAGTTTCATTGAGTTCCTTAACCTCTTAAGTGTGCATGGGGGTAATTAGACACCTCTGCCTGTGTGCATGTATTTGAGCTGTTTCCATCACTAAAATATTCATTTTACCATAAATAGCATTAATACTTATCCATACGTGCCTATTATGGGTTGATTATAAAGGTATTAACCTGTTACAACAATAAAACGAGTGAAAACAGCGTTTGGATGGTCAAAATCGGAGATACAGGCCGCGAGTTATATAATGTATGGGTGAGGCAACCTGCTTTCCCGCCAATTTCCCCCAAGGCCACTGAGACACAGTCGATCGATACTCTCTCTCGCACTCGCTTGCTACCAGTGATGACAATGCCCTGCTTGCAACTCGCTAATGTTAGCACGAAAATATACCTCTGAATAAGGGAATAACAGGGAAAATAGGTGATAACTGAAGGAGGGGAGGAAAGTGGGGAAGGAGGGGAGGTAGATGAGTGATATTTTGCATGGCCCAGGGGCAATTTTTATTTATTTTTTTTTTTTCGATGTTTAAAGTTGATGTTTTTTTTCTCTACTCTTAAGAGTCTTCCTGCAGTTCCCGAGTTAATTAGGTTTATTTATGTTGTAAGCTAATTGATGGGTTGGTGATATGAATAGCAGGCTTCCCAAATTGACTAATTCCTTGAACGTGACGATAGTACATTGTTATATGTGCGATTAGTTTGCTTGGTAAACAGATTAACTTGCTCATGTAGTGATTTACACCCTATGTGGTGGATTGTGTTCTTTTTTTTATGAATTATTATTTTGCTTAAGCGTTGTTTCTACATAGCGGTTTTGATAGTTTTTTTGTCTTTTTACTGTGTTCGTCCAAGTTTTGGTTTGTTTACTTTGCAAGTTTTACATTATACAGTACCGGTAATGTGTTATTGTATTTTTTTGTTTTATCATCATCATCATCATCTCCGACGCCTTGTTTCCCCCTGGGAAACCCCCACTAGAGGATGGCCATGACAGAAACGTCTCCAAGCTACTTTGTCAAGACATGCCTCCTTTGCCCGTGCCACAATGCCCCTTCCACTACGTGGAAGTTTTTCTTCAATATATTTTTCCACTTTCTTTTCCCATACCATAGGTGGTCTTCCACTACTAGCGGTTCCACTCACCTGACTCCCATATATATCTTTCTTGGCATTCTGTCTTCATCCATTCTCTGAACATGACCATACCACCTCAAAGTACTTCTCTTTATCCACTCAACCACACCACAATCAATGCCCAAAGCCTGCTCTTCCATTCCAAAGGACTCGTACACTTCCCTATTACTTGGCCCATCTAGCCTATTCATGCCAGCTGCCATTCTGAAAAAGCTCATCTCCACAGCTCTCAGTTTGAAGAGGTCCTCGTCACTTGCCGTCGCTTCCATACGAGAGTGTTGGGAGCAGCACACTGTTTCTCAGTGACTTTTTGACTTCCTGGCTAACCATTCTTCCTTTGAGAATACTATCAAGTTCTCCAATCACTTTTCTCCCTTGCATTTTTCTTTCTTTTATCTCTCTCCATTTTACCATATTTGCATAGTACAGCTCCCAAATACTTGAAACTTTCAACCTCTTCTAGTACTTCATTTGTCAATGTTATTTTACAACTTTTCTTGTGTTCTTTCTTGATTCTATATTTTTCCTTGAAATCTATGGTTTCATGCATTCTTCTCTCAAACACCATTACCTTACATTTCCCTACATTGACCTTTAACTTTCTCTTTTCACATACCCTGTCAAAGTCAGTGACCACTCTCTGAAGTTCTTCAGCATTTTCCGCCAACAGGACTGCATCGTCCCCATATAGGCATGTTAAAATCTTCCATGTTCTTCCCTCTGATTCCAGTCTAGCTCCCACACCCATTGATACAGCCCTACATTCCCTAATAACTCCATCCATGTATATATTGAACAACCAAGCTGACATGACACATCCCTGTCTTACACCTACATTGACCTCAAAACTTTCACTTAACTTATCCCCTACCTTCACATTTGCCATTGCATTCCTATAAAAAGATTTTACTGCCATTAGCAACTTTCCTGACACATCCCTGAGTGACACATCCCTGATACTACTCTCCTTGACGCGGTTGGGGGGGCTTCGGGGCCGGCGACTGGAGCTTGATGGGGGATGGTTGGTGTACTTACCCTTCCTATCTCCCCTCGAGCTTTTGTCCTCGGCTTGACTAATTCTGAGTACGGTAGTTTTTCATTCCTCATTCTATGTTTTTCCTCTTCTATTCTTGTTCTGTCCCATCCGGCTGTCCTCAGGCAGCCTATATCTCATGTCTCCCTTGCCTGGCTAGGTACTTGACTCCTGACCCATTTTGTCTCTTCGGTTGCTTTTGTGGCCGGACTGACTTGATTCCCTTCGGTAATCCATTTTTTGCTTCTCGATGTGATTTTTTCTACCTTCGACCTGATGTTTCTAAAATGCCCCAGAACGAGAAGCCCACCACAGAAGCCATGAACGAACACCACACAGAAACACCAAAGGAAAGGTCCACAGAACGAAAGGACCAGCTGACCGAGCCCGCCATTCCAGACAGGCCCAAGCCCGCAGGGCTAAACAGCTCCAGGACACACCCATTTACCTTTTCTAAACTGACCATTTTCCACACCTCACGTACACTAACCCCCTCGTGTCCTACACTCCTAACTACAAAGATGATGAACAGGAATATACATTCATATTAAAAACACCCATGCCTGTCCCGACGTTGAGCCAATGCCAACACATCAGACAGCCATAATTATATCTATGTATGTTCTTGCATCCGAGAAGTAGATGTTATATATCTTAGAAGTTCAAACACCCACGCTTGTCTCTAGACCTCTTATATCATTTTCCATGACGAGTATAGATATGTGTAACCCGTGCTCAGTCACCCCTTGCATTGTTCCTCTAGTAACTAAGTCTATAATATTAACTGCCACCAGCATTGATGCGACATAGCGGCAGTGTCCTTGTGTCGTATTGTGCCAAGTACAGATCAACCAGGTTTCATCACCTTATTAGGACGACGACTATAATGTCATCGTTCATCGATGTATGCAATCCTTAGGTTAAGTATTTTATCCGCCATTGTGTTCACCTTTTTCCATTTACTTTCCACAATTGTCATACGTCTTCCCCTTGCCTCCTTCGTATCCACAGTCCACACTACGCCAATTTACTTCGTGTCTTATACCTCTTACCCCAACCAGAGATTATATAAGATAACCTGGTTATCAGTATCTGTCATAAGTACCCCGAAACAATAACTAAGTACCCCTACGAACTGCCGCTGTGGTTGGTATTTTATATTTAATAGAAAACGCAGTTCCCAGGGCCAACTAATAGTATCCATAACCCTCTGACTGATCACATAACTATCTTTTCCAGACTCATATACCACCCCATAGTTGCATTCCCCGGTAGCATTTGGCTAACGTATTCTACTGCCTTTTCAAACTTCCATATCAATTGTAGCCTAATGCCACCCCCACGCCCAGGGACCTTAGGGGCAAAATTTCCCTGTAGCCCTTGAACTCTTCCCCCCTCTCTCATTAAGACACCCGCGCTTCTCGACTCTTGTCCGACCTAGCCTCTCTCTCATACCTCTTGAAGATCCTTGAATTGTCCGTTACTAACGCTCTCCAACCTTTTATATATATACTCCTATCCAGCCTACCTTCACTTAGTAGGCCAGAACAACATTAGAACTTTACTAGCCCCTTGCATGCCATCTATTCTCTTACAACACATTCACAACCCTGCACCCAATGGTCGTCGGTGCGAGGCTAGCCGCCCCGCCAGTAACTAACTTCTATTGCCATACTTCCAGATAAATGTGGCAGAGTTAGCAACCCAGTCTCCACCATATCCAGCAAAACCTACAATTAACAACCAGCCGAGTAAAACCAGCTAGCTAAGGCACCTTCGGTTTTGGTATTAAAGACACTCACATCTGTCTCATACACAGAGGGTTATTACAAACACTGGTGATATGGCTAGCCACAGCCGCCGGACGACTATATCAGAGAGAGGGCGCCCAGCTCCCCCTTTTTGCCCACCCGAGGAGGGAGACCCCCACCCCCGCGGAGGTATACCTGGCCCCTGTTTTGACTTTCGAGTCATTGCCAGGTAGCACAGGAATTCTTCCTATCAATGAACTAACCATGAATGACTAACACCTTTACTAACCTCTATTACCTCACAATAAACCATTTACCTTTCTTGCATGCTCTGATCACTAAATTAGCACCTCAGCTATACCATAGAATGAAGATTGAACAATCTAGAGAGACGCTCCTATCACAGCTGTCCCCATCCTCCTCGCAAAGTAGATCCAGTCTCTCTTCCCTAAATACGTCCAGTATAGCCAAAATAGTACCTCTTACTAAGGCTCAGTTATATGAAAATATAAAGGCTTCCTATCGCCCTGTGCCACAACAGTAAATACCATCTTACCTAGTCCCCATATCTATTGAGAGCTCAATTAAGTCCATAAGACTCGAGATCCCTACTGTCTACAGGGTCCAGAACCGAGCCTATAAATCTAACTCCCGCCCCCAGTCAAATCAGTTGAAAGCTAGACACCAACCAGGGGTCACTACCCTGCAGTTAATTTCTAGCTCTGCCCTTGTGTTGTTCCGGAGTGAGATCCCAGAACCGGCAGACTCCGTGGCAGATTTGGATAGAAGGACCTGCCCACGTATTGAAGAACTTCACACATATGGCCCCCCTGGACGGCCGCGGAACCAGTCGTTAGCCCCCAACATCATGGACGCAAGATAACCAGGACCAGACCCATCAGATACTACCCAAGATTCCCTTTAGCAGTACTACATATTACTGTGCTGTTTAGAGATTCACTAATTAATATTTCTACGAAGTGGCTAAGACCTTGCCCAGTGTAACTCATACTTAACCATTCCATTTGGGACGTACTAAGCGATCAGTGCTCTTTAATTAACAGGCGACCTTGACTCTCGTAATTACCTTATTCAGATATTAAAACTCTAGTGATATCTAACGTTCGCCCACTGATTTGCGTTCTATGTATTTCTGAGACAAGGATATAAAACTTAGATCAGTACCCCCTGAGGTTACTAGAATTCCCGTGCTCTAAAATACGCGTGTCTAATCTAGTCTGTGAACTACTACTTGTGCACCAGAGCTACCAGTAATAAATCTAACAGTGAATATGAATCTATAAGTAACATTGATGGTCTTCGGTATATAAGCCTGTGAAATCAAAGCCAGTGATCAGAAGATTAATACCTGAACGTTGGAAGTGGCAGACTAGGCTCCATCCAGATCCACTTATGCTAGTGTTGTTCAATTCTATTATATTGTCTTACACAAGTATTCTGCAGTGGTATATCAATAAACGTGATCATGTAACTTGCTACCATGTGTTTCTTTGTGTTCTCTATTCCTCATATCTTGTATTGTGCATGCAGCCTTATATACCCAGTCAATTTAGAACTCACATTACCCAAGTTAAACCTGTAGAAAAACAGGGCATAACATTGGCGGCAGCGGTGGTTCTTGATTCGGATAAAAGGTTGCATTACACTGCAAGTTTGGAACAGTAGAAGCATGGCAACATCGCGAAATCTTCAGCCATTCGCACACATTCCCAAGTATGATATAAACACGTATGATATCACCAGTTACTTAGACATAATAAAGCCAGTGTACGATGTGGTACTTCATAATGACCACGAAAAAATCGCCTGGGCAATTTTGCATATTATACAGTTGGGAGAAGCCGTTTCCCAACTTGTTGATAAGCCTACCTTTCAAGAATTTATTCACCAAATGGTGACACAGGATACGCCAGAGAGTACCTGGAACCAGTTTCGATCCTTCGTGATCCGGACCTTAGATCCACTTTTGGGTTCCCCCGTCGCCCCCAAAATAATAAAAGTCGACGAGATCAAGTATGAAGGGGATATAAATGTGACCCTCATACAACTCTACAGATACGTGAGGACCACGTATAGCTATGAAGATTACGACCAACAAAATGAACTCTTATTCACCGCTTTGTTAAACATCCTCCCACCCCACATCACCGCCCATCTCGACCCGTATGGCTTATTCGAAGAACATATGCTCTCCATCAGAGAAGAATGCCTACGCAGTTCGATGAATCCCCTATCCAACCTTTTAGCCCCTATCCAAGACTCCGTGCACCCTTCCAAAATGACTTCCGGTGAAAGTCCAACCCCAGTGAACTCTTCCCCCACCAACCCGCCGCAGTCCCCCCAACAAATCCCGTTTCCTAACTCGCTCACCTCTCACCACCCTGACCCTCCCACACGCGCCGTTAATCCTCCCCTCACGCGTGACGACCTAAGGACCCAACTATGTCCCCCCCCTTCCCCCAGAAATACTCCGCTATTCCCCCACCAACAAAATCTCCCTTGTGACAGTTTTCCGTCAGTAGCTCCCTTCCACCCCCCCACAATTCACACACCTAATAAACTTCAAAACCCCACACTTGACTCGCCCCCTCATGACAGACAAACCCACCAACCCCAGATAACCCCTAAGCAAACTGTCACTGCCACCGACACACCCCATCACTCTGATCCTCCCACACGCGCCGTTAATCCCCCCCTCACGCGTGACCCCCACCAAAGTGATTTCCCCCCCCTCATGTGTACCGAACACCTGCTCACCAGTCGGTCCCCCACCATCATGAGCCCAGCTAAACTTTCAACCTCCCCCTCTTCACCGTTACCCAACCCGCCCCAAATTCCCCCCCCAAAGATCCCGCTCGACGAAATACCACTCCCATCCCAATCCAACCACAAAACTTTTTCCACCTTGGCTAAACCCCAAAATACTCTCTCTCTCGCCCCAAACAACATAATCAACCTCTCAACTTCAACCACTCCTCGAAATCCCATCCATGTCTCTCCCGGAAATAAAATCAGTCTAAATTCAACCCCTCTCAAACCACAACCCTGCCTGCCCAGACCCCCCCCACCATCTCCCTATCAAATCCCCACACCCCAAACCTCCAAACCACCCGATCATAGTAAACTCTCAACCTTCAGCCTTACTCACCCTTCCCCAAACCCCACTCACGACCACAACTCTCTACACAATTCAACCCCTCCCCAGCACCAACCTCTTCCGCAACAACAACCCCGACTCGACCTGCCCATTTCATCTTTAAAACCCCCCTATCACTACCCCCGACCGAAACCACTTAGACCCCCCCTCCAAAACTGGCCCGGGCCAGCTCGCCCCCAGACCCACATTCCTAACGACAAGAACTAACGTATATCCACCCCGCCCTTCCAAAGTGAAAGTGAACCACCACCCCCTATTACCAGACCGTCACCCAGACTAACGGCGACCCTAAATACCACCCCCCCCTGATGATGATAAGGATATTATTGTACTAAATTGTTTCGAATGTTTTCAATTCCTAAGCGATTGGGCATGATTCTATAAATTTACATGTTTTCCATATACTGTATATACTATATATTTTTTTCCTTAGGCATACTACTTTTCTTTTTACCTACACTTTTCTGACTATGCTTCTTTTTACTTCACCCTTGAGGCTCGAGGACGAGCCTATAATGAAGGAGAGGGAAGTAAAATGCCCCAGAACGAGAAGCCCACCACAGAAGCCATGAACGAACACCACACAGAAACACCAAAGGAAAGGTCCACAGAACGAAAGGACCAGCTGACCGAGCCCGCCATTCCAGACAGGCCCAAGCCCGCAGGGCTAAACAGCTCCAGGACACACCCATTTACCTTTTCTAAACTGACCATTTTCCACACCTCACGTACACTAACCCCCTCGTGTCCTACACTCCTAACTACAAAGATGATGAACAGGAATATACATTCATATTAAAAACACCCATGCCTGTCCCGACGTTGAGCCAATGCCAACACATCAGACAGCCATAATTATATCTATGTATGTTCTTGCATCCGAGAAGTAGATGTTATATATCTTAGAAGTTCAAACACCCACGCTTGTCTCTAGACCTCTTATATCATTTTCCACGATGAGTATAGATATGTGTAACCCGTGCTCAGTCACCCCTTGCATTGTTCCTCTAGTAACTAAGTCTATAATATTAACTGCCACCAGCATTGATGCGACATAGCGGCAGTGTCCTTGTGTCGTATTGTGCCAAGTACAGATCAACCAGGTTTCATCACCTTATTAGGACGACGACTATAATGTCATCGTTCATCGATGTATGCAATCCTTAGGTTAAGTATTTTATCCGCCATTGTGTTCACCTTTTTCCATTTACTTTCCACAATTGTCATACGTCTTCCCCTTGCCTCCTTCGTATCCACAGTCCACACTACGCCAATTTACTTCGTGTCTTACACCTCTTACGCCAACCAGAGATTATATAAGATAACCTGGTTATCAGTATCTGTCATAAGTACCCCGAAACAATAACTAAGTACCCCTACGAACTGCCGCTGTGGTTGGTATTTTATATTTAATAGAAAACGCAGTTCCCAGGGCCAACTAATAGTATCCATAACCCTCTGACTGATCACATAACTCTATCTTTTCCAGACTCATATACCACCCCATAGTTGCATTCCCCGGTAGCATTTGGCTAACGTATTCTACTGCCTTTTCAAACTTCCATATCAATTGTAGCCTAATGCCACCCCCACGCCCAGGGACCTTAGGGGCAAAATTTCCCTGTAGCCCTTGAACTCTTCCCCCCCCCTCTCATTAAGACACCCGCGCTTCTCGACTCTTGTCCGACCTAGCCTCTCTCTCATACCTCTTGAAGATCCTTGAATTGTCCGTTACTAACGCTCTCCAACCTTTTATATATACTCCTATCCAGCCTACCTTCACTTAGTAGGCCAGAACAACATTAGAACTTTACTAGCCCCTTGCATGCCATCTATTCTCTTACAACACATTCACAACCCTGCACCCAATGGTCGTCGGTGCGAGGCTAGCCGCCCCGCCAGTAACTAACTTCTATTGCCATACTTCCAGATAAATGTGGCAGAGTTAGCAACCCAGTCTCCACCATATCCAGCAAAACCTACAATTAACAACCAGCCGAGTAAAACCAGCTAGCTAAGGCACCTTCGGTTTTGGTATTAAAGACACTCACATCTGTCTCATACACAGAGGGTTATTACAAACACTGGTGATATGGCAAGCCCCTAGCCACAGCCGCCGGACGACTATATCAGAGAGAGGGCGCCCAGCTCCCCCTTTTTGCCCACCCGAGGAGGGAGACCCCCACCCCCGCGGAGGTATACCTGGCCCCTGTTTTGACTTTCGAGTCATTGCCAGGTAGCACAGGAATTCTTCCTATCAATGAACTAACCATGAATGACTAACACCTTTACTAACCTCTATTACTCACAATAAACCATTTACCTTTCTTGCATGCTCTGATCACTAAATTAGCACCTCAGCTATACCATAGAATGAAGATTGAACAATCTAGAGAGACGCTCCTATCACAGCTGTCCCCATCCTCCTCGCAAAGTAGATCCAGTCTCTCTCCCCTAAATACGTCCAGTATAGCCAAAATAGTACCTCTTACTAAGGCTCAGTTATATGAAAATATAAAGGCTTCCTATCGCCCTGTGCCACAACAGTAAATACCATCTTACCTAGTCCCCATATCTATTGAGAGCTCAATTAAGTCCATAAGACTCGAGATCCCTACTGTCTACAGGGTCCAGAACCGAGCCTATAAATCTAACTCCCGCCCCCAGTCAAATCAGTTGAAAGCTAGACACCAACCAGGGGTCACTACCCTGCAGTTAATTTCTAGCTCTGCCCTTGTGTTGTTCCGGAGTGAGATCCCAGAACCGGCAGACTCCGTGGCAGATTTGGATAGAAGGACCTGCCCACGTATTGAAGAACTTCACACATATGGCCCCCCTGGACGGCCGCGGAACCAGTCGTTAGCCCCCAACATCATGGACGCAAGATAACCAGGACCAGACCCATCAGATACTACCCAAGATTCCCTTTAGCAGTACTACATATTACTGTGCTGTTTAGAGATTCACTAATTAATATTTCTACGAAGTGGCTAAGACCTTGCCCAGTGTACCTCATACTTAACCATTCCATTTGGGACGTACTAAGCGATCAGTGCTCTTTAATTAACAGGCGACCTTGACTCTCGTAATTACCTTATTCAGATATTAAAACTCTAGTGATATCTAACGTTCGCCCACTGATTTGCGTTCTATGTATTTCTGAGACAAGGATATAAAACTTAGATCAGTACCCCCTGAGGTTACTAGAATTCCCGTGCTCTAAAATACGCGTGTCTAATCTAGTCTGTGAACTACTACTTGTGCACCAGAGCTACCAGTAATAAATCTAACAGTGAATATGAATCTATAAGTAACATTGATGGTCTTCGGTATATAAGCCTGTGAAATCAAAGCCAGTGATCAGAAGATTAATACCTGAACGTTGGAAGTGGGAGACTAGGCTCCATCCAGATCCACTTATGCTAGTGTTGTTCAATTCTATTATATTGTCTTACACAAGTATTCTGCAGTGGTATATCAATAAACGTGATCATGTAACTTGCTACCATGTGTTTCTTTGTGTTCTCTATTCCTCATATCTTGTATTGTGCATGCAGCCTTATATACCCAGTCAATTTAGAACTCACATTACCCAAGTTAAACCTGTAGAAAAACAGGGCATAACAGTTTCATTCTTCGCCCTGATCACTTCTTGGTTGGTGTTGCGGTGTAGCAGTTCTTGCCTCATCCTTCGGCCCTGCCCTATAAGAGCTCTGATGTGGAGCTCATGTGGTTCGGCTGAACTGATGAAATGGCGAGAAATGTCTGCGTGTCTTCACCTTCCTCGATTTGTTCCCCTACTGCCCTTCCCTATCTATCTTGACTCGTTTAGTTATATCTTGATCGAATCCTTCGGGCCAGCCCTATGAGAGTTCTTTGTAGAGCTCAGTGGTCTGGTTAAACTAATATTAAAAAAAAAATAAAAAAAAAAATAAAAAAAAAATAAGAGTGACAGGGCCGAAATCAAGGGACGCTCGAGCTAAAATGCCTGGACACAGAGTTTGAAGCAATTTAAGTCATAGGAAGAGGGAAAGACTGATTCTGGGAGAGAGTTCCAGAGCTCAGCAGTTGAATAGAAGAAAGTCTGAGAATAGTGTTTCTCTCTTGGGATGGAGAGTTGCATAGAGTAGGGGTGGGATTGTGTTGCAAGGCGTGTATTACGAACCCTACGTAGAGGAAGTGTATACACTGGGAAAGCTCCGCGGACACTGATTATGTGTAGTAGCGATAGAATAGAGAGAGATGCAACAATGCGGCGAAGAGAGAGATTGGAGAGTTGGTGAGTGGACGGGAGTTAATGATACAAATGGCTTTCCTTTCTGCTTTATCTAGGAGTGCGGTGTGAGAGGATCCTCCCCACACATGTGAACAATACTCAATACAAGGACGTACTGTGCCCCTGTACAGAGCAAGAAGCTGTGCAGGGGTAAAGAACCCCTTGAGGCGGTTGAGCACACCCAGCTTCTGGGAGGCTGCCTTAGCGAGACTGGTAATATGGTCTTTCCAAGTGAGAGCAGAAGAAAATGAGACACCGAGAACATTGAGGGAAGATGAAGGGTTGGTTTTTGTATTGTTGAAGAATAAGGAGTAGTCCTCTGGAGGTTCCTGACGGGTAGTAAGATGGATAAATTGAGTTTTGGAAGCATTAAATGCAACAAGGTTTTCTCTACCCCAATTGGAAATAGTAGCTAGATCAGAAGATAAGCATTTTATGGCTTCATTACGTTTACTTTTGAGGGACTGCTGGGGCGTTCTGGAAAACTAATTGAGTGGTGTAAAATAGAGTCATCTGCATGTGAATGGATAGGACTGGATGTACAGTTGAGAAGATCATTTATGAAAATTAGAAAGAGAATAGGACAGAACCCTGAGGAACACCGGAGTTGATAGGATATATATATATATCTATCTATTGCCTGACGCCGTGATCCCCGAAAGGGTGGCCACGAACGAACCGCCCCCATGCACCTCTGTCCCCAGTCAGTCGACGCCCCTCCTCCCAACCAGCACCGCCTTCATTCATATACTTCCTCACTCCATCCTTCCACCTCGCTCTCATAACCCTCTTAGTCAATCTCTCGCTTTCCATACGTTCCATATGGCCGAACTATCTCAAGTTGTTCCTTTTCACACTTTCCAGCACATCTACCTCCACACCACACCTCCTCCTTACTTCCGTCTATCCCTCCATGTAACTCCGCACGCACTTCTCAAGTAACTCATTTCCACCGCTCTCACTCTTGGTCTGAGTCTCTTCCCGTACGTCCATGCTTCGCTTCCGTAAGTTAGTGTCGGGATTACCACACTGTCATGCAAGGACTTCTTCACTTCCATACTGACCACTCTATTTCTTGTTACTGCTTTCAACATTCCTACAACCCTCTTCTGTTGCACCCTCTCCCACACTTCTTCATCCATAGTCCCATCTTTACTCAACACACTGCCCAGATAAACCTTCCTACCCGGGCTGTCTTACCCAATGACGGTCGCCCCTACCCGGGCGAAATGGCTGAAAAACGTCTAGGCCTAGGCTACCGTATTTATGTTTATTTTCACTGCTAGAACTTTCCCACTCATCTATAATCGTAGTGCGGTTTTCAATCTGTATTTTGGCATTGAGTAGAGCTCTGTAAGTCAACTGGTTCAGTTGTGATGACGATTTCAGTGGAGCCAATATTGCAGAGATTTTGCCAATATGGGGGCTTTTCAGACACTAATTTCGTCATGACGTCATAACAATAACATTGAGGAGTCTTCTCCTTGTTTCGGAGGTGCGGTGACGAACGCTTGGGTTTGTTGACATACGTCGTACGCACAGCGTTCAGACCAAGCTTAATTAGGCTATTAAGCTCATGCCTTAGATAAGGCATACCGGGTAGCGGCCCTTCTTTTGTGCTGTCCTTACCTAAGGCAGACTGGGTAGGAAGGGTTAAAAGAGCTGACAATCTCCATAGCCTGGCCATTCAACTTCACCTCACACTCTGTGACTTCACCCCTTTCGAAGACCATAACCTTGCTCTTCCCCACATTTACCTTCAAATTCCGTTTTTCGCACACTGTTCCAAACTCATTTACCATACCCAGCAACTCTCATTCATTATCGCTCATCAGAACTGTATCATCTGCAAGCAGCAGTATAGGCAGATTCCACTCATTTCCCTCCCTTTTCAGCAATACACCAACATCCTTTTTTTTTTTTTTTTTTTTTTTTTTTTTTTTTTTTTATTTTTTTTTTTTTTAGAGACAATGAACGGAGGAAGAAAAACACAGATAAAAAAAAGGTCCATGTGCCTAAAGGCATCCTCCATTCATAAAATGTTTGTAACAACTGGATTTAAACATTTGTAGATTGTAAGTTTGTGGAAAGCAATTCGAGGGAAGTGAATTCCAAAGAGTAGTAGCTCTGGGGATAAATGAATTCTGATAAGCAGAAGTTCTGCATTGTGGAGGAAAAGTGTAAATTCATGGGCGCTCTCAGCTGCCCTAGTTCTACGAGGAAAGATGTGGAGAGGCGGCACAATTGAAGCAAGTTCCTCGGAACAATTGCTGTGAAAATATCTGTAGAATAATGCAAGGGATGCAACGTTTCTTCGTATGGATAATGTAGGAAGGTCCTGTGTGATTGCAGGGTTATTGATTAATCTAATAGCTTTATTTTGAATTTTGTCCAACTGCCTCAATGCAACCACTCCACTTCCACCCCACAGAGGTGAACAGTAATCCATCTGAGAACGCACATGACTTTTATATATCACGGCCAACTGCTCGTCAGTGAAGAATTCTCGAACTCTGTACAGGAGTCCCAGTTTTTAGAGGCATTCTTAGCAATGCTTCCAACATAATGTGTCCAGCTCAAGTTAGTAGTTAATGTTACACCGAGAATGTCAATACTAGGGGAAGTGGGAATATTTACATCATTAAAAAATATATGGGAGTCAGTGAGATTCTGTCGGTTAGAAAATTGAATGTACTTGGTTTTCTGTGCATTAAAGGAAACTAGATTCTTTTGTCCCCATCCATTAATTCTAGAAAGGTCCTGGTTCAGAGAATTGCAGTGTTTATTTTTGAAATTTATAAGATCGGGTTGGGTGACAGAATTGGTAAATGTGAAGGAACTGTGGAGTGTTGAGTCATCTGTGTAGGAATGTATTGGATTATGAGTGGTAGATATGAGATCATTGATATGAATGAGGAACAGAATTGGGGCCAAAACTGATCCCTGGGGAACACCAGCATTTATTGAGTGAAATTGAGAATAAAGGCCATCTACCATTACACATATTTTTCTGTTATGAAGATAAGAAGAAATTAGTGGAACTAATGATGCAAGGCCGTAGTGTGACATCTTCGACAATAAGGATTGATGCCAGACTCTATCAAATGCCTTTGATATATCCAGTGCTATTGTATGTGTTTCACCATGTTGGTCTGTAGCTTGGTTGATTTGATGCGTAAGAAGGCAAAGCATGTCTGCAGTTGATCGACATCGTCTAAAACCATATTGCCTATCACTGATTAATTTATTATCAAGATGCTTAATTATGTGAGTATTTAATATAATTTCAAAGACTTTACCAAGAGTGGAAGTTATAGCTATGGTCTGTAGTTTGATGGATCTGAAGAGGCACCTTTTTTAGGAACTGGATGGATGTTTGCTTCTTTCCAGGGTACTGGGAAGCATGAGGTATGAGTACACAGACGGAAATTTTTTGCCAATACAGGAGCGAGCACCAAGGAGCAATTCTTAAGTACTATTGGAGGAATTTCATCTGGACCAGGAGCCTTATCTACCGAGAGATTCTGCAAAATAGTTTTGACATGTCTGGTGTGGATCTTAAGTGAGGGAATTCAGGCGAATTAAAATTAAGTACAGGGACATCTTGATTTATTTCATCTAAGGTTGAGTTGGTGGAGAAAATATCCGCAAGAAGGTTAGCTTTACCTCGTGGGTCACTTACAAGATTGCCAGTCGGAGATTTTAATGGTGGAATGGATGAAGCAGTAGTGAAGTTGGATTTAAATGAGTTAAGAGTAGACCAAAATATTTTGTTATCATTTGGATTATTTAGAAGTTTATTGCCTGCTTGTGGAGAAAGTTTGATTTAGTTAGGTTTAATACAGTTTTGGCATGATTTCTGATGTTTCTAAAGTAATTAAAGGCTTCATGTGTTTTGATCTTGTGTATGCATTGTAGGCTATTGCTTTTTGTTCAGTTACTCTAGCACAATTATGGTCAAACCATTTAGGTGAATTAGATCTTTTACTGTACTTTTGATGAGGAATAAAAGTTTCCATTCCAATTTTTACAAAATCTTGTATGTGGCTCAAGGTGGAGTGTACATCATTAGAAAAGAAAGAGGTCCAGGGAATATCAATAAAGAAACCTTGAAGACCCTCCCAGTCTGCCCTATCGTAATGCCATTTAGTCACCAAAACAGGTTCAGAGTGGGAAGGTGTGGTAGGTGATAGACAGGTGGCCTGTATCAGATAGTGATCAGAAGATCCAAGCGGGGACCTCACTGTAACATCATAATTTTCTGAATTGGTTGTTAAAAATAAGTCCAGTAGGTGGGAATTATGATTAGGATTATCTGGTACACGTATCCACTGCTCTTCCTAGTATTACTTTCATGACTCCATCCATATATACAGTAAACAACCAGGGGACATCACACACCCCTGTTTCAACCCAACACTCCGGTCAAAGAACTCGCTCTGATCATTCTCCACACGTACTGCCGCCTTTGCACCCTCATACATGCTCTTCACTGCTTTCAGCAACTTGCCATCTACTCCATAATTATATTCTCAGTACTTTCCACATACCTTCTCTAGCCACTCTGTCATAGGCCTTCTCCAAGTCCATAAAGGCAACATACACCTTTTGTTTTTTCTCCAGATATTTCTCCACAACACAATTCAGGGTAAAAATCTGATCTACACATCCTCTTCCCTTCCTAAAACCTCCCTGCTCGTCGCATATCCATTTCTCCGTTCTCTCTCTCATTCTGTCAATCACTACCCTTCTGTACACCTTCCCTACTACGCTTAAAAGACATATTCCTCGGTGGTTACCACACACTCCTCTTTCCCCTTTGCCCTTATATAGGGGGACTATTATGCCAGTCTTCCAGTCATCGGGTGCATTCCCCTTCTCCAATGCTAGTTTGCACATTTTCCATACCCATTCGATCACTATCTCACCACCATACCTCAACATTTCCCCACACACTCCATCTGTTCCTGGTGCTTTCCCCAACTTCACTCTTTGCATGGCTTCCCACACTTCTGACCTCCTGATCCCAACCTCCTCCTCCAATACTTCTCCTCTTCTCCCTCCCATACCCCATCCAACTATGTTTGCTGGCTCTTCATTCCTTACATTTAGCAACTCGTTGAAGTACTCCCTCCATCTTTCGACTCTCTTGCTTCTCGGCTAGCATTCTCCCATTCTTATCTTTCACACTCTTACTGTTTCCCTTGCTACCTTCCCTAACTTTCTTGACTTCTTTCCAGAACAGTTTCTTACACTCCCTCCATTTTACACTCAGATTCCTTCCAAATTCCTCATCTACTCTTCTCTTACTTTCCTTCACTACTCTCTTCACCACTCTCTTTCTCTCCACGTACTTAGCTCGTTTCTGCCTCTCCAAATCTTCATTCCCTCTACTACCCAACCACTCTCTATACACTTTTTTCTTATCTTCCACAGTTATTTTTACCTCTTCTGTCCACCATGCTGTACCTTTCACTCCCCTCACTCCACACACCTCCTCACATGCTGCACAGACCTCTTCCTTAAACACCTTGCTTATCTCCTCCACTTCCTCCATATCTTCCAGGTCGAACCCACCTAGTCGTCTTTCTACTGCTCTCCTGTACTCTTCCCTGATTTCCTCCTCCTGTAGCCTCTCCACCCTCCTCACCATTCCAACTTCCTCTCGCCTCCCTCCAGCTCTCCTCACCCACTTCTTTTGTATCCTAACCTTAGCTACTACTGCATAATGATCAGACAGACCCCCTCCAATACCCTTATACACCCTAGCATCCATCACAGATTCCTTCATTCTTTCATCCACACATATATAATCAATCAGTGACTTTCGTTCCACCACTGTCTTATCCTTCATCGTCCACACCACTTTCCATGTGTACCTGTGTATCATTCTGTGTCGGAAGAAGGTGTTGGCTATCCACAACCTCCTCCCCACACATACGTCCACAAGTGCACTACCATTCCCATTCACCTCTGACGGTACCCCCCACCCTCCCACCACTCCATTAACTTTCCTATCACCCACCTTACCATTCATATCCCCCAATCAGAAATATTCTTTCGTTCTTGTCAAACTTATCCAGGCACGCCTCCACATTCACCCAGAACTCCTCTTTCTCTCTTACAAGTTTATCTTCTGTCAGAGCATACACACACACAATCACCCACGTTTGTATTCCTACTTTCATTCTCACCCACACATTCCTTGAACCCATATGTATATATATATATATATATATATACTGTACATATACACTGTATTTATATATATTTTTTTTTCAATCTTGAGGTCAAACTTATATTACATTGCTTGACATTAATACAAATTAATCAAAACCAACACGTCTAATGAAAGCAAATAACCACAGTAACCCCTCCTAGACGTCGGATGACCTATAGTCTATTAATGATTTAATTAGGTAAAAAAGTTTGACCACTAACATTTACAGTATAACTTTAAAAAAAAAAAAAATAAATAAAAATAAATAAAAACTTCAGAATCGAGCTAATACTTCTACCACTTGGGAAGAGTCAGCCAGGAAATACTTGTGAACATTTACAGCCCACTTACTCCAGCCCTTTTTGAGTTATAGATTTCATGATTTCTGGTCTAATAATAGTGAAGAGACTATGGTATTAATCCTTTCATGATATTATTTGAAGATTTTATGCAGTTTACGAAGGATCTCTAGGAATCAAATGGGATTACAGTACACTATCTCAATTAATCTTCTGACTTCCAAAATTCCTTCCTAAACTGAATTTAATTGTGTAATAATAGCCAAAGTAAAGGAAAGAAACACGTCATCGTATTCTAAAAGGGTTAATTGACAAATATATTTTAACAATAGGGTATATTGATAATGATTACCTTTATATCCTTACGTTAGACAGTTTGTTACTACCAATATTCATATATAATGGTACAGTACTATAGGTTTGATTCCCGGAGGGAAGAATGAAAACCTAATATGTAGTAGGGGCCCCGTAATCATTGACGATATGCCTATTAGTATAATAGCCTCCATTCAAGCGACCGCGGTAGCCAGTTTGAATCTACTGCCGCGGGAAAGAACGGAGTACTCGTCATAAGTGTAACGCCTATTCTCTTATGGAATCGTCTTGTGATCGGGTACTCACTACGAAAAAACCTTCGTAAAAAATAAAAAGGAAAAATTTACTTAATAATTGTTATACTACAGCTTTCCATCTCGTGGATTTCTTGTGAGGATTTCCTTTACGCTGCTCCCTGAGCCGCCATACTTCCTTCATTTGTTACGACCTGGCACTCGGGTACACAAGGGCTCTCAATCAGGACTCAAATACGGCTCGCTGCCACAACGGAAACACACGATCCCAACCCCTGAGTACTGCCAGCCGAACAAAAAACACCAATACCCTCCAGAGTTCAATCTGCTATAACGGGGTATACAAGAACTCGGTACTAGTGTTCAACAAGAGACTAATAAAGAGACAGGAATTCTCTAGTCTGGTCAACAATCAAACAAAGAAGTAAGAAACAACAACACCAAAGAATAGTGTTGGCCGAAGCCGAAGTAATCCACCCTTGACTAAGAACTTAAGAAGTCCTCCACCCTCTACTTCAGATCGGCACTATTACATTACGTTAATTAATAGTCCTTAACCCGGCAAGCGCGATAGGCCTCACGGAAGGCTTCCTATAGGGAACGCGATAGGCCTCACGGAAGCAGGATTTTTAAAGGCGTACCAAAACGGCGCCAAGCTGTCTAGGGAGTCACAAATTGCGCCACGTTTAGTGCGACATGGTACCTCTCGATGTCACCCACAACCACCCGCCGCACGCACCCCACACTGTCTACACACGCAGTACGCTCTCAGTCACTATGGAGCCTACACGCTCCCCTGACTCGCTCCCTGTTGACTCGCCCAACCCTGTTGCTGGCGGTGTTAGTGCTCGTGGCAGGACACGAACACGTGCCAGGGACCCCTCCTACGTATATACTTCTGAGGAGGATGAGCCAGTGCAGCCAAGAAGACCTACACGTGCTGGGAGAGGCACGACACGTGCTGGGAGAGGCACGACATGTGCAACAAGCACGACGAGTGCGAAGAGGTCATTGTCCTCAGCATTTGCTCTGACAACTGCTACCACAACAACTACTGCCTCTACTGTTGTGGCAACGACGCCCACGGCGCCCACCACCACCACAGGAAGTACAAGTGGCCGTCCTGGGGATGCAGGAGCATCGGGGGTAGTTGGAAAGAAGGGTAAGGGAAAAGGTCACCCTTATCAGTTCAAGAGGAGTAAGGTGACACCTCCCGCCTCTACCACCCCCGCGTTGCCACCACCACCACCCACCACGGCCGCCCCTGCACCACTGCCCACCACGGCCGCCCCTGCACCACCGCCCACGCACGCCCACGCCCCTTCTCCACCACCCACGCCCACCCATGCCCCTGCTGCTGTTGGAGGGCCTCGTAGAGTTTTGGCAGCCGGTCTAACGCCATCAAAGTTTGACGCCCTCCTCTTCCCTCCTGACTCCTCTGACGACGACGCTGCAGAAGGGGAAGCCTTCGATCCCAGGAACTATGGCTGGGGTGGTGATAGTGGGAGCGAGTCTGAGGAGGATCAAGACCAATATGAGGGAGGTGCAGAGGATTCGGAAGACGACGATGTACTTCTGCACCGTAACCATGAGCAAGACCTGTCTGACGACGAAGGCGCAGACGACGTGGCTGACGGAGGGGCTGATCCTGATCCCCCACGGGCGTATAATTTTGCCTGGTCTGAAGGGTCCCATTTCCAACCAGATTTGCACCAGTTCAATGACAATCTGGCTGGTTCAACAGCAGACTGGCCCTGCAATGACCAGTCCACGGAATCTGATTTCTTCTGTGCATTTTTTGACCAGGAGGTATTATCTCATCTCGTTTCCCAAACCAATGGCTATTTTACCTGGGTGAGGGAAAGAATTGATATGATATCTCCTAGAGCAAGAATTCGTGCATGGGTTGATACGACTGTCCCTGAGCTCCTTGTGTTCTTTGCGTTGTTGCTAATCATGCCTCTCTGCAGGAAGCATGTAATGGAGCATTATTGGAAGCACGACCCAATCATCAACACCCCAATTTTCCGGAAGTATATGGCTCGTGATAGATTTTTCTTGCTTCTGCGATTTTTGCACTTCGCAGACAATAATAATCCAAACAGAGCTGATAGAATATGGAAAGTTCGGGATGTGTTGACCATGTTGTTGCAAAGGTACAGGAAATTCTTCTACCCCTTTGCCAACCTGGTGATTGATGAGTCGCTCGTGCTTTTCAAAGGACGCAAGGTGTTCAAGCAGTACATCCCCTTGAAGAGACACAGGTTCGGGATCAAGATTTTTGTGTTGTGCGATTGTGAAAGTGGAATAGTGCTCGACATGATCGTATACACCGGCACTGATGTAGACATTCCAAAAGTCGGTGGCAACGACCCATTGGGCATGTCAGGGCACATTGTGAAAAAGATGCTGGAGCCCTACCTGAACAAGGGGCACACGTTGTACACCGACAATTGGTATACAAGTCCTGCACTCTGCCAGTTCCTCCATGACCACAAAACGGGAGCATGTGGGACTGTCAGAACTAACAGGAAGTTCATGCCTAAGTTCCAAGGCAATCGCATAGAACTGGACAACCCCTCCCACAGTGACACCGCTTCTGATGACGACTTGGCAGAGGAACAAAGGCGCCGCAGACAGGAAAGACCAAGAAGAAAGAAGAAAGAGCACTACAAGCAGCTGGAGAAGTCGGGGAAAGTTCTGGCGGTAAAGTGGCTCGATAAGCGACCAGTCCACCTGCTTTCGACTGTCCATACAGGTGCCCAAGTGGACTCTGGTAAATTCCACTACCGTACCAAGAAGTCTATCCAGAAACCTGATATGGTGGTGGATTATACCAAGTACATGCGCCTTGTGGACAAGTCTGATTGCCAGCTTGCAGGCGTTGAGTGTCTACGAAAAACAGTGAAGTGGTATCACAAGTTTTTCCTTCACTTTGTTGACATCACGATGCTCAACGCTTACAACATGTGGCTGGTCAAAAAAGACATGGCCCGGAACAAAAAACTCAAGTTCAGGGAGTTCATTTACAACGTCGCCTACCAACTCTTACAAAAACACCAACCAGTCTCCGGTCACAGGGGTCGCCGTGCAGTCAACCTCCCAGACAGAGTCATTGATGGGTATGACAAACACTACCCTATCCACACCGAGCTATCTGGCACCCGGAGGCTGCATTAAGTACAGTGCCAGGTCTGTGCCCACTCCACCAGAAAGCCACAAAAAAGAAGCAGAGTCACATCAATGTGCAAGGAATGCAACGTTGGGTTGTGTTTGGGCGAGTGCTTCAGGGACTACCACTCACTCAAGTACTACTAGGAGTGGTACCTGTGTCGCCGGCCTCAGCCAAATTCCTGCCCCGCCCACCTACCTCACTACCTACCTCACTACCTACCTGCCCGTACCTGACCAACGTGATCTCAAAACACCTGCCTGCCTACCTACTTGCCCGTACCTGACCAACGTGATAATATTATCATAACATGTACAAATTATAGTTGTAGGATACGTTCATATGTTTTGGTATATACTGTATATATATATATATATATATATATATATATATATATATATATATATATATATATATATATATACAGTATATTATTGTATACAATATACTGTATATATAAGCAATATTTTGTTTTATTTATATATATACCTATGTAATATTATACTTATGTACTAACCTTTTGTAACAACCTTTTGTAATAATAAAAAAAAAAAAAAAAAAAAAAAAACACACAAAAAACATACTTACGCTCTGCTATTCATCAAAGTTTTCGACTTTATGAATAGCAGGGCGTAAGTATGTAAAAAAAAAAAAAATTTCAAGTGATATAAACACTCCAAAAATATCCCCATAACCTCTCTGGTTTCGAACCCACGTCTCTAGGCCTACGTCTCTAGGCCTACATCTCACTCAGTCCATCACTCTAACCACTAGACCATGACAGCTCACACTATACTGACAGCGATTAGTGCGTACGTATTTTCGGGCAGACGAATGCGATGACAAAAAAAATATATATATACCCTCGATACACTTGTGTATATTGAAGTATTTTGTATGTATAATACTTTTATATAACCTAACATATTCTATCAATACGAACAAACAGTAAAGAAATTTACAAGTAAATAAATAACCTTTCATCCATGAGTTGCAAGCAAATAGTGCGTAAAAATGGTGTAATGATATATCGGGTTACTCTAACATACTGCGCCATCCAAGAAGCCTTATCGTTGTTTACATTATAGCAACGACAACACAAAGCGTCTATAAGGTCTAAATTTGTGCATATACCCACGCTAATCTCACCTACCTACTGTAATCTGACCCTTTTCTCTCCCGCGCCACCCACCTTTCTCAATCCACCACTCTTATTTCTCCTATTATTCGTCCGTATGCCTCTCTGCGCTTCATTTATCAGTGTATATTATTCACATGGGCTGCCTTACTCATGAATATGAACAGGTGAAACCATAAAGGTGCTTTTTAGGCGAGATATAGAGCGTTGCTTCTCATCAATCGCACGTTCTTGCCTCCACCCTCTCTCTCTCTCCTCCCGCCTGACTCACTCACACACATTCGCTCGCTCTGGGATGTCGTGCCTATCAGCCCATTTTTTTCAACTTGCAGCCACTGTAACTCCACACCCACATTTTTTTAGGGTGGATATATATATATTGGCAGATGTGGCTGCTTATTTCCAAGACATTGATGTACTTTTTTTTTAATTCTGTGAGATCGAATTTTTTGGCAGAAATGCACAAATAACTACCCTAGCTCCTAGGGCTATTTAGCGCTTAACAGGTTAAGCATCGAGCAAGGAATCTTCTGAAAAAAGTTAGATGCTTCTCGGATGCTCGTAACAAGTACGTATCGGATTTTGAACAGTAATTCAAGAAGCAAAAACACTGGCAATTAAATACTATTAAAGGTTTAAATTGGCATAAGAATAATTAAAAGAATATGCAATAGTAAATGGCAAACATTAAAAAGAAGTACTCCGCAAATGCAACGGCAATAGCCTACTCGGATTGTGCTCGTGGGCCACTAATCACTAAAGTAGCCAAGCGTGCAACACATGAAATCAATAGTGCATAAACAATATCATACATAAGGAAAGCTTCAATACTATTCTGTATCTACTAATCGAGTAAAGTCTAGCTGGGGTACTGTGGGCAAAAGGTAGCAGTGACTGAGCAAAAACGGCTCGTAGCCTAGCGAAGTCCTCACAACTGTTTAAAGTATTACGTTAAAACTAACAAGTGCACTTTGAGAAATCCAGATCCCTTGTATCTGGTTTTCTCTCGGCTCCTTGACAAAGTAAAAACAAACTGTTAATAAAATACAGGGTGGTTAGGCTCTTGCCCTCACGCACTGTAAATTATTAACTCAACACAGTCAGCCGCGAAGACAACCTAGGCTTCACTGAACCGAAACGAGTATGCAGGTTTATCGCTTAACCACTGCATCAAACAACAACTCGTAACACAGAAAAGCCTTACCCCAGTCTAGCATTACCTAGACTAGCAGAAAACAGGAATAATAATAATAACACACAGGGAAATGCATATACAAGTGCAACAAACATAAGTCAATCCTATTATCCTAGTTAACCCTTCCAAAATAGGCTATCTAATAGGCAAGTATCTAGTGAGAACTCAAGCGATAATACGTTGGCTGACTAGCTCTGCACCAACGGGACCATGGAAGTTAAACGGGCAGGGAAAAGAGGAGATAAGAATGTAAGGTAGTAGAGAAAGTTCACATCAGTCAGAAGAATATATATAGTTAGCAAGGGAAATGAGAAGTCGCTCTGCCTAATGAGTTCTGATGAAAAAATGGCTAGACTTCCCTTTTTATACCCGGCCCTCTAGTGAGCCCAACGTGAACTACTAAGGACCGCCCACTGACAACCATTACGTAATTTCTCTCTCTCCTCTGGGATAGACAAAAGCTCCCCTAGCACTGAGGGGAGGGGGGAGGGGGGAGTGCTAGTGAATTAGGCCCACCTCCCGCATGGCGCACCCACTGACCCCCAACTGTGGCTGCTGCTTCTCCCATCATTACAAATAAGTTTTACACACAATACTTATAACTAATGATATAAAATAGAACTCGTTGACTCAGATGAAAACAAAATACATATTCATATTACTTATAGTACAACGGCTCACATGAACTAAGTTAGGAAACTCTACATAGACTACAGCCAAAGTTCCTGCCCTGACGATCCTAGCGAGAGTGGGGCATGACTAGGCGTTCTGTACAGCATGCTCACACTGGACATGCGTCACACATTGACATATTAAGATTAACCTCAAGACATCAAGCGAATGGGAAGGGGATGGACGGGAGGGCCCTACATCGTCAATGATTACGGGGCCCCTACTAAATATTAGGTTTTCATTCTTCCCTCCGGGAATCAAACCTATAATTTATTAGTGGCCCCTCCATCATTGACGATATGCCTGATATCTTAGGACTGGAGGGGGACATTCGTGATAAATATCAAAACCACTAACAAACTCCCCAAGGTAGAGATAAAGAATCCGTATAAAAATTTAAGTCTTTATTGTTTACATACAATAGTAAAGAAGAAAAGAAAAGCAGTGCGTTACTTCGAAGAAGATCTGCTTATACCTGACCGGACCTGCACTTTGCGATCCGTCATAAAGTTGTTTGGGGACATATTCTTATTCCCGTTCAAACAGATACAGACCCATAATTCTTTGGATTATATTCTGGCCTTAAAACTATTCGTACATTTCATATGAGTTTGTACACTTTGTTTATACTATATAGTTGTAACTATGATAGATATCTTCAAAATTAAAAGTAAAAAAACGTTTTGAGCTGGAGAACCAGCTCGACTTAAGTATCACGGCTCGTGATCTTATGATTCTTATCACAATATCCGGCGGAGGGGATTTAGGAGTCTTTGGGCTTATCGAAACCCCCCCCCCTCCTCTTTCTTAGTAAGATTCAACTTTACTGTGTCGAATGTGACGCCTGCAGCTTAGCAGAGCGCCACGTGGGCTCAGCCGCTCGCTTGGCCACTCGCTAACACTCGCCAGGGCAATGTATTTGGCTACAGTCTATCTACAATGTTGTACTTTCTTTCTTGTGAATCGTCATGTCACAGGCAGTACAGAAGTGGTCTTTATTTTCACCTGTGACAATGCATTATATTTTATATCATCAGTTATAAGTTTAATGTATAAGACTGAATGATACAGCTAGAGAGTGTGAGTGAGTAAGTACAGGAGACAGAGGGTAGTCGCGTAGGGTTACACGTTGCCTCGGTGACGTCATGCCTCGGCCGGGCCCTCTGAGTGGCTGGCTGCCGTACCACCCTCCTGCCGCGTCAGGAAGTAGTCCCCCCCTCCGCACTCCTGCTGCCTCTGTGTCTTCCTTGCTCAGAGCTTGCCTGACCAGCATACCCTTAACATCTCCCTTGCCACCTGTCCCCCGACTTCTACCTATAGAACACTTTCTCTCTCAACTTCTTACCTCTCATTCTTCTAATCTATTTAATATCATAACTCCCCTTTGGTTCTGCACGATTTCATATATCGGCCATCGTATTATATGCTGAAGCTCTCAGATATTACATGTTTAGTTAGGCATTTTGGAGGGGTTACCATTTTGTCTGTAGAGGTTCGACACACAAGGGCCGTGGTGGTCAAGTGGTGAGCACGCTCGCGTGTGAATTTGAAAGACCCGGGATCGAATCCCTGCCACGGCGGACATTTAGTGGGTGCGGTAGTACGTCCTAGCATGTTTCACATGCTTGTATCCAGTCAGGGGACATCCTGACGACGTATACAGACAAAACACACATAACAAAGCCACTCCAACACCTTCCTCTCTCCAACACCCCTTCTCCCCTCTCAACACTCTTCTCTGAGCTATTGCCGATAAAAATGGCATGTTCAGTCCTGTAAAGAATCGTAAGATTCAGAGTCGTAAAGATTCCAGGACGAGCTCATTAGCGGCGGATCCCCAGATCGACCGTGGTGATTGTCACCTAAACATCTACAAAAAAAAAAAAAAAAAAAAAAACACTCACGTCTCCCTACTTATTCCTTGGCTGTCTGCTGGGCTATTTAATGCTAGACTGGGGTAAGGCTACTTGTGTTGTGATTTCCGATGTGTACCAGGTTTTGTTGAACCTGTACAATCGCAACGGAGACGTGGGAAGCCTAGGTGGTCTTTCTGACTGTGTACCTTGTGAGTTTAGCACTGTGTTGCGAGTGAGGGCTTTTGCCTCTGCCACCCAACACTGTGCTAACTCGTTTTGCTTTGACTTTGAGAGGGTCGCCAGGAGAGAACCAGATACTAGTGATCTGGATCTCTCAAGAGAGCACCCCGTCATTTAACGTAATTTGGCCGTACAGTCTTAAGAACCTCGCTAGGCTACGAGCCGCTTGCTCAGCCATTGTTTCCTAGCCAACTACATCCCAGCTAGACTTTATTCGCCTAGCAGACACCCGATTAAGTTTATAAACTCTTATGTTATGTATGCAGCATTTTTATTCACGTTGATTGTAAGCCTTGGTTGTTGTTGAGTTGCACAACCCGAGCAGGTTTTTTGAGTTGCCTGACGAAGTACTTCTTTTGTTGTTGGAGATAATACTATTGTGCATTTATCGTTATTCCTGTGTCAGTTAACACTGTCTGTCCCTACACTGGTCATATCTTGTTCCTGCTGTATATAACAGTTCAAAATCCGATTCGATCATCTTAAGCAGCATCAGACTTTCTTCAGAAGATTCCTGCTCGATGCTTTAGGACTTTCATTCACTATCTTTAATATAGGAGTGACAGTTTATTATTGTTTAGAGTAACTTTAATTATACCTTCTTCTTGTTTGCATTAAATCATTGCAGTGATTTAATTAAGATCTCTATCTTTTCCTTGTATACCTTATTAACGTAATTGTATGTTGTTGTGATCAGGCTGTATCAGAGATCATCAGCCTGTAGTAGTAGTGCATTTATACCGAGTTATAGGATACCCCGTTATCGCAGATTTAACTCTGGAGGGTATAGGTGTTTTTGTGCGCCGGCATTATAAGTTCGAGGGTTGGATCTAGTGTTACCGTTGTGGCTGTGTACCTTTCTAGTCCAATGATTAAGAGCCCTTGTTTTATACGAGTCCCGGTCGTAACAAATGGCGACCTTGCTTAGGATTTTGTGAACTTAGAGAAATATTGCAGGAGTGTTGTGGTCATTTGTTTTTTTGTTTAAAGGAATATAGTGGACACGTGGATTTTTTTTTGGCAAGTAGTATAACACTTAAGAGTCTTCAAGCATTTTTGAGTGAATAGTGCTACATAAGAGTTTAGGTACAGTAGGGGCTCGCATAGAACGTGTTCGCATAGAACGAGTCGCTTATAGAACGCCGACCTAAAATATTGTTCCATAATTTTCGTTAGGAACGAATGTGATCATATAGAACGATTTCGCCATCAAAGTAGGGCAAATCCGAGGAGTTCTCATATAGAGCGCCGAAATATCGTACAAAACGTACGAAATATCGTACGCTCCTGATGGAAATTTACGCTTACAGTGAACATTGACGATATTGGGCCACCAAAATGCCGCGATCACATAGAACGAAATCACATAGAACGGCCTCGTTTATCGACCAATTTCTCGTTCTATGTGAGACCCTGCTGTACTTCTCTTTTTTTTTATATAAACGTTGAGAATTTTTGGTGGACAATATGTCGGACGACGGATCAGTGTACAGTGAGGACACAGTACGGGAAGCAGGCTCTGAGGTGCAGCAGTGGGGTTTGTTAGAAGGCATTAGAGTTATAACTAGTGAGGAGGATGCAAAGAAGTTTCTGGAGATGCCTATTACTGTTGACCGGGTGTCGGGGATTGATCGGTATGGTCTCCAGTGTTTGGCCAAGGTCATGGGTCATGAGGGCACTAGCAACATGACGAGAGGTGACCTGGTGGCCTGTGTGCTCGGGGGGGTGTATGGGGCTTCGGGTGGAGCGGGAGCTGGGGCACCTTCGGCCCAGCCCCCATTCCACTCGACTCCTACCATGGCGCTCCCTCGGGCTCCGGAGCCGGGTACGTTCCCGCAGGCCGATAGTCACTGGCAGTGTGGTTTGCACTTGGGTGAGTCTCCAATTGTTGCATCTCCTCCTCCTCAAGGTTTAACTCCAGATATGATCTTCCAGCTTGAGATGGCTAAGATGAAGATTCAGGCTGAGGAGAGAAAGTCTATGCGAGAGGTTGAGTCTGAGGAGAGAAAAGCTATATACTGTGCAGACAGAGATCTTGAGAAGTCTATGGTGGAGTCGACAGGGCAGCGTCTCGGTTCTGGGAATCGAGGTCTTGATCAGTCTTTATCGCAATTGCTCAAGTTGGTCCCTGTATTTGATGAGTCGGGTGTCACCGATTTTTTTATGCGTTTTGAGAAGTGCCGGGAGCACCAATGGCCCGAGGTTAAGTGGGCAGCCCTTGTTTCCTCTAGGTTGGTTGGCAAAGGACTCAAGGCATATGATGCGTTGCCTTTGGAGTCTTGCATCGATTATGAGGTATTGAAGGAGGCTGTCCTGCGGGCATATGAGTTACAACCAGAGACGTACAGATTGAAGTTCCGGGGTGTAACGAAGGGTCGTGAGTGCACCTTTCTTGAGCATGCCCGGGATCTGTCCGATGCATTTAGAAACTGGCTGCGTTCTGAGAAGGCATCGACGTTTGTGGAGTTGAAACAGCTGATGCTTCTAGAACAATTTTTCAAGTGTATGGGCGGCGATCTGACGTTGAATATTAAAGAGAAAAACCTGAAAACTCTTCAGGAGGCAGCTGAGATGGCTGACCTTCGGTTATCTTTGATTCGTGGGTGCGGTCTTGCACAGAGAAGTGATGCAGGCAATAAGGAGCGTAACCCTCCCCCTCCCCGAAACACTGATACACATAATTACACTAAGAACAAGAGCAACGACACCAAAACTGACCATAAACCTAGTACCGTTGATTGCTACTCATGATATAAAATGCGTCCCGTTGTCACAGACGAAAATAAAGACCACCACGGGACTGTCTGTAACAGCACGAACACTATGAAAGAGAGAACAACATTCTCTGATAACTGTAGCCCATTTCACTGCCCTGGCGAGCGCTAGTGGCTAACGGGAGGCGATTCTGCCAACGCTGGTAGGCGTCACAGGCATCGCCCCTATATTATTGCCTTTTCATCACCTTGCAAAACCCTCCACCACTCAACTCACGATCGATCCCCTCTAGCATTTAAAGAACACCCTCCATAACGCTCAAGTCTGCCAAGATATTAAACATGATACCACTGATAAGCAAAATACCTTCGCCATAGGCGACACGGTCATGGTAGCCATGCTATCTGTTATCAATAAATTAGGTCCTCGATACGTGGGTCCATATACAATATCTCAATTCCCAACCCCCTATCAAGTAATCTTTAGCTACCACGGAGAGACAAGAACCTACCGAAATCGATTCGTCAGAATTTATAAACCAATCGACAAGGGAAATGAACCTCTCTTACCAGATAACGTAACGAAAGTCACAAACTCACCCTCTCCTAATTCCCCTGCTTCCCATCCGAATCAAATACCTGCACCTACAATTTCAAGTCCCACCATCAATCAACCAACACCACCATCAACAAAATCAACCAACAATCAACATAAATCGTTCCTTCAGCACACGCCGAGAACGCCCCACCCTTTACTTCTCTCACCAGGTGCCACACCCTCCTCCCCAGCTCATAGCAAATCTGACACATCTGCAAACAAAACCGACTTACCCTTTCCTGCCCGCTATACCCTACGACCACGAACACAGCGTAAACCTTCATTTAGCACCAATTGCCGAACGGTAAAAAAATTAAAATAGATAAACCCGAAAAAACCTCCGATCCTCAACCTATTCCCACTACCCTCAAACAACCCCACCACCGACGTTTCTCCACATCCTCCACCTCTCCTCCTACCTCTCCGCCACCAAAAAGGCAACGCCCATATACCTCTCTTTCCACCTCCCAACCCAGATCCACCTCCAGTTCAAACGCTTACAACTCTAATTCTTCATCGCCCACTTCCACAAATTCCGAAATACTACCACAACCTCTCTTTCCGAAAACATCTTCTGTCACACTCCCCACTAGCATAAAAAAGAAACAACTTACTTCCCGATCACTAGTAAAATAAGTTAGTCCTAAACCTTACTCCTCAAGCACCTCAAACCTCTCATTAAAGCCTAAACCATCAACCTCAACAAGAAACAAAACTCCGCACAAGAAAAAAAAACCTACATTTCATGATTTCACCACCATTAGACAAGACCGGGCCGTCGGCGGCGGCGGTGGACTCATCACCCTGGTACACAAAGAAATATCATACATAGTCACCAGTGTACATACCAAATCCTTCCTCCCCCCAAATGATAACACAACAGAAATACAATCAATTAAAATACGCACTGGCAACAACTCCAACATAACCATCACAAACACATACATCCCTCCCCAAACATCCCCTACAGTACCAAATGAATACAGACCACAATTACAACAGATCACAAACACCCCACACATCATCCTGGGTGGTGACTTCAACGCAAAGACGTCGGCCTGATTTGTCGACAACCCCGACACAGACAGAGGGCTGGTACTACAACACCAAACAGATAACCTCTTCATCCTTAACGACATCCATCAACATACCCATATTCCCCACCAAGCCCTCTATAACCCATCATCTCCAGACATCACCTTCTGCTCCCCAGAACTCGCCCCCACAACATCCTGGAGGGTGGTTAGAACCTTAGGCTCTGACCACCTTCCGATCATTATCACCACCAAAACCAGACTCACCCCAGCTAGCCACAAACACACTTACACTAATTATAAAAGAGCTAACTGGGAAGAATTCACAAATGAGACAGAACAACACTTCACAGCTCTAAACAGCGTACCCATCACTAACATCAACAATGCTGTACACATACTCAATAAAACTATCCAAAACGCTGACAAGAAACACATTCCAAGAGGCAACAGAAAAAGACACAACCCCAACTTCACACCAGAAATTCAAAACCTCATCAGACAACGCGACATACTGAAACACTCCCCAGCACCCCACACACAAGACATCACACAACAAATCCAAGCACTCAACACCCAGACTAACAACAAAATACAAGAACAACAAAAACGAAATTGGAATAACTTCCTACAAACACTTGATCACAAAACAAACCCCAAAAAACTCTACAAAACACTAAACAGCATCACAGTTTCCAACAGCAACACAACACAATCACATGCTGCAATCACAACAACAGACTCTACTCCTTCATGTAAACAACAAGCAAACACTCATCAATCACTTCTCACATGTCAGACACCTAAAACCCCACAAAGATGACTGACATGTCATCCGACGTAAGGGACAATTCCCCACAGACCCTGACTATACACCCTTTACCAATCACCAGATAAAGCACATCATCAACATCTCAAGCACTCACCCGCCTGTGACCTAGACAACATAAGCAACATACACCTCAGACACCTGGGACCACAAGGCATACAAGCACTCACTAACATATCAAACTACAGTTATTCACACAACACAATACCAGACATCTGGAAGCATGGTATCATCATCACATTCCCCAAACCCAACAAAGACCCCACGCTACCCTCCTCGCACCACCCCATCACACTCCTTTGCACCCCCTCCAAAGTCATGGAATGCCTTGTACTACAACTAATTACACCCGACCTACCCCTAGCTCCAACACAACATGGCTTCAGGCCACTGCACTCCACAAACACTCTTCTCACAGACCTTACACAAAGAGCTTTTGACGGCATCAACTCAGCTAGACCACCACACAGATCACTACTAGCCACACTCGACATTAGTAAAGCCTTCGATGCCATCCCCCGCCACAACCTAACAAACAAAATCTACAGCACAAACATGCACAACAACACAAAAAGGTGACTGGCCAACTTCCTAGCAGGCAGATGTGCACACGTATCTTTTGCCGGTCAGTCATCTAGCATCAGAAACTTTCCAAACGGAGTCCCACAAGGATCCGTCATATCGCCCGCACTCTTCAATCTGTACATGCACGATATAACTAGACCCAATACACCCCAAATAAACTTAGCCTCCTATCTATCTATCTATCTATTGCCTGACGCCGTGATCCCCGAAGGGATGGCCACGAACGAACCGCCCCTATGCACCTCTGTCCCCAGTCAGTCGACGCCCCTCCTCCCAACCAGCACCGCCTTCATTCATATACTTCCTCACTCCATCCTTCCACCTCTCCTTCAGTCTACCTCTCCCTCTCTGTCCTTCCACCTCGCTCTCGTACACCCTCTTAGTCATTCTCTCGCTTCCCATACGTTCCATATGGCTGAACCATCTCAAGTTATTCCTTTTCACACTTTCCAGCACATCTACCTCCACACCACACCTCCTTCTTACTTCCTCATTCGTCTGTCTATCCCTCCATGTAACTTCACACGCACTTCTCAAGTAACTCATTTCCACCGCTCTCACTCTTGGTCTGAGTCTCTTCCCGAACGTCCATGCTTCGCTTCCGTAAGTTAGTGTCGGGATTACCACACTGTCATGCAAGGACTTCTTCACTTCCATGCTGACCACTCTATTTCTTGTTACTGCTTTCAACGTTCCTACAACCCTCTTCCCCTGTTGTACCCTCTCCCACACTTCTTCATCCATAGTCCCATCTTTACTCAACACACTGCCCAGATACTTAAAAGAGCTGACGATCTCCATAGCCTGACCGTTCAACTTCACCTCACACTCTGTGACTTCACCCCTTTCGAAGACCATAACATTGCTCTTCCCAGCATTTACCTTCAAATTCCGTTTTTCGCACACTGTTCCAAACTCATTTACCAGACCCTGCAACTCCCATTCATTATCGCTCATCAGAACTGTATCATCCGCAAACAGCAGTATAGGCAGCTTCCACTCATTTCCCTCCCTTGTCAGCGATACACCAACATCCACTGCTCTTCCTAGTATTTCTTTCATGACTCCATCCATATATACAGTAAACAACCACGGGGACATCACACACCCCTGTTTCAACCCAACACTCAGGTCAAAGAACTCGCTCTGCTCATTTTCCACACGTACTGCCGCCTTTGCACCCTCATACATGCTCTTCACTGCTTTCAGCAACTTGCCATCTACTCCGTATATTCTAAGTACTTTCCACATGCCTTCTCTATCCGCTCTGTCATAGGCCTTCTCCAAGTCCAAAAAGCAACATACACCTTCTGCTGCTTCTCCAGATATTTCTCTACAACACAATTCAGGGTAAAAATCAGATCTACACATCCTCTTCTCATCCTAAAACCTTCCTGCTCGTCGCCTATCCATTGCTCCATTCTCACTCTCACTCTCTCAATCACTACCCTACTGTACACCTTCCCTACTACACTTAAAAGACATATTCCTCAGTGGTTACCACACACTCCTCTTTCCCCTTTCCCCTTATATAGGGGGACTATTATGCCAGTCTTCCAGTCATCGGGTGCACTCCCCTTCTCCCATGCTAGTTTTCACATTTTCCATACCCATTCGATCACTATCTCACCACCATACCTCAACATTTCCCCACACACTCCATCTGTTCCTGGTGCTTTCCCCAACTTCACTCTTTTCATGGCTTCCCACACTTATGACCTCCTGAGCCCCACCTCCTCCTCCAATACTTCTCCTCTTCTCCCTCCCATACCATATCCAACCATGTTTGCTGGCTCTTCATTCCTTACATTTAGCAACTCATTGAAGTACTCCCTCCATCTTTCGACTCTCTCTTGCATTCTCCCACACCCTTACTCTTTCCCTTGCTACCTTCCCTAACTTTCTTGACTTCTCTCCTGAACAGTTTCTTACACTCCCTCCATTTTACACTCAGATTCCTTCCAAATTCCTCATATACTCTTCTCTTACTTTCCTTCACTACTCTCTTCACCACTCTCTTTCTCTCCACGTACCTCGCTCGTTTCTGCCTCTGCAAATCTTCATTCCCTCTACTACCCAACCACTCTCTATACGCTTTCTTCTTGTCTTCCACAGCTATTTTTACCGCTTCTGTCCACCATGCTGTACCTTTCACTCCCCTCCCTCTTCTCCTCACTCCACACACCTCCTCACATGCTGCACAGATCTCTTCCTTAAACACCTTGCTTATTTCCTCCACTTCCTCCATATCTTCCAGGTCGAACCCACCTAGTTGTCTTTCTACTGCTCTCCTGCACTCTTCCCTGATTTCCTCCTCCTGTAGCCTCTCCATCCTCCTCACCATTCCACCTTCCTCTCGCCTCCCTCCAGCTCTCCTCACCCACTTCTTTTGTATCCTAACCTTAGCTACTACTACATAGTGATCAGACAGACCCCCTCCAATACCCCTATGCACCCTTGCATCCATCACAGATTTCTTCATTCTTTCATCCAGTGACTTTCGTTCCACCACTGTCTTATCCTTCCTCGTCCACACCACTTTCCATGTGTACCTGTGTATCATTGTGTGTCGGAAGAAGGTATTGGCTATCCACAACCTCCACCCCACACATACGTCCACAAGTGCACTACCATTCCCAATCACCTCTGACGGTACCCCTCACCCTCCCACCACTCCATCAACTTTCCTATCACCCACCTTACCATTCATATCCCCAATCAGAAATATTCTTTCGTTCTTGTCAAACTTATCCAGACACGCCTCCACATTCACCCAGAACTCCTCTTTCTCTATTACAAGTTTATCCTCTGTCGGAGCATACACACACACAATCACCCACGTTTGTATTCCTACTTTCATTCTCACCCACACAATCCTTGAACCCACAGACCCATATTATCTTACACACTTCTCTTAGCCTCCTACGCAGATGACATAACACTCACATGCACACACCATGACCCAAAGACAGCAACAGATCTCCTTCAACCCTATCTCAACACACTACATGGCTGGTGCACTACAAACAGACTTAATCTATCCTCAGCCAAATCCACCACAACCCTGCTCACAAGCTGGACAGAACACGAATACATCTCTCAACTCACCATAAACAACACACCCCTAACACATACACACTCACCCAAAATCCTAGGAGTAACATATGATACTCATGTGACATTCAAACAACACACCACAAACACGAAAAAGAAACTGACACCCAGACTTAACGCCCTCAGGTCACTTGCTCACACAAAATTTGGACACAACAAATAAACCACCACCACAGTTTATAAACAATACATAAGATCAGTGATGGAATACACAAGCCCAGCCTGGGCTTCTAACCTAGCTGAAACACATCATAAGACCTTACAGACTATTCAAAACAAAGCCATAAAAATCATTATAGGCTGCACAGCTACTACACCCACAGATCACCTACATCAAGAAACCAAAATCCTCAAAGTCAAAGACCATCTGGACATGAGAGGCATTCAATTCCTGGCAGAAGCCTCCACGAACCAAAACCACCCACTACACTACATGGCAACACACCCACAGACACCAAGAAATATCAAAACAATACCCAGCACACGGTATCACACATAAATTCTGTCCTCTCTCCCTCCCTGCCCACCCCAAACCAACTTCCAGAAGCACATACTCATATCTCTCGCCGATCCATCCACTCACTCATAGACAATACGCAGCTGCAAGCACGACCTCCCGAAATCCATCTTTCCGAATCGTCCCTTCCTCACGAGGACAGAGTCCACCTGGCCAGGCTGAGATGCGGATACCATCCAGCTCTTCTGAGCTATCAGAAGAGACTGGATGACTCCGTTGTCAACACCTGCCCGGGATGTAACACAGCACCCCATACCATTAAACACATCATAGAAGACTGCATTTCACACAACCACTTACACCAACAACACAATCTACACTCAATGAGAGCTCTGTGGGAAAGCCCCATCGTGACCATGGCCTTCCTCAGGGACTCGGGGCTGTTCGGCCACGCAGCTTATGGAACAACAACAACAACAACAACAACAACCTCAACAAGCACACATACCACCCTTCCTCTTCCAACTATTCTTGCACCACCCAACCTCTCCCCTTTTCCATCAACTGTATCACCAAAACATCAACAAATCAAAGTCGTAACCTCAACAAAAGCCTCTCACCTCCACCGAGCACCCCAACCCTAAACCCTCACATTACAAACCTTCGTCTTCGTCAGATTCTAGCCCAGAACCGCCTATCAGGAAAAAAATTCGCACTAAATTGGGTCGGCTAGTCAAACTACCAGCTAGATTCACACCTATCTTAATTTCAACATGTAAAGCTAAAGATAATGTACCCAAATCTACAAAAACAATCCACACAACACACACCAACAACTCTAATACAGTATGAATCGCTGGTATAACTTACATAAAGTCATTAAGTTCTCCGCACTCTCTCTACCATTTCAAGGAAACCTTAATCCAAGGTACTTTCGCATCCGCATATAACCATGACCTTCCTCAGGTCAAAGGTGGGGTCACCACTTGCTTGACAGCCACCACCGCGACCACATCCACCCCTGCTACATGCCTTCAGAGACAAGCCGCCGTCATGTCGCCAACACCGTTCATCAAACGAGTAAAAATCTCAACCAGCCAAAACAAAGTCGTCAGGATTCGACACATTCATGAAGCCGTCACTGTATCGATCATCAACGAAACAGCAACCTCTCTGCAAGTCACCATAGATGCCAAGAAAACACCTGACCAGCGTTCCCACAACTGGTGGGAATTTCTTCATTCTCTAACCTTCACAGGCCACCACGGAAATCTGCTTACCTTCGCCTTTGAGGCACAGGGACGTGCCTATGATGAAGGGGAGGGAAGTAAAATACAGAAGAAAAGAAAAACGTCAGGAGAAAGAGAAGACGGAAATCAAGGAGAACAGAAGAAAGAAGAAGGAAAGAGACAGCGGAAGGAGAGAATGGAGGAAAACAACGCGACCCCTCCCAAGACAGGAATGTCCAGCACAACAACACCTTCCGCGACCCTCAGGAGCGGCCGTGTCGCCACAGTAACGGAAGCATGCCCGATCACCCCGGGAAAAACAATTTGCCTCGGGGTGAAACCGTCCACAGCAAGGAGAAGGGTCATATTCTCCCAGAAGTTTTAAGAACCATGAAATGACAAATAAATGTATATGTATAATATTAAGGATATCATAATAAAAAAAATAAAAAAAACATTATGTAAAGAGTATGTATTAATTTGAACATCTAATATGTCACAAGACAGATTCACTATGTTACCAAGATAGTGATCAGATGAAAGAAACATGTTGAAGGACTTCGTCAAGATACGAAAGTGCTAAATCGTCTCACCAAGATGCTTAATTCTATCTTTTAAAGAAATAATAAACACCTATGTACACGTCTTCTCAAATATTACCATTATTCTATTTTATAAACAAACCACATGTCCTTCCTTCCTACGTTGGAGAGTCGTGGGCCAACGAACTTTTGCCCCTCAGATAACATATTATATGTTTTTCAGTTCAGAAACTATCAGTATTAACTTTATTAAATAAACCTAGAGTGACCAGCTATGTATGTTAACCATATTAACCGCCGTAGGCCCTTGTCTGCAAATCTAAAACTTAATAACCGCGAGGCTACAGGTCGCGTGATACAGCTGACCTCCACTATTGCCAATCTAGCCTCCACACATGAGAGTCCTACAACTCCTCTAAAACTACTAATTTGTATACCTAAAGCCTAGAAACTATCAATGTTAACCCTACCAAAGCAACCTAAGCTCCTCAGCTATTTCTATGATTAACATTAAAGACCACAGGCCTTGTCTGAGAAAGTATAGAAACGTAGACGGGCGAGGCTAGCGATACATGCACCCTTCCGTTGACCCCAGGGTCACCAACATAACCCCAGACCCGGGCGGCATTAACTTATGTACAAAATGTATATCCCCTATATACATCAACTAAATAAGTATCAGTATTAACTCTAGAAAGACAATCTAACATTCTCCTATACCCCTGCTTTCAATTTTACCAGTGACAGGTTCTTATAGAAACAAATAATATTCCCCGGCGCAGAGAAACCTCACGTCCAGTACCCCCTTACCCCCTTGAACTCTCACGCTCAGAGGTCAACTAAAAACGTCCTCGAAACTCTGAACAAAAGTTCAAATATATCCATACCCCCTTAGTTCTCCTAATAACCTATAAAGCCAAATCAAACTTTGACTTGCCTAGCATCTAACCATCATATTATCTTGATTAACTCTGCAAGTATAGTAGAGTAGTATCATAAAGTAAATGACATTCGCCTCCCCTAGGACAAGAAGGACTTCTTGTCCTACTAGAAGTACATACGTACACCCTTGCTATCCTTCCACAGAGGATGGGTAAACCCCAGTAATGGTGCACATTAGGCCAAGGAAGTTTGAAGGAAGACACGTAACCATAAGGTTTCTCAGTTGTCGGCACCCAACTTTGAGAAATATTATTTTTACCCTTCCATGCAGTCTGGATATACGTCACCCGAAGTCCTTATACTGTCTGTGAATCAGAAATCCTATTTTAGGATCTTTGTTAATTGTGGCAACCCAATCATTTAACATAGAGACCTCTAGTAGGCTGTATCTTCAATATTAAAGTCTGAAGTGTGTAGGCAGCCCTCCACTTCTATTTTAATATTATAAGTACGGCAACTGTGGCCTAGATACAAGTAACTTTATTATTTCTGGCACCCCAGGATTAACATACTGTAGTTATCTTCTTTAGGTTGTATTTCTTTATAGTTAAAAGTTGAAAGACATAGGCACCCCTACCTTTCAACATTTTACTATTAGAAATTACACAACCATTTCTCACAGAAGATCTAAGTTCTAAAAAGATCTTTTATGTTATAAGGGTTTAGCAAGACACCCTCACGGGGACTCTGCATATATAAGTCTTAGGTGCAGTTTGTCTGTGGCACCCCACCAGACATTGCAACTAATAGGTTAACACCGCCCTGAGTTCTATGAACCTCTTACAACGGTTAGTGACAGTCAAGAAGAGCAATACTTAAACTCTCCTTGCGTTTGTCCGATATTGTGTTATTCCGGCATTACTGAGACATAATATTTAAAACCTTACTACAATAGTACCTTAAACACTTTAGCTCTTCTTAATTTTCCTGTGTTCTTAATTATCTGTCCTTTCGTCAAGTTCTTTTATCATCTTTTCTCTCCGTTTCCAACATCTATGTATTTTCTTCCCTCGTTCCCTTTTTTTCTTGAATAGTAACTCTCCTATTAGTTTCCAGTGTCTTAGATATATGGCCTGAGTAATTTTTTTTCCTAATTTCATTATATTATTCACATTCCAGGATAAAATGTTTTAAGTTTTTGCCTCTCTTTTCTGAACAGTCTGTTGCTAGTCGGGATGACAGTAATCTTCGTCCTCACCGACAGGCTGCCATTTGCCTCCAACCTAACCCCCTCACCGACCTGACCTGGCCCCCCTAAACAAACCTACGTACTCCAACCTTGAGGTACGAGGTCGTACCTAATATAAAGGCGACGGAAGTAAAATACCACAGGAACGCTGTGGTACGAAAATCCTGAGAGCGAAACCTCCAACCCTAACGAGCCACAGGAACGAAAATCCTGAGAGCGAAACTACCATCCCCAACGAGATCCCAGGCCCCTTTTCCTTTTCCGATTTGGTCTCTCTCCCTCTCTCTCTCAATTCATTCCACATATTATACGTCTCTCAATCACAGTCTTCTAATATACAAACCACAATACTTTACTCACTGATATTCTTGATGTACCACCTAAGTATGTATTTAATTAGGTAACCACCATACAGACTATAATACTTTCATTGTGTAGGTTCGAGGCGATCTAAGACACCTTAACTTCCATTTCACACCAAATCAGATCGTGATTACGTCAGCCCTGTATTTAGTTATATAACAATCATAGCCCCCCAATTCTAACAATTCTATGTCTCTTTCCTCCCGTGGTTTTATCTACTAACTATATATTCCCAACCTTTAACCACGACTCTATACACCCGATAACCCTATGCCAGTTATTGTATTGATTTAGGCCTGTTAATTCGGATAAACTCACTATGACCAATCTGCAGACGATTATCAGGAGAGATGCAGGAAAGCTACCTCGTATCTCCCTTTCCATGACGAGTATAGATATATGTACCCCCGTGCTCAGTCGCCCCCCCTTGCCTTGTTCTTCTAGTAACTAAGTTTAAAATGCCCCAGAACGAGAAGCCCACCACAGAAGCCACGAGCGAACACCACACAGAAACACCCGAAAGAAAGGTCCACAGAACGAAAGGACCAGCTGACCGAGCCAACCAGTTCAGACAGGCCCAAGCCCCCAGGGCTAAGCAGCTTGATTGAACAATCTAAGAGAGACGCTCCTATCACAGCTGTCCCAATCCTCCTCGCAAAGTAGATCCAGTCTCTCTCCCCTAAATACTTCCAGTATAGCCAAAATAGTACCTCTTACTAAGGCTCAGTTATATCGCATTATGAAGGCTCCATATAGCCATGTGCCACAACAGTAATCACCACCTTACCTAGTTCCCGTATCAATTGAGAGCTCAAATAGTCCATCAAAACTCGAGATCCCTATGGCCTACAGGGTCCAAAACCGAGCCTATAAACCCAGCTCCAGCCCCCAGTAAAATCAGTTGAAAGATAGACACCAACCCAGGTTGGTCACCAGAGCTAACCTCGAGCTCTATCCTTGTTGGTTGCTGAGAAGTGAGTTCCAGAGCTGGCAGACTCCGTGGCAGATTTGGATAGAAGGACCTGTCCACGTACTTGAGAACTTCCTACATATGGACAACCTGGACGGCCACGGAACCAGTCGTTAGCCCCCAACATCACGGACGCAAGATAACCAGGACCAGACCAATCAAATACTACCCAAGATTCACTCTATCAGTACTACATTACTACGGTGCTATTTAGAGATTCACTTATTAATATTTCTACGAAGTGGCTATATCTTTGCCCAGTGTAATTCATATATAACCATTCCATTTGGGAAGTGCTAAGCGTATCAGTGTTTATTAATTAACAGGCGACATTAACTCTCGTAATTACCTTTATCCAGATATTATTACATAGAAGTAAAACCCTAGTGATATCTAACGTTCGCCCACTGATTTGTGTTCTACGTATTTCTGCCATAAGAATATAAAACTTAGATCAGTACCCCCTGAGGTTACTAGAATTCCTGTGCTCTAAAATACGCGTGTCTAATCTAGTCTGTGAACTACTACTTGTGCACCAGAGCTACCAGTAATAAATCTAACAGTGAATATGAATCTATAAGTAACATTGATGGTCTCCAGTATAAACCTGTGAATTAAAGCCAGTGATCAGAAGATTAATACCTGAACGTTGGAAGTGGGAGACTAGGCTCCATCCAGATCCACTTATGCTAGTGTTGTTCAATTCTATATTTTGTCTTGCACGAGTATTTCGGAAGTGGTATATCATTAAATGTGATCGTGTGTCTTGTTACCGTGTGTTTATTTTGTGTTCTCTATTCCTCATACCTTGTATTGTGCATGCAGCCTTATATACCCAGTCAGTTAGAACTCACATTACCCAAGTTAAACCTGTAGAAAAACAGGGCATAACAAGAGGCTTTCGTGAAATCTTTTTGCTGGCACCATCATGTGGTTCATAAGTAATTAAGTTAAATTATTATGAATGTAAAAGGATTGTATATATTTTTTGGTAAATAGAAAAATAGAAACTTATAGTCTATCATGTTACGCTGGCCAGCTTGCCAGAATGTACTCGTGACTCGCTAGCACTCGCCACGGCAGTGAAATGGGCTATAATAATCGTAGAACGATATTCTTTCTTTCTTAGTATTCGTGTTGTCACAGACAGATCAGTGTTTGCCTTTATTCTTGTCTGTGACACTTAGAAGTATTTTATATCCATAGTAGTGATTATAACATGCAGCGCGTGAGAGAGAGAGTTGGAGAGCGAGGAGGCAATGTGTGTGCGTATGTACATTTGCATTCCTCGCTCGGTGGGCCCACCCGCTCGCTATTGGACGCCGTGCCTAGCGTGGTATATGACGTCTGCTTGTCCTGTGACGTAGTGGCCTGTGGTTGGTCGCCGCCCTCCTTGCCCAGTGGTCGGGCTCCTACCCTACTCACTCCCTCAGAACATGGCATTGTGCGCTTGGTCCTACACGTCCCTCGCATCCTGTTTCACATCTAACCCCCTTTACTGCTTTGCCTCTCTCTGAACTCCTTCTTTCCAATACTTCTTATCTTTATTCAATTACCCATCCTTTCTGGTT
This sequence comes from Paralithodes platypus, assembly GCA_032716605.1. Taxonomy (NCBI): domain Eukaryota; kingdom Metazoa; phylum Arthropoda; class Malacostraca; order Decapoda; family Lithodidae; genus Paralithodes; species Paralithodes platypus. Next base: position 17,308,482 of record CM064531.1, read on the forward strand.
CTCGCATACGACTTCCATAGTCGGCCAGTCGTATTACCAGCGCCTGTTCTCACATATATGTTTTGCACTAGCTTTAGAGGTTATTAGAATCATAGTCACATGGAGTCATATTGTTGGGTGCTTCTAATTATTTGGTTGTTCTTTATTACTATTTAATGCTAGACAGTGGAGGGTATCTTTGGTCGTTGTCTGTGTTATGTACTGTATATGGCAAGTCAGAGCCTGTATGACTTCGACGGAGCTAGGTAGCCTGTAGTACACCCTTGTGCATATTTTCCTTTGCGAGCTTAGCAGTATACAAGCGAAGGGCTTTTGCCTACTCTTGCTTGCATACTTGCTAACTAATTTTGTTGACCTTTGAGGAGCGCCAGGGTAAGACCAGATACTTGAGATCTGGACTTTCCAAGAGAGACTCCTAGTCACTTAACGTAAGATAAGGGAAATCTGTTCAGGGGAGACAGTAGGCTGCGAGCATGCTTGAGGTCTGCCTAGGCTCCCTGTACCTTTATGCTGCTGCTAGACTTTATTAGTAAGAAAGACAGCATTTTGTTTATTAACTTTAACTGCGTATGCTTTAGCAATTATTCACGTATTGTTTTAGCCTAGGTTGATGCATAGTGCACAACCCAGTATGGCTGTTACTTTGGCTAAGGAAGTACTGTTTTTGAGTTGCTGTTGTTAGTGCTGTCACAGAGTTGTTGCACTCTCTTGTTTCCATATATATGTATCCTAATTTTGGGTGTATTTAAGATACACGCTTTGGTGTCCTGTCCCCTGCATTACTCCTGTTCTATATTCGACGAGCATCTTAGAGCATCAGACGTTTTCAGAAGATTCCATATCTGTTTGCTGTAGGACTAGACTTCAAGTGTTTTCATAGAGCATTGAAGAGTTTTAGTGTTGAATCCAGACTCGCACTAAAGTCAACGTAAGCATATAACCTTTTATTAAATCTTGTCATAGTTTATTTAAGCATTGTTATTACTTGAGAGCTTCTTATTAACGTAGTTACTCTTGTTGTGAGTAGGCTTTGCCGTCACCGGAAAGCCTTTGTAGAAGTACACTTAACCCAGTTAATTGATACCCCGTTATCCAGTAGATTAATTCTGGAGGGTTTAAGTGTTTTGTTCACCGGCTTAATAGTTCGAGGGTTTGGAATTAGCGTACCGTTGTTGCAGATCTAGCCTATCTTGTAGTCCAATATTAAGTGCCCTTGTTTATTTCGTTGTGCCGGTCGTAACAAATGGCGACCTTAGTCCAGGATATAGTGAACTGAGTTTTGCAGGATTTTTTTGGGGAGAAATCTTATTCGCCATTTTTGGGTTCGATTTTATTTCTCGCAGTGTTGGTAGTGGACATTGTTTTTGAGGATATATGGAACTTGTTGGAGTTTATTGGTGACCTAGTATTGCACTTAAAAACATCTTCGAATATTTTTTGTGAATAAAGCTATGCGAGAGTTTGGCTACTTTTGTCTTGACTTAGGATTTTTTTTTTGACTCCATCATGTCGTCACTGGACGGGTTTGAGAATAGTGAGGGCACAGTGCGAGAGACAGGCGAGAAGGTGGAGTTGTCTGACGGCGTTCGGGTGGTGAATGGTGAGGAGGATGGTCGGAGGTTTTTGGAGGAGCCTGTGTCGGCGGACCGAGTGTCGGGGCTGGACTGGTACGGACTGCAGTGTATAGCCACGGTCTTAGGGTTTTCTTGCACTAGCGGTTGGTCAAGAACTGAGCTGGTTGCTTGTGTGCTGGGTGGGGTGCGTGAGGCTTCGGGTGGAGCGGGAGCTGGGGCACCTTCGTCCCAACCCCCATTCCACTCGACTCCTATCATGGCGTCCCCTCGGGTTCCAGAGCCGAGTACGTTCCCGCAGGCTGATGTCCGCTGGCGGTTGGGTAAGCCTCTAGGTGACTCACTGGGTGGGTCCCAGGTAGTAGCACCCCCTCCTCAGGGTTTGTCTTCCGAGATGTTGTTTCAGCTCGAGCTCGCCAAACTTAAGCAGCAGGAGTGGGAGCGACAGGCCGAGCTCGAGCAGCGAAAGCATGAGGCTGAGCTCAAGTATAAATATCAGGCTGAGTCTGCAAAGTATTGTGCCGATGTTGACCTAGAGAAAACTCGTATAGAGGTGACGGGGAACCGTTTCGTCCAGGGGGGTCGACCCCATGACCAGTCCCTGTCGCATCTACTAAAGTTGGTTCCAGTGTTTGATGAGTCAGGAGTTACAGAATTCTTTCTCCGTTTTGAGAAAAAGTGCCGGGAGCACCAATGGCCCGAGGAGAAGTGGGCAGCCCTTGTTTCTTCACGAATGACGGGGAAAGCACTCAAGGCGTACGATGCTTTGCCCCTAGATTCCTGTGTGAATTTTGAGGCGTTGAAAGAGGCTGTCCTGAGGGCGTATGAGTTGCAGCCAGAGACCTATAGGCTGAAGCTTAGGGCTGTTCCCAAGAGAAAGGAGAGTACTTTCCAGGAACACGCTAGAGAACTATCAGATGCGTTTGAGAATTGGTTGAGGTCGGAGAAAGCAACTACTTTTGAGGCGGTGAAGCAATTAGTGTTGTTAGAACAATTCTTTAAATGCACTGGTGGGGACTTGACTCTTAACCTGAAAGAAAAGCAACCTAAAACTCTGCAGGAGGCGGCTGAGTTGGCTGACCTCAGGTTGTCGTTAATTCGTGGGTGCGGGTCTGCCCAGAGAGCTGAGGCAGGTAACAAGGGGCGTACCACCCCACCCCCCCGAACTAATGATACAACAAATTATCCTACTAAGAGCACTGTTGCCAATTTTGAACCCAAGTCGAAATCCTCCTCGTTAAAGAAAGGCCAGGGCCCTTCCTCACCCCAGGGGAAGTCAAGGAGTGAGGTGGAGTGTTTTAAGTGCCATAATAAGGGGCATATTGCGCGCTCTTGTCCGAGCACACAGTCTACAGCGGTGGTGTCTCTAGTGAGCAACATCGGGGTGTCTTTGAGGTCTTCCGCGTTTGCCCGGGGTAAATCGTCGGTTGCGAAGTCACAGTCGGTGAAGAAGCATAAGGAGGGCTCGATACCCGTCCGAGATGCTTTTTGTGGTCATAGGGGACATGGCACTGTGAGGTGGGCTGGTGTGGAACATAGGCTTGAGTTGTTGCGTGACACGGGTGCCTCCCAGACGTTACTTAAGAACTTCACTGGTAAGCCTATTAACGCAGCTCGGGTTGTAGTGGTTCAAGGTATCAATGCTGTGCGGTCTTACCCGCTGGTGAGAGTGGAGCTTGTGGTGGATGGTGTGACACGGGAGTTGCATGTGGGGATTGTAGAGAAATTGCCAGTTGAGGGGGACGACCTCCTTCTCGGTACCGACTTTGCGGTGCCTACTTCCGAGGTTCCACCCTTAGTCGTTGCCGAGAGGGCGGCCGACACGAGTAGGGAGGGGCAAGAGTGGCTCGAGAGGTGCCAGACGCAGCAGATGGTGTGTGCTGTCACCAAATCTCAGTCCGCTCAGGTGTCACATCCTAGTACCCAGGTTTCAGACCAGTGGAGGAAGGGTCGGAAGGAGAAAGTCAAGGCTGGTGATCGGTTTAAGAGTTTGGACCCAGCGACACTCCTTGGTGACTCGGTACTTGCACCACTTTTGAGGTCCGGAGTGGCCCCAGAACCTGTCCCCCCTAGTGACATGGTAGGGCGTGATAGCACTCCGTGACAGAAACGGTCCCAGGTGAAACAGACTAGGCTTGAGCAACCCAGTATCGGGGGTGGCCACAAGTTGCTCCAGGAGCACTTGGACAGGTTGGCACCCTCTGATATACGACAGATGCAACTAGAAGATCCTAGTCTTGAGAGTTGTGGGAATGGGGCTATTGAACTCGGTGAGGACGGGGAAGCATGTCATGTGAACCTGTTGAAGGAGTTTGTGAGGCGCCCACCTGAGCAGCCTACTGTCCCTGTGTTGGTCTGCAGCGGCCAAGGTGGAGAAGGAGAGGGGGGCAGTGAGGCACAGGTGGAGGAAAGTTGTGATTGTCATGTCTCGGCGGATCAGTGGGCAGGGAACACGAGTCAGGTGGCTGTGGAAGCGCTTGAGCACCTGTCTGAGCACCAGTGTGCAGCGATCCAGCACCTGTTCGGTTTATACCCCCCTGTTTTTGCCGAGCACCAAGGCCTCACAACTCATGCGGTGCACGATGTTCTGCTGGCAGGTCACTTGGGTGTGAGTAAAACGTTGGCCTCGTTATCTAAGTTGTTCAAGGTGGGCGACAAGGTTTTGGCATGGTTGTCAGTTCAGGGTCGACCCATGGCTGCTAAGGGTGGTGGTCAGTAACAGGAAATTAAGCAGATTGGTGAGGTTAACTATGGAATAGATGCGCCCGACCGTCGCATAGCCTCCCAATGCTGCCCTAATAAAATGCAACAGCCCTACCATAGACCGACTGTATCTGGCCGTGGCGCTGAAGGCGGTGATGCTGCGCAGGCAGGTGTAGCCGGAAGGAATGCGGGGGTGCGCATGTACGGTATCGGCGGGGAAGCCTTAGCACTTATGAACTATGGGAGTGACTGCACAGGTGGTACAGATTGTCCCTCTCATGACCTGGTTGTTTTAGGGACAGAGGTGGAGAAGGAGGGAGACTATAGTTTAGAAACTGCGGTCCCGGCTGGGTTGTGGGAGGGCAATGAGCATGTTGTTCTTCGAGATAAGTTGCAACCTCTTGTTCCTAAGCGCCAAGAGAAGTTGTTTACTAGGCTGTGGCAGTACGCCCGCATGTTTGTTGATTCTCCAGGCCTGATGTCCGGGGGGGCACCCGACATAGAGGCTGGAGACAGTGCAAAGCTCAAATTGGCTCCCTACCGTATAAATCCTGCTCAACAGCCTGTCGTGAAAGCAGAGCTGGACTACATGTTGGAAAAGGGTCTGAGGGATAAGGGATATCGTGAGTGGTCGTTGCCAGTGACTTTGCAACCTGAGTTGAGTGGCAAGATCCGTGTTTGTGTTGATTGCAAGAGTGTTGGTGCATCATCCCTGACAGACGCCTATACATTACCCAGAGTTGATGACCCCATAGGCCGCATCGGGGCTGCCTCGTTTATCACTAAGGTGGAAATAGTGAATGGGGATTGGCAGGTCCTGTTGCCGGCGAGAGCGAAGAGAAGTACCAGTCTTGTGATGGACTGGGCAGTTTATCAGTGTCAGGTGGTGTTGTTTTGCTGCCGGAACACAAGTTGGATGTGTGGCATGTTAAGGGCACTGATAATGTTCTGGCTGATTGTTTGTCACGGGAGGGTATGTTGTGACGCATGTCCAGTGTGAGCATGCTGTACAGAACGCCTAGTCATGCCCCACTCTCGCTAGGATCGTCAGGGCAGGAACTTTGGCTGTAGTCTATGTAGAGTTTCCTAACTTAGTTCATGTGAGCCGTTGTACTATAAGTAATATGAATATGTATTTTGTTTTCATCTGAGTCAACGAGTTCTATTTTATATCATTAGTTATAAGTATTGTGTGTAAAACTTATTTGTAATGATGGGAGAAGCGGCAGCCACAGTTGGGGGTCAGTGGGTGCGCCATGCGGGAGGTGGGCCTAACTCACTAGCACTCCCCCCCCCCTCCCCCCTCCCCTCAGTGCTAGGAAAGCCTTTGTCTATCCCAGAGGAGAGAGAGAAATTACGTAATGATTGTCAGTGGGCGGTCCTTAGTAGTTCACGTTGGGCTCACTAGAGGGCCGAGTATAAAAAGGGAAGTCTAGCCATTTTTTGATCAGAACTCATTAGGCAGAGCGACTTCTCATTTCCCTTGCTAACTATATATATTCTTCTGACTGATGTGAACTTTCTCTACTACCTTACATTCTTATCTCCTCTTTTCCCTACCCTTTTTAACTTCCATGGTCCCGTTGGTGCAGAGCTAGTCAGCCAACGTATTATCGCTTGAGTTCTCATGAGATACATGCCTATTAGATAGCCTATTTTGGAAGGGTTAACTTAGAATAGGATTGATTTATGTTTGTTGCACTTGTCTATGCATTTCCCTGTGTGTTATTATTATTATTCCTGGTTTCTGCTAGTCTAGGTAATGCTAGACTGGGGTAAGGCTTTTCTGTGTTACGAGTTGTTGTTTGATGCAGTGGTTAAGCGATAAACCTGCATACTCGTTTCGGTTCAGTGAAGCCTAGGTTGTCTTCGCGGCTGACTGTGTTGAGTTAATAATTTACAGTGCGTGAGGGCAAGAGCCTAACCACCCTGTATTTTATTAACAGCTTGTTTTTACTTTGTCAAGGAGCCGGGAGAAAACCAGATACAAGGGATCTGGATTTCTCAAAGTGCACTTGTTAGTGTTAACGTAATACTTTAAACAGTTGTGAGGACTTCGCTAGGCTACGAGCCGTTTTTGCTCAGTCACTGCTACCTTTTGCCCACAGTACCCCAGCTAGACTTTACTCGATTAGTAGATACAGAATAGTATTGAAGCTTTCCTTATGTATGATATTGTTTATGCACTATTGATTTCATGTGTTGCAAGCTTGGCTACTTTAGTGATTAGTGGCCCACGAGCACAATCCGAGTAGGCTATTGCCGTTGCATTTGCGGAGTACTTCTTTTTAATGTTTGCCATTTACTATTGCATATTCTTTTAATTATTCTTATGCCAATTTAAACCTGTAATAGTATTTAATTGCCAGTGTTTTTCTTATTGAATTACTGTTCAAAATCCGATACGTACTTCTTACGAGCATCCGAGAAGCATCTAACTTTTTTCAGAAGATTCCTTGCTCGATGCTTAAGGACTATTAATTAACGTAACGTAATAGTGCCGATCCGAAGTAGAGGGTGGAGGACTTCTTAAGTTCTTAGTCAAGGGTGGATTACTTCGGCTTCGGCCAACACTATTCTTTGGTGTTGTTGTTTCTTACTTCTTTGTTTGATTGTTGACCAGACTAGAGAATTCCTGTCTCTTTATTAGTCTGTTGTTGAACACTAGTACCGAGTTCTTGTATACCCCGTTATAGCAGATTGAACTCTGGAGGGTATTGGTGTTTTTTGTTCGGCTGGCAGTACTCAGGGGTTGGGATCGTGTGTTTCCGTTGTGGCAGCGAGCCGTATTAGAGTCCTGATTGAGAGCCCTTGTGTACCCGAGTGCCAGGTCGTAACAAATGGCGACCTTGCTTAGGATTTTGTGAACAGTATAAATTTTTGCAGAGTTGTACAACATTTGTTTGTTTGTATTTTAGCGTGCATATTGAAGAATATTTGTTTTTGTATGGCAATTAGTAAAGCATTTAAGAGACTCCAGTTAATTTAGTAATTAGTGCTTGCATAGGAAGTTAAACACTTTTGTCTCGAGAATTTTTTTGTGGACTTCAGTATGTCGTGCATTAGCACTGACGATGAGCGAGAGATGCCATTTGAAGGTGTGCCGTTAGTAACCAGTGAGGAGGATGCTAGAGTTTTTGTGAGTAAGCGGTACCACGTGACGGAGGAGAGGCTGACTGGGGTGGATGTTTGTGGCTTGCACCTGATAGCCAAGGTTTTGGGAATTTCCAATGTAGTAGGGATGTCCAAGGGGGAGCTGATTTCCTGGGTGTTGCGTGGGCGACATGGGGTTTCGGAGGAGAGGGCGTTTGGGGGGGTTCCTCCCCAGATCCCCTCTCACTCGACTCCCACAGTGCCGTCCACTCAGTTACCGGAGGTTAGCACTCTCCCACAGAGGGATGAGAATTGGCAGATTGGAGTGCCCTCGGGTGGTGCACATGGTGGTTCCCCAGTTTTTGCCCCCCCTCCTTCAGTAGTGGCAGCTCCCTCTTCCTGTCTGTCTCCAGATATGGTATTTAGACTTGAGCTTGCTAAGATTGAGGCTAGGAAGCAGGAGGATGAGACCAGGAGGCATGAAAATGAGACCAGGAGGCAGGAGGATGAGACGAGGAGGCATGAGATTGAGGTTAGGAGGCATGAGGCTGAGCTTAAGTACGACTCGGAGAAATATTGTGCTAAATTAGATTTAGATAAGTCTCGTGCAGAGTCGACAGGGACTTGGATGGGCCGTGAGGGCCAAGTAAGAGAACAGTCCTTGGCCCAATTAGTCAAATTGGTGCCGGTATTTAGTGAAACTGAAGTCACAGAATTTTTTAATCGTTTTGAGAAGAAATGTAGGGAGCATAATTGGCCTGAAGAGAAGTGGGCAGCTCTAGTCTCCTCAAGACTTACGGGTAAGGGTCTGAAGGCTTATGATGCACTGCCTTTAGAGTCTTGCATTGACTACCCAGAATTGAAGAGAGCTGTCCTACGGGCATACGAGTTGCAACCGGAAACATATCGATTGAAGTTTCGGGGTGTTACAAAGACTAGGGAGGTGACCTTTCTTGAACATGCCCGGGACTTAAAAGATGCACTTAAAAACTGGACACGTTCTGAGAAAGCTGAGACGGCCGAACAGTTGACTGAGCTGTTTCTGCTCGAGCAGTTTTATAAGTGTACTGGTGCAGAAATGACTTTAACTATTAAAGAAAAGAACCCAAAAACTCTACAGGAGGCAGCTGAGATGGCTGACCTCCGGCTATCACTAATTCGTGGGTGCGGGTCTGCCCAGCGTAGTGAGGCAGGTAACAAGGGGCGTGACGCCCCACCCCCCCGAGTTAGTGATATACCTTATGCAAACAAGTACAAGAGCCATGATACCAAGACTGACCACAAGACTAGCACCGTCCCATTTAAGAAGGGGCCGGGCCCTTCCCAGTACCAAGGGAAGCCCAAAGGGGAGGTGGAGTGTTATCATTGTCATAAAAAGGGGCACTTTGCAAGAGTCTGTCCTAGCAAACCACCTACAGCAGCTGTGTCTTTGGCCTGCAACATTGGTGTGTCTCCGAAGTCATCTGAGTTTGCCTGGGGCAGTTCGTCAGAGGCTGAGGCACAGCCAATGCAGAAGCACCTGGGAGGCTCGAACCCTGCTCAGGATGTTTTTTGCGACCATAGAGGGCGGGGTTGCGTGATGTGGGCGGGGCGCAAGCATGGAGTAGAGGTCTTGCGTGATACAGGTGCTTCCCAGACTCTGATGAAAAACTTGACTGGCTACCCTATAAACGCGGCTCGGGTGGTAGTGGTGCAGGGTATTAATGCAACTCGGTCATACCCGCTGGTGCGGTTGGAGTTGGAGGTGGATGGTGTGGCACGTGAATTGGATGTCGGGATTGTGGAGAAACTGCCAGTGGAGGGCGTCGACCTTCTTCTCGGCAACGACTTTGCAATGCCCGCTTCCGAGGTTCTACCCTTAGTCGTTGCCGAGAGGCCGGCCGACGTGAGTAGGGAAGAGCAAGAGTGGGTCGAGCGGTGCCAGACACAACCCATGGCGTGTGTTGTCACCCGAGCTCGGGCAGCTAAAGTGTCACAGCCTAGTCCTCCGCCTTCAGACCAGCGGAGGAACGATCAACAGGAGGAGGCTAAAGCTGGAGTTGGTTTTAAGAGTTTTGACTCGGCGGCTCTCCTGGGTGATTCAGTATTAGCACCATTACTTAATTCTGGAGTAGCCCCTGGGCCTGTCATCGAGAGTGACGAGGCTGGGCATGACGAGTCTCCACGACAGCAACGTTATGTACATCGAGAGAGACAGAGGGAGCAGCCCAGTATCGGGGAAGGTCATGCATTGCTCCGGGAGCAGTTAGATCGCTTGGCACCCTCAGATATAAGTCGGTTGCAACTAGAGGACCCTGAGCTCCAAACGTGTGCTAATGGAGCTGTAGAGCTCGACGAGGACGGCGATGCACAGCCAGGAGATTTTTTTTATTTAGAAGGCATCCTTTATAGGCGTTTTCAAGACCCTAAACGTAGTTGGCAAAAGGGGTCCGGAGTAGTGGACCAGTTGGTGGTGCCACGGGAGTGCAGGGATAGCCTACTGAGGTTGGCGCATGACACACCACTGGCAGGACATCTAGGGGTGAGAAAAACGGTGGCGGCTTTGGGGAAATTGTTTTGGTGGCCGGGGATGAAGTCTCATGTGCAGTCATGGATAAACTCCTGTGATATTTGTCAACGTGTCGGGAAACCGAACCAAGTTATTCCTAAGGCTCCGTTACACCCTATTCCTGTGATTGGGCCACCCTTTAGTAAAATTATTGTTGACATGGTTGGTCCACTCCCTCCCACTAAGGCGGGAAATAAATTTTTGTTAACCATAATGGATGTTGCCACTAGATACCCCGATGCATACCCTATGAAAAATGGAATGGCTAAGACGGTAGTCAGTAACTTGTTGTGGTACTTCTCAAGGTACGGGTACCCGGAGGAGATTCAGTCTGATCAGGGATCTAATTTCACCTCCAACATGTTCAAGCAAACAATGCAACAGCATGGGATACGAGCAGTAGTATCGTCAGCGTATCACCCTGAGAGTCAAGGGGTGCTTGAGCGGTGGCATGCTACACTTAAAAGCATGCTCAGGTGTTATTGTGCTGACAACGGTATGGATTGGGATCTTGGATTGCCTTATGTGCTGTTTGCTGCTCGGGAGGTACCTGGTGAGAGCCTGGGATTTAGTCCAAACGAGCTGATTTTTGGACACCGTGTCAGGGGCCCCCTTAACATGCTGAAAGAAATTTGGGAGGGGACTGTGCAGCCTTGTCCATTATTAAAGTATGTGCTTGAAAGCCGTGAGCGCATGCTTAAGAGTCTGGAGATGGCAGGTAGAAATTTGACAGAATCACAAGCTTTGATGAAGGACAGGTATGATCGCAAAGTGAGGCTCCGGAAGTTCACTGTAGGACAAGAGGTATTAATTTTGTTGCCTTTGGTTGGTAACCCCCTCTCTGCGAAGTACACTGGACCTTATAAAATTGTAGAAAAAATTTCAGACTTAGATTACCTTGTTGCCACTCCAGACAGGAGGAAAAAGAACCAGTTATGTCACGTGAACCTTATTAAAGAGTATGTGAGGCGCCCCTCTGAGCCTCTCACTGTCCCTGTGTTGGCTTGTTGCGGCCGTGGTGGAGAAGGAGAGGGGGACAGTCAAGCTTCAGAGGAGGATAGCTGGGATCAACATGTTTCAGCGGATCAGTGGGCGGGGAACTCGAGCCTAAGGGCTGACGAGGCTATAGCTCATTTGCCTGAGCCGCAGTTTGATGCTATCCGTCAGTTGTTCGGTTCATACCCCACTGTATTTGCTGAACACCCAGGCCTCACTACTCAGGCTATGCATGATGTTGACGTGGGGGACCATCTACCCTTTAAGTCAATCCCGTACCGTGTGCCCCCCATAAAACTACCAGCTCTGAGGGATGAGTTGGAGTATATGCTCGGTAGAGGGTTGATAGAGAAAGGCACAGTTAAGTGGACTTCCCCTGTAACACTGCAGCCTAAGCCAGATGGCAAGGTACGCTTTTGTATTGATTTCCGTAGGTTAAACGGTTTGACTCCAACTAACCCATATCCTCTTCCTCGGGTTGATGATAGTGTTGACAAAATTGGTAATGCTCGTTTTTTGTCTAAAGTAGATTTAGTAAAAGGTTACTGGCAAGTACCTTTGTCCGAGCGTGCTAAAGAGGTATGTGGTTTTGTTGTGGACGGGAGTACCTACCGGTGCAATGTTATGCCTTACGGGCTTAAGAATGCACCAGCAACGTTTCAGAACCTGATGAATGAAATTGTAAAGGACATTCCAAATTGCACCGTATATTTGGACGATGTAATCATTTATGATGACGACTTTGAGAGCCATTGTGAGCACCTTGAGACCTTGTTCCGGAAACTTAGTGAAGCAGGTCTGGTAGTAAATTTGGCAAAGTGTGACTTCGTAAAAGCCACTGTGCAGTACCTTGGGTTTGTAGTGGGAAGGGGACAGGTGTGCCCTCCTCAGAACAAGGTACAGGCTATCAATAAATTTCCGCACCCAACAACCAAGAAGCAGATTATGAGATTCTTGGGTATGATAGGCTACTACAGACGCTTCATAAAAGGTTACTCAACGGTGTTGGCACCTCTCACAGATTTGTTATCTAAAGACAAAAAGTTTTTGTGGGCACCTGAGTGTGAAAAGGCTTTCACTTTGGTGAAACATTTGCTATGTACTCACCCGATACTCAGGGCCCCAGACTTTAACAGGCCTTTTCAGCTGGCAACAGATGCTAGTGGTGTAGGGGCTGGTGCCGTCTTGCTACAGACAGACAATGAAGGTGTGGAACACCCAGTAAGTTTCTTTTCTAAGAAGTTCAATGCTGCACAAAAGAACTATTCTACAATAGAAAAGGAATTACTGGCGATTGTGCTGTCGCTCAGGCACTTCGAGGTGTATGTTCCAGCCTATGGCCCAGTCGTGGTTATCTACACTGATCATCACCCTTTGAGATTCCTGAATCAATTTCACAATCACAATATGAGACTGACCAGGTGGTCTTTGATGTTGCAGGAGTATAACCTGGACATCCGTCATATTGCTGGATGTGACAATGTGATCGCGGATTGTTTATCAAGGGTGGATGATCAGTCGTAGGCTATCACAGGTGTGTGGGTTTGAGTGGAGGAAAATAGGCTGCCCTTATAGTGCAGCCGGGAAAAACATATTAAAATATAAAAATCATATAAAAAACTCTTTCTTTTGATATAGGTAATCGTATAAGTTTGTCATAGCCTATAGAGTTTGAGTAGTCCACAAACTATCAAACGGCTGAGCTGCTGTAAGCTCGCTCTGGGAGCATGATATTGTGTCTTTTTGCTATTGTTGGGAGGAGTTATAAAATGTGAATTTTTGGTTAATAATAAGATGCGTTTTGGTGATAAACTCAGCTTTGTTTTAGTGCCATGCGGTCGCTGGGTCGCTGGGTGTGAGGGGCTTGATGGGGTTCTGTGTTTGTCAGATTTTAGCTCAGGGTTGAGCAAGTAAAATCTTGGGGGAGGTGTGACGCATGTCCTGTGTGAGCATGCTGTACAGAACGCCTAGTCATGCCCCACTCTCGCTAGGATCGTCAGGGCAGGAACTTTGGCTGTAGTCTATGTAGAGTTTCCTAACTTAGTTCATGTGAGCCGTTGTACTATAAGTAATATGAATATGTATTTTGTTTTCATCTGAGTCAACGAGTTCTATTTTATATCATTAGTTATAAGTATTGTGTGTAAAACTTATTTGTAATGATGGGAGAAGCGGCAGCCACAGTTGGGGGTCAGTGGGTGCGCCATGCGGGAGGTGGGCCTAACTCACTAGCACTCCCCCCCCCCTCCCCCCTCCCCTCAGTGCTAGGAAAGCCTTTGTCTATCCCAGAGGAGAGAGAGAAATTACGTAATGATTGTCAGTGGGCGGTCCTTAGTAGTTCACGTTGGGCTCACTAGAGGGCCGAGTATAAAAAGGGAAGTCTAGCCATTTTTTGATCAGAACTCATTAGGCAGAGCGACTTCTCATTTCCCTTGCTAACTATATATATTCTTCTGACTGATGTGAACTTTCTCTACTACCTTACATTCTTATCTCCTCTTTTCCCTACCCTTTTTAACTTCCATGGTCCCGTTGGTGCAGAGCTAGTCAGCCAACGTATTATCGCTTGAGTTCTCATGAGATACATGCCTATTAGATAGCCTATTTTGGAAGGGTTAACTTAGAATAGGATTGATTTATGTTTGTTGCACTTGTCTATGCATTTCCCTGTGTGTGTTATTATTATTATTCCTGGTTTCTGCTAGTCTAGGTAATGCTAGACTGGGGTAAGGCTTTTCTGTGTTACGAGTTGTTGTTTGATGCAGTGGTTAAGCGATAAACCTGCATACTCGTTTCGGTTCAGTGAAGCCTAGGTTGTCTTCGCGGCTGACTGTGTTGAGTTAATAATTTACAGTGCGTGAGGGCAAGAGCCTAACCACCCTGTATTTTATTAACAGCTTGTTTTTACTTTGTCAAGGAGCCGGGAGAAAACCAGATACAAGGGATCTGGATTTCTCAAAGTGCACTTGTTAGTGTTAACGTAATACTTTAAACAGTTGTGAGGACTTCGCTAGGCTACGAGCCGTTTTTGCTCAGTCACTGCTACCTTTTGCCCACAGTACCCCAGCTAGACTTTACTCGATTAGTAGATACAGAATAGTATTGAAGCTTTCCTTATGTATGATATTGTTTATGCACTATTGATTTCATGTGTTGCAAGCTTGGCTACTTTAGTGATTAGTGGCCCACGAGCACAATCCGAGTAGGCTATTGCCGTTGCATTTGCGGAGTACTTCTTTTTAATGTTTGCCATTTACTATTGCATATTCTTTTAATTATTCTTATGCCAATTTAAACCTGTAATAGTATTTAATTGCCAGTGTTTTTCTTATTGAATTACTGTTCAAAATCCGATACGTACTTCTTACGAGCATCCGAGAAGCATCTAACTTTTTTCAGAAGATTCCTTGCTCGATGCTTAAGGACTATTAATTAACGTAACGTAATAGTGCCGATCCGAAGTAGAGGGTGGAGGACTTCTTAAGTTC